>JAUMTR010000004.1:4770548-4935552 GCA_032270685.1 Microctenopoma stevenorrisi | reverse complement strand
ACTGCTGTTCTGATGCGGTTCAAATCGTGTTGGTCCTCTGGGGCCCCCCTTGGCCTCGGGGCCCTAGGCAATTGCCTACTTTGCCTGTCCGTACGCGGCGCCTCTGCACTTAACCCCCAGGACAATAGATGGCGACTGTGAGCTAAAAACCAGAGATTGATTGCGCTATGGTATCATCACATATGATCAAATATATGCTAAACTTGACCTCATAACTACTGAGATTAACATACTTTAACTATTAATGCAGTCTATTTTAGACTTTCGTGTTTACAAATATTGCATTTTGAGTTGGTGTGAAACTATATTACCTGTTTTTTTAGCCCTAATTCTTATTGGCTAATTTCTTTTTCTGTCCTATCCTTTGGGTGATAAATGCTTCCTGTGCAAGCTGTTCTTTCAGCAGAACAAATTTTATTTGACATTGTTTGTGTGAAATTGTGGAATTTCCAGGGTATTTTTTCTTGATATTAAATCTTAGAAATCCTTTGAAGTATAATAATAATAATAATAATAATAATAATAATAATGAATACTTTATTGATCCCCTTGGGGAAATTGTTGTTTGGACAGCTGCTAGACCTGTGTCAGCGCTACAGGGTATCGGTGTCTTGTCCAAGGACACCTCGACATGTAACTTTTGTCTCTTTGTGCAACACTATAATGGTGATTGTGTATGAAGGATACAAATAGAAGCCCAAAACTTTAGCACAGCACAGTACTATACATAAGTACATATAAATGAAAATACTGTGCAATGGATTACCAGTTTTTTTTTTTTTACCTAGTGTGACATTTCTCCAGGTTGTTGGTTTACTGTTCAAATAAACTACATAGGACAACATCACAGAAAACATTTGTCAAGTCTGGCCCACAACATCCCAGGATAGCTTAAGGCTAGAAATTGTTGCACATTTGTGAAACCTGAGAACTGGAAACCAACTTAAACGTCGTACCTGCTAATGCGTTACAGGAGGGGGGCTCGTATGTCCTATATTTACGCAAGCGCATGAAGGCAGCACCGGGCCTGCCGCTGCAGGCGCTTTCGCGTGTTTTTATGTACGTAGTTCTGCTCGTGTTAAACCGGCTGAAATCACTTCCAGTGCTCAGGCGTTTAACTAACGACGGAGCCTCACTGACACTGAGTTTTAAAATATCATAACCGCTTCAAAGTCACCGTGACAGACTAGCGTCGTTGTCGGCAGCGCCGCAGTCCACCGCAACCCAGCTACTACAGCAACAATAACTTCAAGACGCATTTCTCCTCTTGATGTCTTTTCATGCGTTTCTCACAGGGGCGTCGACGTGTAGTCGAGCCCCGTAGCGTCTGATGTTGCGGTTTTCTGATCTGACAATCGGAAACATCAAGGAGGAGCATCCCAGAAGTGCGCGTTATAGGAGAGGACGCGCAACAACCACAAGACTCGACACGGAGACACACGAGAGCAAACATGTTCGAGGTCAGGGGTATTCCATTCATCCTGCTGGACATCGCCTGTCTGGTTTTAGGTATGTTTTTAGTTTGTTTTAGTGACTGTTGTGTTGTTGCTGTTGTTGATATAAGCAGATTTGAGTTCCGGTATAATCCTCTTGTTGGGATATTTAACAGCTTGCCATTATGTCAAAGGAATGGTGAATATCCAGTTTGTTTTACACAGATTTTACACACATTTAATGTATTTAATGTTGTGTACTTGAATCTCTCTCACACCACTAATCAAGCAACATATGTATGTCACATGTGATGTGTGTTTTTAAGGGTTTAAATTGTAGTTATATTTTATTTTCTTTACATAAATTCGCTATAGTATCAGTATCAGGAACTCAGCAACTCCACATAATCACATATAGGCCTGTCTGATGCTAGATAGGCCTGCTTTGTCACTGCTATGCTTTCTCATTGTCAGTATATCAGTTGTATTTACTATATTTCCACAGTTTAAAAGACCAGAGAATAAAACGTTAATTTGCATAAGGGTTATATAAGTCAAAGTTCACGAATATGCCTGTTTGTTTCTGCTAGAACACCTTTGTGTCATGAATTGGGAAACAAATACATCTTATCAGTTACCCTGGTGATTATTCTTTCTTTCTTAAAGCTAAAGAGATTCATTTTGTGATCATGCATGGCAAAGAGAAGTGGCAAAGCCTCGTACTTGAGTCACTAGGAAGTATAATTGTTTATTACTACAACTATTTAACTGTATTCTGCGCAGCTTATTGACTGTTACAGTCACTTTTACTCCTAAGTCTTTACATTTATTAAGACGTCATGCTTAGAAATCATATTAAACAGTGTTCATATTTCACATTTACTACCACTGATGCAGCCCACATCAAGCTTCCAGTTAATGTAACTACATTTTCCTTCAGGTCTACAACAGTTAAAATGTTGTAGACCTGCTGACAGTCCTTTTTTGATCCACATATGAAAACAGTACTCATGTAGTGACACTTAAAGGTGTGATATTTAACTTCTCAGCCAGTTTGTGTGTATAATAATAAGTAAATGATTCTTTAAGTGTTAATGGGGCTGTACTGCTACTGTGTAACACAGACATTGTCTCTGCATTTGTAATGCAGCTTCAGTTTCATTATAAATGATTGATTTGTACCAGTACAAAGATAAATAATGCGCATTCTGCAACAGGTTCTCGTCGAATAAAGCTGACATTGTTTTGGTAAATTATTACGATTCTGATATAAATCTTTGCACAAAACGTTCAGTTGACCAGTTCCTGAAATTTGTTTACCACTTTGAAAACAGCCCACTGCTGTCAAACTCATTTCTAATGCGTGTGGTTTTTAACCTAATGCTAAACTCCCAGAGCTAAAGGTTTTGCTGACACATAATTAAAAAGTACCATTTCAAAAAAACAAAAAAACAAGCAGTATGACTGTATACTCTCAGTGATACTGCTTGGATGACTGATTCAGGAGCAAACCTAATTATTCTGCTAATGGTACAGACTATTGAATTACTACCAAGCATTTGCAAGAGGCTGCTTCCATCTGTTATAGACAGCTGCTTGTTGTCTGCATAACATACAAATACACAGTCTGTGCTTAAGGAACTAAGAGTTAGAAAATTTGTCCTAGTTTTGTCACACAGCTGATATTGTTTGCTTGTTAATACAGTTACTGAGCAGGCTGCCAATGCATCTTAATAGGATTAAGAGGGAGTAGGTCAAATATCCACATTTCTTCTTTTTTATGTTGACTGGAAATGTTTTTTGTCTCATGCCGTATTTAAGATTTGTTTACTAGTCTGACCTGTCAATTCCATCTTTCTCTAAAACCCCAAAGTGCTTCAGTCTGAAGGTAACAGAAACAGAAGAATGTAACGATGCACTAAATTATTATAAATAAATTATATGCACTTATTTTGACCCTGTCGGTATTAAAAAAATAGCTTTATGTTCTTCATTTGCAGTAAATAAATCCATGCTGATGACGTGGGTGGATCTTATTGACTGTGTGCATGACAGAGCATGTGAGCAGGCGACATTTGGAAAGAGCAGCTTTTTAAAGGAAAAACTAGGAAGGATTCCTCTGTGTCCTGCTCCAATACCACTGACTTCACAAGCCTGAAGCATGTCTGTAGCATTGCTGTTTACATCAGAGAGAAAGAGACTTGGGGGGGTCTTTCTCAGCTCAGGCATTTACAGCTGTTGTAGACAATCAGCTCAGGAACAGCTAAGAATGTAAACGGCTGCAGAAGTGACAAAAAGAGCATCGTTAGAAAGTAGTTCCCAGGCACTTTGAGCATTTGTGGCTGGAGGTGTATATTCCTGTGATGTCATGTGTGTTTGGTATTATGCAGTTTGTGGACAGGATTTGTTTACGTGAATCACCCTCACTTTCTGCTTGTGTATGATCAACTTTGTCTTTTCACGGTTGTACAATTGGCAACAGCCAGATACATGGCAGCAACTTTGCATTTACAGATAAGATAATAAGATAATTTGTTATCTTTATGTTTTTTTTATCAGTAGACTCTTAGCTATGTCTGACTCCTATGACGCTGCGCCTAAGCCAAAAACTTCTCTAATCTCTCTTAAATTCCCAAAGATATCTCTCAAGCTAGCAAACATTCACCAATTAGTTATTTAATCCACCGCACCAAAAAAAGGCTACTTTGACAGATGTGTGCAATAGTTCCCAGCTGTTTTAGGAAAGTAGTGTCTTTAACTGTTTAGGAACACAAAAACATTAAAACTAAAAAAGGTATGAAGACCTCAACCCTTCACTTTCTATACCCTCTCTCACCTGGCCTTTTCTAGTGGTAACTGATCTCTCCATTCACAGGAGGTCTGCCTCTGGCAGCCTTTAACCTGGGTAAGGTGCGCCCTTACCAGAGGGGCTTTTTCTGTAACGACGACAGCATCAAGTACCCTTACCATGACAGCACAGTCACCTCCACAGTACTCTACACTGTGGGCTTCACTCTGCCCGTTAGTTCCGTAAGTAGGATTAAATCAAGGCAGGCTCAACACATGTGTCTCAGAAGCTGTCAACTTAAAGAACTTCAAAAAAAGGTGTAGAGCAGCCTGTGGTGTTTTGCATTATGGTTTACTGGTACACTCAGATGGAAAAGAGCCACTATTGTTGATCAGCTACATGTATTTTCCCTGCATTGGCAAAAATGTCTGTGGTAAGAAAGATTTTACTGATTGATAGAGGACAGTCCATTAAAGTGGCCATATTATGCTTAATTATAGGTTTACATGTTATTCTGGGCCTCCACTGATATAAGAATATAGAATTTGTAAGTTTAAAAAGTGCAAATACATGTTCAGCTCCAGCTTTGGGCCTCTGTGTGTAACTATACATAAGTATATATGCAAACTTTTGACATGAAAAGCATAATATGACGCCTTTATATAACAGTAGTTATAGTAGTTAGTTTACAGACCAATTACTTTGCTCAGTTGCTGGTACAGTGGCACAGCCACCTGTTATTAAAACCAAATATGTACAGTGTGATTTATTTAGTTCTGCTGCAGCTTCTTATTCCAACATGAGGTCTGTGATATTACTGCAGCTGCTCACCAGGATTGGCCTTAAGCCAAAAAGTCCCAGGAGGTTGTCCACTTAAAAAACGATGACAAAATCTCTCACCTAAAAGCATATTTCTGTTTGCCAACCTATAGAGACTTCCAAGTACTTCTTGTGGTGATTTTAATCCCCCTGTAGATCTGTGTTCAGTTTCCTGACATCTTTATTATATTCAACGAACTGTCCAGCATTCAATAGATGGTTCAGCCAAACACACAAACACAGTAAATGAATTTATTCACTGCAGTGGTGACTGGTCAGGGTACTACTTCTTCCAAAAATATAAAACTAAATTATGGCAGGCTATTTTGGGGCTTTTACTTAATATACATGTTTTAATGTTAATCTACTGGGTGAACTTTATGGCTGCTGTTAATTAGTTTGAGAGACATGAAGGCTGCGTGCTGGGTCCTTTTAAAATAGCTGGAACGCTCATCTGGAACTCAGCATTTGTTTTTGGAGAATGACAGAGGCAGAAAGCACTGCTGCTTTTGCGTGTTGGTTGTGTGCGCACGCCTTGTGTTATTTCTTTGCGGTATAAGTGATTTATCTCCATCTCATTTTCTAGGCTTTGATGTATCAAGAGTAATAACTACTTCAGTGTGTAACACACGTTTTCCATTGAATGTTATTATACTTTTAATGACATACTACTTTGTTCACTGTCAGATAGAACTGGTTTGTGGTAAGAAGTGTGCCTAAAAGTAGCAATGCTCAGTAACGCTAAGTAAGTCACTGTCATGAGCAGAAGTGAACAGGTAAAGTGTACTTTAAGATTAGGTAAGAGTAATGAAATCAGCCAATCCATAAAGGCAAGTGCTGAAAAGTATGCATGCTGCACTGATCACAACTTCTGAGAGTTTGATACTTTTCAGAGCTCAGCAACCTTATGTAAAATTTTTAGTTTTAACTTTAACTTTTCTCTTTTAACATCCATTTCGTACCAGCATTTAACTGTCTCGTTGCCGTGCCAACACTTCATCCACTGTTTAATGAAATTTTGCAAGGATGCTGCTACCTTCAGCGGCTCCAGTGCTTCGTGTAACCCCTCTCACATGACTGCTGTGGGTGACAGTAACACCTTGTAACCTGTGTTTTGTTTTTCCTTGTTTTTTCTCCCATCGCTTCTCTGCTAGTTGGAATCCCATTTGTAATACTCAATGCGCAACACAAGCCTTTCCACCGAGGGTTTTTCTGTAATGATGATTCAATCAAGTACCCCTTTAAAGAAGACACCATTTCCTATCAGTTGTTAGGAGGTGTTATGGTTCCTGTCACAATACTCACTGTAAGTGTATCTGATTTGTTAATGCTAATGGTTTTGTCTGGGTGCTTTTTTCTTTTCCTTTTCTTTTCAAGTACCTTTCTTGATTCTGTTTTGCATGATTAACTTGTCTTGAATCATGGTCAGTGCTAAATACATTATTCTTTAATAATGTATGTGGGTGGTTTCTAATTGCTTGCATAACACATCCCCTACCGTAACTGTAAGTACATTACCTAACTAGTGTTGCAGAACATATTTTTTAAGAAATATATGTAAAGATGATGTGGAAAGATGTACTGAGGTTTTGTTTTGAAACTTACCAGCCAACAATTTACAAAAATTTACCGTCATATGTGAAACAATTCACTAGTATTGTAACATCGGGCGGTTGCTTCTGTGGAATTGAAAACATGGTAGCAGAAAGCGAAACCCATTTTTATATTAAGTTCTTTAAGAATTTCTAAAAATATTTTACTTTAGTGACCCATCAACAACAGTCGTTAGCTAGTTACATAATAACGTCATTTACAGAGCACTTAAAAGCACCAAATGGCGTCTAAGTGCTGTACAATACAATAGAACTGGAATAAAACATAAAAACACACAAAAAAAGAAATTGAATCAATTTAAACTAATGTAAATTTCTCACAGTAGAAAAGACAATCTGATTATTACAGATAGCAGAGCTATAGCAAGGACCAGTCCGCAGCTTTTATGTAATTTTTATATACATTTTTTGCCTTCTGGACCTGTTATGGTAGCAATGCTGCACAACAAACAAACTCACTTGTACGTGAACCACAACATTTGCAGCTAATGGAATTCATGAGTCATTTCTGTGACATGTCAATATCACTATGCACAAGCTCTAATACACTGACCGTGATCTAACAAAATTAAACCTTTATTAAGTGGACATCATCCTGTGGGCATATTTTATCAACAAAAAGAATTTGTTGGATGAGCATTCCTCTATAATGTTATCAAGAGTCCATTCAAAGCAACAGTTTGGAAATGTCTTTTAAAAATATTGAATACCACTCTGTTTTCTTTAAAATATGAAGCAAGCTCAGATGAAGAGACAATCTGCTGATAGCCAGGCTCAAATAAACCCCGTTTTCAGTCTAAGCTAAGCTAAGATAACTGACTGACTGCTGGTGGTAGCTTCATATTTGGCAAGAAAGTGAATCTTTTTCAATTAGTCAACTTTTCTTGATCTGATGTTGTGTTTTTGTCCTTTACCATCATGTATGCATACAAACCTTAACTCTGTATCCTTTCCTTC
The DNA here is from genome assembly GCA_032270685.1 of Microctenopoma stevenorrisi. Classification (NCBI taxonomy): domain Eukaryota; kingdom Metazoa; phylum Chordata; class Actinopteri; order Anabantiformes; family Anabantidae; genus Microctenopoma; species Microctenopoma stevenorrisi. Next base: position 4,927,942 of record JAUMTR010000004.1, on the reverse strand, counting down.
CTCGTCTTACAGATGATCTTTGGCGAGTGCCTTTTAGTTTACCTAAAGCGCATCCAATCCAAGTCCTCTTTTGGCAGCTATGTTGCTTATGTTTACAAGGCTGTGGGTACCTTCATCTTTGGTGGCGCAATGAGCCAGTCTCTGACCGACATAGCCAAATATTCTATTGGCCGGCTCAGGCCACATTTTCTGGATGTTTGCAGACCTGATTGGAAACTCATTAACTGTTCATCAGGAGCTTATATTGAAAACTTCACTTGCACTGGAGACTCTACGGTGGTCAATGAGGGCAGGTACGTATTATCTGATATCAAAACATATCTTTGATACGAAGGGATGAAATGAACACATAACTGATTGAGCTAATGGATAAAAAAATAACCCTGCAACTATTTTTATTATAAACAGTTTTTTGTTTTGGAGAAACTGTTGTTGGAAAGCTGTCATACAGTACATGTGGGCACTACTACAGGGTTTTGGTGTTTGTGGAGGCCAGGAGGAACTGGGAATAGCCTGGCGGTTTGTGGACCAATGTTTGACCTACTGTGGCAGCAGTTGTTTTTCTTGGCGATATTTAGTATTAATCTGAATATTTTTGTCAAATTAATAACAAAAATAAATCACATTAGGTAGTGTTTTACTACTACAGTCTGCAATCCATAAATAAATTCAAAAACGGGTGAGAAAGAAACAACCAGATCATGTGGGAGAAGTGTGGACAGAAGTTAAAATCTAGACTCTCATAGCTCATGTTTACTTGGCCAGTGGACAGATTTTGTGGTCTGTTTATAGCCCCCATTTAAACAAAGAACAGAATATGGCTAATTACATTTGGGCATTGATTTGGTCAGAACTCCACATGTTTGTTTGCTTTCCAACATTGTTAAAGATTTTTTTGCTTTTAGGAGACATTGTCATGGTTACAACCAGCTAGAATACCTAATTTACCGTATAATGTAACTACATATAGAATAATAGATTCAGAGTGTCTGTGCACATTTTGGAACAACAACAGACAAATGTGTGTTATTGCACACAGATGATATCAAGCAGGGTTGTAGTTTGACCATTTGAAGCCCGTGAGACCAGAGATAGTGTTGACTAATATCACAGGAATGTAAAGGTTGTTTTGATTAAGGTCTTTGTCCATTATCAGTTCAGAGCAGAAGCAAGCATAAGGAGGTGCGGATATCCACTCATCTCTGTGTAGGAACATCCACCGAGAGCAGCTGTAATTGTAGATGTTGTAGAAGCAGAGGCCCAAACAGTGACATCAGCTGTGCCAGTCGGAGTAGCGTTGAGTTTATTATGAGCTGCAAGCAGCTTTCTGCTCTTGTCTCCTCAACTTTAATTGAAGGTTTGGGTTTTGTGCTTTCACATTACTGTATACATGTATTTTTGTACTTCCTCTTGAGCCGAGCTTAATCTGAGCTGAGCTGTGCCCACCCACATTTCTTTGCTCTAAACTGTTTGTTTGATTGTTTTACCAGGGCGTGGTGCGTGATTAACATCTCCTGGGTCCCTTATTATTACCCTACATGCTGGTTATTTTGTTATGTACTTATATATTCTGTAACCTGTCAGCAGGCCAAAATAAGGGTCACCTGATTGAAGGCTCTGCCATATCAAAGGCCTTTATGTCTAGTGTCAGGAGACATTACATTTCCAGCTCATCTTTGTCTGTGATCTGGTCTGTTAGCCACTAACAGCGCTGTGCAGCAGGAGAGAAAAAAACAGGTGGGGAAGTCTCTGCAGATCGTTTTACAGTAATACGACTCCTCCTCAGCTTACAGAAGGGTGGATGCCTGTGGGTAGAGCTTTATATTTGTTTTTAAGTCAAATAGAAAGACAGTTGTTTAGTATGGTGTTAATCCATGAAACTATTTAGTTTTAAATTCTTGTTGAGGCATGTTTATAGAATTAGTGGGGCTGCAGTGTTAATTCGATGCCACAGAGAATGTACGTAGATCATTATTAATTCACTGGCCTGATTCTTTTACAACGTACATTACTTTAGGATTAACATTTCTCACTATTTGACATCAGAAAATAAAATAAATATATATAAAAATCAGTGTGGAGAACAGTCTTTAGTGCCTTAAACATTGCTTTCTTATGGTCTCTGTTCCCTTTCTAATGAAACAAGCCTACAGCAGTGCTCTGAACTGCTGACGTTTAACAGTTCATTATGTTTATTGTCCATTAGCATGCTATTTAGCACTAAACACAGTACAACAGAGTAGAGAATGTTATTAGATTTTTCAGATATTTCCTTAAAATCATGTAGACCTGAATATGACACATACAGTTAATAGATACTTAACCAGATACCGTTTTACTTTTGTTCATATGAAATAATTGCACAGTTTTAGTTTAATTTAAAGGCACAGATGTTGCGCAGAGTTCTGTTCGTGTGAGCGACGGCGTGTGGTTATTTTAGTGTAAAGAGTTCCGTAGCACTGACCAACCTCACCTTCGGGTGCCAGAATGGAAAGCACACCGAGTAAGCCGGTGTAAAGTAACATCACAATGTGTTTTAGTCTGTGTACTGTTGCTGTAGATGAGGTCCAGTGGTGTAAAAATACTGCTCTGTTACCGTAAACGGACCGTCATTCAACATTACTGTCTGAAATCCAACAAATAAAGTGTTGTGTGTCTGGCTGTTGTCCTTTTGTTGCAGACTATCCTTCTACTCTGGACACTCCTCTTTCTCCATGTACTGCATGCTGTTCCTGGCTGTAAGTATCTTAAACCAGTCACTCGGTTCTCTGCAGTTGTGTCACTTTTTTTTTAAGTCTGGGACTGTTTCTAGGTCAAGCAGTTACTTCCCCCTAAAATCCCCATAAAACACATACCTTTATCTGTCTAGTGAGAATGTGAAGCTACATGGAGTCATTCATTTAACCTAAAGAGTGGAAGCAGGCAAAAAGTACAGATTAAACCAGATCATCTCGTATAGTGTGAGAAACCTTTAGAGATGCTGGTAGGTGGATTTTGTGATGTGCAGAGTCATGCTAAGTTAAACTAGGCTCTCTCTCTGTTGTAGCCTTTTTATTTAAAGGACAGATACAACAATTTTGAGTGTTTTTCTTTAGACGATTGAACTGTGTATTGTAGGTTAAAAGTTTATAAATGAACCATACCATATAAATATAGCCCTAAAAGTCAGGATTTAAAACACTTGTAAGGTTATATTTATATGATTAGGTTTATTTAGAAATTGTTTTGTTTTACATTTTATTTTAAATATAAACATTTATCAGTTATTGATTCAACCTCAGGTTTGAGGCTTAAATTTGTTACGGAAACTCAAATCTCTAAAATATTCTAATTTTCCTATAATCAAGTCTATATGCTAACTGGAGAAAACTGTAGCTTCACATTTTAGAGAACTCTTAGTTAACTACTAACTTTGTTAGACTTCTGTCTGTAACAAAGTGATGAGCTTAAATGTCAAATTTGAATCACTGTTAGCTCTCATACACGTTTGAGGGCCTTGTAAATATTATTGGTAGCACTTTTTGAGGAGCCTCATGTTTTCTTTTGTGTGTTAGATTGATTTTCCTGTACAGCCCTGATAAAGTTTATGCAGTAGGCTACTGATTTATTCAACACCAGCGGTTATAAATAGACACAGGGACAAAGTCCTGGCACCAACATAAAGCTCCGACTCCCTGTTTGACTGGAAATTCAAGTATGAGAAATGGCAGCTGACATTTAAAAATTTACCTTCACAGACGCGCTTTCCTCTCATAGGTAATTAAACCAGATTGTTTGGATCTGAATTATGCCGCTAAGCAAGTTTGTCCTTGAATCAAACGAAAAGGGCAAGCCCTGTTTTTAATACAAACACATTTAAGTCATCTGGTTGATGATGCGTATATATACAGTGGAAAATGACACCAGAATTTCTGGCCAGGAGGTGATGTGAGACTGAGATGTCAGACAGAATAAAGAATCTGTGTTGTATGAATGTGGCCTGCGCATTTCTCCTCTTTAAGACGGGGGGAGTAAATCTGGTAACGTGGACCATAATAGGAGGATGTTTGTTTAATTATAGGATGTTAGAAAACGAGCCCCAAACATTTTAAGAACTGATTTCCGAAATAACAGATTTGTCTCTAGTGCAATAATGAAGTGAAAGTGGAAATTCACTGAGTCATCCGCAGATCATTTTCCTACAGGGATAAAGCTTGTTACAATGGTCGTACCCTGAACTACTGAAGCTACAGTAATGTTCCGTGACATTGATCGTGATGACGTTGGTCGCTGGTGTGCATTTTAAGTTATGCTTTCTTTCTCAGCTCTACCTCCAGGCTCGACTCCAGACGGAATGGGCGAGACTGCTTAGACCCACGATCCAGTTTTTCCTGATAGCCGCCTCAGTGTTCACAGGCCTGTCGAGGGTGTCTGATTATAAACATCATTGGAGCGATGTGTTGACAGGCCTCCTGCAGGGTGCACTTATGGCTATACTGGTGGTATGTGGTGGGCCTGTTAATTTACATTTATTGCTGAGATAATTACTCCTATTAATCTGTCTGTCAAATATGAAGCTACAGTGAAAGAGGAGCTACTTCCTAAGTAACTCCCCTCCTGCATGTAGTCATGTTTATTGTGTAGTTTGTGGACTCGCGCTTCCTACCTCATTCTTGTCAAAGCAGTTATACTGATAAAGTTGTTTAACAATTAGAGCCCTTTTTCTATGTACACCTATTTAAAAACAAATCTCTGTTCCCTGCAGGTCTTCTTCGTGTCTGACTTTTTTAAGCCACATGATTGCCATAAAAAGTCAGAGATCCCCCACACAACCCTACAGGAGACCTCAACAAATGGAAACCACTTTGAGAGCCCCAACTAAGACAAGAGGACGATAGGTTGGTGCCCAAATGCACGCCCAGGACTCCGCTCTATAACCTTTTATCTCACACAATATCTAATCAGATACTTCTGCATCCCGCACAACACATTTGGAAACTACAACTCAAGCCTGTAGAGATTTTAAGACTTTGTCATTTGAGGCAATTTGATGTCTTGCCCACTGATTCTCCATCTAGAAGAACCAGAAACATCCGTTTAACACTTTGCCGGGTTTAGGGGCTAAATATTCTGTAAGGAATGTATTGACCTACTGAGCTGGTGGGAAAACAGACCTGCATGTAGCCACTATAGGGTCTTACCACTGCTGCGAGAGAGGAGGGTTGGAAACCTGTGAATGTAAACCTGCTTTGTGCTTTTCCTGACCTGGAGTCAGTCTGCTCAATTTGATTTAGGTTTAGTTTTCAGTTCAACTCTAGCAAACAGACATTTGAGTCACCAATTCTCTGCCATTTGTTCAGTGTTAAATAAAGGGCTAATTCTAAGAGAAATGCTTTTGAAGGCTAGAGTGAGCTGAAAACCAAATCTGATTCAAAGTGCTTTAGAGCTGGAGCGGCTGACTCCAGGCCACTGCCGTCTTATTCTCCAACCATCTAACTGTATCACTGTCGAGGAAGAAAGAGTTGAGGAAGCGACGGTCAGTTTAAATCCTGCGTTGCCTTTGCTGGACCTGCTCCTATCACAGCTTCCTGTGTATCCAAAAAACTAATATAAACATCAAGTGAAGACAACAGTGTGCTTTTGTATAATCTGTATGTTAAAATAAATCACAATACAGAGTTTTATTGGAAAACAGTTACAAATATGTACAAATGTCTAAAATAAGGAAAAATAAAGCCATTTTTCTTAACAACAGAAAATGTTTGTCATTAGCTGTCGCATGAACGTTTGCCAGATATCAAATTTATGTAATATTGCATATTGTTCAATAAAGCATGAATGTTCAATGTATTCATCTAAATTGAAAGTGTTTAAATCCAAACAAAAACACAAATTGTTTCATTTAAAACCGAACTGGATCACAGTGTAATGTGACTTAACGGTACATTAGAGTCCAGGTAATTTGTTGTGATGGAAAAAAGTGATCTGAAAGCCAACTCAGCATTTTGGGTCGTCATATGTTAAGGCCAAAAACAGACTTATCTTTGTAATAATGGTTTTTAATAGTAATGGCTGCTGGAGAGTTGTGTGGTTGTTATAGGTAGAGACTGGCAGCAAAGACAATGTCTCTCTTGATCTTTGTTATTCCTGCAAAGACGAATGGGGAGAAAACACATTCTTACTGATCATTACTCACAATTCCCAACATTTAGTAACAGATTTATTTTGCTTTGTATAAAGTGTATGTTAATTTACTGAGGTCATAGTTAAAGGTTGTGTTAGACTGAAATACTTAAGGGGCTTTTGAGTTTTGTTTCCTTCCCTTTAACAAACATCTCTGAATATAACTCGACACCACTACCATGACTGAACGCTTGATTTAACTTAACATTGCAAGTACCAATAATTACACCACATATCGGTATTAAAAATATATAATAATCTAAGCTGGGCTACATGTTTGGAATATGGAACACACCAGGAATTTAGCCTAGAGTCCTGAATTACATGGGTCCCAGAGATGCATGAAGTGAACGTAAGGTTTAGGAAACACACAAAACAACTACAACACAGTGTTTTGGGTTTGGAGCTCTCTCTGATCTAAGATTTAAGACCTGCAGATCGTCTGCAGAATAACGACAACCAGTCTATTTATCAAATGACTGATCAATTGGAAACACCGATGTTCGTTACCTTCTGCAAACTTGTTCTCCAGTTCAGTGTTGCCTATGGCTTTAGCAGCCGAGCACATTTGTCTCAGTACCTCCTCCAGGCGACGCATGCAGCGGATGATGCTTCCTACAGAAAAAGAAATACAAACCAAGTCAGTACTGTGACTGCAGGAAACTCAACAAATTCACTTAAGGCATTCATAATTGTCTGTAGGTTTCCAGGAAAACGGGGCGTGTATTAAAACTTAATACTAATTAAAGTTCTAGTGACCCAGAGGCCTTATTTTAGGTCTGTCAACAGTTAGACACAGTCAGAAATGGAGCATATCTTGCGGGGAAGTGCAGTTATGCATCATAAGTAGGGCTGCAACGATTCCTCGAATTATTTGAAGAACTCGAGTATAAAAAAACCATTGAGGAATTTTTTTAGAATCAAACATTCTGTTTGCAGAACGGTTTGTGCTTTGGAAACATCGGGTAAAAGGATCCATGTGAAAATTTACACAGCATAGGCTTCGTGCATTTCTGCAGACTATTAATTATCCCCGACAAGATTCACAATGGCTCAGAGTGACAGTAAGTTAATGTGAAGCTTTCACGTGCTTTGCTAGTAGTTGTAAATGTGCAGTTTCTTTGTTTCTCTTCTCCACTAACCCCCACAGAAGACTCCCTGAAGTTTCCCAACTGAGCATTACTTCATTATTGCGATGACGTCCAATATTTTACAGCTGAAGTCATCAATGGGAGTGAGAGATAGGAGCGATGTGGAGAGGGATGGACTTAGATTAGCATTAGTCAAATAATAAATCAATAATCCTCCCAGGCCTCTGAGTGGCCGTGCACGTGATGGTAAATAAATCAAACGTGAAGGGGTTTGGTAAAGGCCACGTTGCACCTCTGTGGTGGAACACAGGAATCTGACTTAAGTAAAGATATGTTCAGCACACATTCAGTAAAGTTCTTAGACTAATAAATGTACTTTTAATATATTTTAGTCTCTCTAAAAAGTGAAAATAAGAAACTGTAAGTGCTAATTATAAACTTAAATATTACACCTTCAAAGACGTCCGTCATCTTGCAGATTTGAGCAAATGTGGCACCGTTGGCCCAGGCGTAGACCACATCCATCAGGTGGGGCTTAAACTGACTTAAATAAGTCTCCTCATCCACCTCTAACTTTGCATCTGCAGAGACTTTGGCTATGCGCTTTGCACACTCCTGCACACAGGAAAAACAGCAGTGTTAACATTTATACTATACTAGGAAAAACATTAGGCTGTTTTATCTTAACCCACCTGCATCTGTCTCAGAGGTGCAGCCAATTGTTCAGTTAGTTTGGGCATCTCGTTGGCCTGGAGAATAAAACAACATCATTAACGCTGTGATTTTGAGTTGCTCCAGTTTTTCTATATTAACACTACCTTCATTGTTAGTGACTATTTCAGCATCCGAGGAAAAGCAAACATCTACATGTGTCCTTAAAAAGATATGGGTAGATATATTGATACTCATTTCATTTTTTTATGTTGAATATAAAGCAACAGCCAGCAGATACTGAATTAAATGAAAAGACGAGAAACAAGGGCACAACCAGGCCGACCCTGTCAGGATCACAAAAGATCTATAAAACAATCAGAGACCAGATATGACACAAATGCTACATGTTTGATGGAACTGAAATGTTGGTGAATTTAAGGAAACCACTCTGCTTACATAAAACATAGTATCTGAGAGAAGTTATTGTGACAATGCAATCAGAATCAACTCTTAGTACGTGACAGATTTCTCTCCAGCCACTCCATCTCATAACGATTAATGCCATTAAAGCATCGGGGGTCACTCTGACCGCGTACTGCAGCACTCTGCTGTTTCATGTAGCTGTGAGCTGAACCAGCCACAGGTGCAACTTTAATGAAAGCAGCAGCTGCACATGCATAAACAATGGTCCAGTCTTAAAAACAGGACAGCTGCTTATCACGGCTCGCTCTCTGACAAAGAACAAATAAGACACAGCAGAGAGACAATGACAGCGGGGGACGTGACTAAGTTTAAACTGACATTTGTTCAGTTCAGAGGACTGAGCTGATGTGGAGCCAAAAAGAAGTCTTTTAAAACCATTCGACACTGGATTGCCTCGTTGATAAAATCGGGCTTAATTAGAATAGACAAACACACAACATCAGAATTTGATCTGATTTTGTTGAAGTGCATGGGAAGAGGTCAAGAATGCGACTAGAGCTTCAAAGTGTGGGACTCAGCTGTTTATCTCAGTGTTCGGGAAAGGCTCAACATCTATTTGTCTGGAGAATTAGAAGAATTACGTGTGTGTGTGTGTGTGTTTGTGTGTGTGGTCGTACATTCTCCTGGAAGACGAAGCAGGACAGCAGGGCGGTGGCTTGTTCAACTGTCAGGTCATTGAAGAGGCCATTGAACATCATCTCTGTCAGCAGGAGCTCATCGCCACTGTAAATTATTAACATACAAGTGAATTATTATTAGAAATACTTTATTTTCACCTCATGCCAAGAAGCTGTTTGAAAATGTCACCAAAGTAAACTTCTGGTCCATCTTTTACAAAGGATTTTTACAAAGGATAGACCAGAAAACTAAATCAATCCCAGTTTTAACAGCTTATTCCCTTTGTTTCATTCATATTCTGAGGAGTTTGCTGACCCCATTACAGTCATCGTCATCATCATGTACAGAATCGGCAAATTTGTGTGTTTCTAATTTTATGAAATGTGCTGATTAAAGTGAAGGAACGGTGGAGTTTGGTGAAATAAATAGTCTCCCGGATCTGAATTAACTACTTCACACAGCATTTTCACATCAGTGGAAGTCGAACAGAAACATTATGTTGAGTCAGAGACTTTATATGTCACAGTTGTCAACTGAAGTTACCGCAAACTGCTTTACGTTTTTTCCTGGTCTAAAACAACATGAGCCCCAGAAATAAAAAAGCTAAATTGTTTAGTTGCTTAATTGTGCTGGAAAAGTACAGGTATGGTCTTCAGCGTATTTTTAAGTCTTATGTGGAATATTCATTATCTCCTTTAAGGCCTAAACAAAATAAAAAACAACTAAATTATGTAATTTTATTGTGCAGGTTAATGATCTTATTAATGTGCCACCTATGAGTGGGTAGGAGACAATACGATCTGTGAGTCACGAAACAGAACCTGTTCTAATTACCCGTGTGTTGGTTGCCTACCTGCTTATCTCACAGGCGACTCGCCCTTTCACCTCGATCACATCAGAGGGGCTCGCAAAACCGAGGCGCCGCAGGACTCTCTTTCTGCACTTCAGTTTGTCCATATGTAGGACAGTCCGCGCTTTCTTCAGCTCCCGCTTAGCAGTTCGAACATCTGCTGCAAGCTACAACAGAACACAAGGCAGGCTGTTATGAACCATACGCACATTGGAGATGCACCTTCAGAGTTTCCAAAAAAAGACTGACTACTAAATGAACTTTGAGCTCATTTAAAACGCTCTAAAATATATCACTTATCCGACAACAAATGTTCATCTGCCTGCTTCTCTGCTATAACGATATAACATTTCTCCTTTGCTGGGATACTCGAAGCCAGAGAAGCAGCCGTATCACATGAGGGACAACTTTGACAGTCAGAATGTAGTGTGACTACGGTGTGATCTGCTGAGTCTGTGAAACCTGCCTTGCTAAATAAATAAGGCATTTATAGGCTTGGGCCAAGGCAGAGCTCAACTATAGAGATGATACAGAGGATTATCTATCTGCAAAGATGCTGATACCAGAGCAGATTAATGCGCACAGAAAGCTGTGTATGTTTATGCACATCGTCAGGCACAGTCTGGTTTGCTGGGTTTCTAATATATCACTTTAAGACTGAGCAACAGTCAGTTGACAGTTTAGGAGACGGAAACAGACCAAAATGATCCATTGAACCAACATATCTCAGTTTTCAGAGAATTTCCATCTTCATAAATCAACGTTAGTTGCTCCCTCATCTCTCAACTGGTTGTTGAACTGCCATTAACTTTTTACAGATGCTCATGGTAATGTCGAGTGGCTTTGAGTGAAAGGTGTTATCCTTGTATGTTGCCATCCTCCACGGCCAGTGTGTCGAGTCTGACAGGGTTCCATGTTATAAAGGAAGGAACATGACTTCATCAGCTACACTTCTGACCCACCTGCCTTATGGGCAGATCACAACTGCATTCTTTCTAGTGGACGTATGACATCATTAACTGATCTGGACAGACTGCAACATCACTGTTTGGGGTAGGAATTCTTGTTATTAATGTTTTCTATTTGTAACACTGCTGTGCATCGATTCCTCCTTTCATTCCTAACATTACTCAGTCGGGGCTATGCAGGACTAAATCATCAAGTTTCTCTTCAGAGCTGTGCCGCAAGGCCCTCATGTACACCCACTACATGTGACCCTGTGTTGGAGCATTTTAATCCCTCCTTCCATCTGATATGATGAGGTTTTCTGTCCTGGCTTATAACTGAGGGTGAGGCGCTGTAAGATTAATGTCTTTCTTCCCGAGTTATATATATGACCACAGTCAAGCTGTCTAGCAGGGAAACACAATGGAAGGTCACCGAGTGTTATCTACAAAAAAAAGCCATTGTCGATAAACAGGAAAGATAAAATGAATTAATATTTTCATAATAATAAACCTGTAACCTGTGGATGAATGCTGTTGACATTTAGCTGGTTTCACATGACTAAGAAAACTATTTCTTACCAGAGCTTTCTTCTCACAAAGAGAATAAACAGATTCCAAGTTGGGGTCGCTGTGGAGGGAGTGAGAGTACATGCGGTGCTCGAAGGCCTCCACCTTCTGAATAACTTTCTTCAGAGCAGGGTCTTTGATGCCCATGTCATCTATCGGGTCCAGAAGAGGAATGCCATCTGGGAAACGTTTTTGCACCTCCTGAGGACAAAATGTTTAGAAAAAAAACGGTTAGACAGTGATTTCAGTCGAGGTTCACCACAGTCATATCGTCTCATTTTGTACCTGTATAGACTTGAGCATGAGCTGTCTGTTGTCAAAGGGTCTCAGGTCTTTGGGGATGAACAGACGTACTGAGCTGACTGCAGTCAGGAGATGCAGCATCAATGGGACGACCTGGACGATAATTTTAATCACAGTCATCACTAACAAAGTTTACATGCACAATTGGTGCAGATTTCCAGAGAAAACAAGAGGATGTTGTATTTGGGTGCGTGACTTTTCATGTCCTTTTCACCCACCTGCATTTCTCCAGTCTCCCCCACAGCAGCGGGTTTAGCGGCTTCGGTCGCAGCATCTTTTACACTGTCCTTACTGCAGTGAAGCAAAACCTCCACTACATACAGCGTCTCTGAATCTGTGCTGGTCTGAACGGGGAAACGCACGTTAGCCACAGACGTGTGACGCAGTCATAAACGCGCGACACCGTGCCGACCACTCACCTTCACGTTTGACTTCTTGGAGAAGTTTACGACGACTCCCCAGCCAAAGTCGGCGTCTTCATTTTTCACCTGATGGTTTGCAACAGAGTCGTTTAGTGACATGGAAAAAACTGTGTCCCATCATCAGACATCGAGTGTGTGTGGCTTTACCTTAACAAGTCGCCCAGGCTGCAGAAACGGCAAGCAGTACTTAGGCTTAAGGATGAACTCCAGTATCTCTTTACCCAGTTTGGCCAGCTGCTGTCTGATTTTATAGTAAGTAATCACACTCTCTTCATTAGGTATCTCGATGGTGTGGTACTGCTCCTCCAACTTCTTAATTTCTACACAGAAAGAACAGCAACATCGTTAAGATGTGACCTAGAATTAGGACATAGACAGAACAGCGTCTTTCCTCCAAAACATTTCTTAAACACTTTCGGCCCATCAACTTAATAAACTTATCTGTGCTGTCGAAACCTCCCATGGCACAGCCTAGCAGCAGTGCAGAGATATTCACTTAAACAAGTTGTTGAGCAAGGCGTCCCATTCTAAGCAGTCTGCAAATACTAAACTTAACTTCTGTGTTTCAGTGAGCCCCATCGTCATAACTTCTGACTTTTTCCCCGTCTGTGTGTGTGAAAAGCTGAGTGGTTTAAGCAGGCGACACTCAAGGCTGCTGCAGCAGCAGCCGGACCTTATTACATGCTATAGTTTTCCTTTGCAAATATATCACAGAATTATACAATATTCCGTGTTTAAAAAAGAATTTCATCTTATTAGTTTCATTCTGCGATTCCGTCCACATTTTTCACATCATGCAAATAATAGGGCCCTGCAAATGTGAAGATCTGATGGTGGACATTATGGTATATTAGATATTTTTCGCTCTTAGACTGAATATAAAAGGCTGTGGTAAATTATAACAAATTTTTTTCCCCCAAAATATTTTCAATTAAGCAAAAAAATATTTAGCATTAGCATAACGACAACGTATCATGATACCATAGTAATGGAATCATTGTCAACTGGTATTCATTACATCTGCCTTACTGCCACCAAAAAACATACATGCAAGTTATTACACAAATATCGGTTTGTCTAGATGGTGGCATCTCATCAGGCTTGGAGTGCGCAGATGTACACTCACTCTCCACTACCCCTGGCAAAGCTCTGTAGTGCTGGAACTGGTAGAAAGACTTCTCCAGCATGTACTCTGGGTTGATCTCCTCCACACGCAGCAGGTTAAGAACCATGTTGTAGGTCAGATGAAAGGCACTGTTCAATGGGTCTGCTGATCCCTGCACAGTACAATAAAAAAATGGACTGGTCAGCAACGAGCATAAAAACATATATTTCTAATGACACGCAGCTGTGGTCAATCAAGTATAATGAACTGCTAAAGATGCCAAGAAGGTCTGAGGTCTGCATAAACTCCACGGAGGATTTTGCAATGACAACCTCTGAAACTCTAGAGCCACATATATGTGTTTAGCATCATTCCCCAAGATTTAAGCAAGAGTTCAGCACTATGATGGCGCCAACTAACAGTTTCACATTAGCGCAACCTCCTTTCAACAGCTACACTTACATATTTATAGCAGCACAACTATAAATGTGTCAAATCAAAGACATAACAATGAGACTCTCTGGCTTTTCTGTGACTGTATGTGTCGTCAGGCTTTGACAGATCACCAAATAATATAATAATCCACAGAACAACTTAAGAGTCACTTATGACACTTTCCACTCAGTCGTTCTAACAAATTCTCAGCAAAGCAGCACGGATATGATTTTAATGGGTGGGACTGTTCATGCAGCACATGAACTCGAAAAAGGCAGCTTAAAGCAGAGGTTTACAAAGATATGATAGATGACTGGTAGACACGTTTGAAAAAAAGAATAATGATATGAAGCCACACTGTAAAACAGCACCGTACCTTGAGTAGTTGTTTGCCCACAGCTGGACTCATCTTCTCATCCACCATAAAAATAACAATTCCCCTGTCGTCCATTCCTCTCCTCCCAGCACGTCCGGACATCTGGATGTACTCACCTGAAGTAATCTAGACCACATGCGAACACACATAACACGGAGAAGAAGGAAATGTTAGTTATTGCTTTTCTCTACCTGTGGTGTGTATTCAGTGATCTGACACAGGCTAATGAGAAAAGATATAAATGCTAATCTAACATCTAAATGCACTGTAGAAATATAACCACATTTTTGGATAACGAAATAACATTTACTTTAAATAGTCTTGGACAAGTATCTCCTTTAGTAAGAGAAACTGTCTCACGAGGGACAGATTGAATCAGTTCTGAACCAGTCTGACTGTTTCACATGGCTCTGATTAACGGTATCCTCCTTCAGCAATAAAATAAAATGCAACAGAAGGAAAGGCGATGATTATTTTTGTGTTGAGGCGATCTGATAATTATTACAGGCATGCCATGGGATCAGCTTTCGATTTGAAAGGAGTGCGTTTAAGGAATGAGGGTTTCATCAAATGAAGTGTGCGAGTGCCTGCGTGGAGCTTTGGCACCGTCAGAGGCACCAGATGTAGTTTCCTTTAGTCTCTTCAGCGCCTTTGTCCGTGTGTGTTTGTGAGAGAGAGAGAGAGAAGGCTGGAAGCTCATGTGTATAAAAGTAAGACGAAGGGTGCTTCTAAGTGATGGCAGCTCCCCACACAGCCCCCAGCTCTTATAAACAATACGTGGCTGTTTATGTGGCGATGTGAGCTGCAGCTCTTCGAGACCTTATAAAGACCTCCGTGCAATACAGCTCCAAACTGCACAAAGGCCAGAGCTGCCGTTTCCAAGAGATAGTAGCGTTTTTGAGTTTTATTAAAAGAGGATAAAAGGATAAGTGGATTAGGTAGTAAACTGGATAGACAGGAAGTGGATTAGATAGGTAAATAGATTACTGGAAGTTAATGGGATAGTTAGTTGCTCTGTTTAAAAACAAACAGGAAAGCACTTTATACTATAATCTGATAATTTGTCTTTACTGAAACACGTGGTAAGACTGTGTGTGAGTGTGTGTGTGTGTGTGTGTGTGTGCGCGCGTGTGTTCTTACAAAGCGATGATTCTTGCCATCAAACTTGCGTGCGCTTGTGAAGAGCACAGTGCGAGCGGGCATGTTGATGCCCATAGCGAATGTTTCCGTGGCAAACAGGGCCTGGAAGAAAAATAAGAAGCGTTCAAGCAATCTAACCTCAAATTGTGGAAATGTCACGTTTGATCTAGTTTTAAAAAGTACTTGTGTACATGGAACTATATTGTAAACATAAATTCATGTCAACATTCAGCAGTTTTCATCAGAGGGCACTGTGCGTCTTCATACCAGAAAATAAGCCAATGCTTAAACTCTAAAGTGAAAACGATTCCTTTAACGGATATCAGGTGGCATTCAGAATGATTTTATTTCAGAATAAAAGCACCTATTGCGGCAATGGGTGTGTCTGCAGACATCTCTAAAATGTAGGGTCACTCAGCAGAAAAGGATGAGGCCGGGTAAGAATGTGCTGCAGAGCAATGTGACATCATCCTGAATGACGCTGCAGGGGGAAATAAAAGGCAGCCAAGCTCATTACTCTTACCTTTTACTTTTAACCTCAACTGTTGTACAGCCTGATGAAGACATCAACTCGCTGCCATCGTGATAATGTGAAAGAGGTGTAAAGTCCTGTTTATGAGCTTTATAAATCACTGTGCAAGTCATTTTTTTTAATTTATTGCAACTGGACTTCAAACACTGGCTCCTTTTACACTCAAGGCAGGTTAACTGTGCCGCTATTCGGCCTCACCACACCATAGTGACGGAGAGAGAAGGAGAAACAACCTTTACAGACTGGCATGTTAATGCCTACAGTAACATTCACCTTCGTTTGAGTGATCACACATTAATCTCCCAATTTCTCCTCCGATGTCTCAGCATGCACCAGCTGCAGGCAATAAGCCTTTGTGATACAAGTGTCTGAATCATGTCTTAAATGTACAAAACTAGCAAAGGCACATAGTGGCTCACTTATCACTATTGTTTAGAAAGAAGGGTTACCGTTTCACAAACACAGTGGTGTTTCTGTACCAACAGGGACGCGGTCTTACGGACACCTGATGCAACAGGATGTGTGTTTTAATGCAAGACTATGTTTGGTTTGAATGTGACCACCAACTGAATAAGTCGATGTTGTAAACTTCACCCTCAGTCACGCTGCATGTAAAGCTCAAAGTGGTACCTTGAGCAGGCCTTCGGAGAAAAGGATCTCTATGGTCTCTTTCAGGATGGGCAGCAGGCCTCCGTGGTGGATTCCTATGCCCCTCTTCAACAACGGCAGCACATGCTCCACCTGATAAGCACCAAGCAGAAGTGTTCTATTGGTTTAGAACTGGTTAATACTGCAGACAGTGTAAATTCACACGTTCACAGTATCATAGCAACAGGCATCTGTGCAACTGTACATCCAACTGAAACTGGATGTTTATAAAACCAATAGGCAAGTTGTGAGGAAACAGCGGGAGTCCAGTCCTCCTTACCTGGGGGAGTTTCTTGTCTTCATCTGAAAGACAGTCCACTGCGTTGTTGAAGACTTCCTCCACCAGACGTTTCTCATCATCTGAAACAAACTAATCGTGTTAGAACCTTCTCACAGCGGCTCAGAAAATCTTCTTACATCCTTAATTTGTGCATGTCAGCTCCTCTGATTCACGCGCACTTATTGGCATTTCAAAATGTTTATAATGCAAGTTTTTATACGGCCTTTGTTAAATCTAAATTAACCTCCAGTTTATTTGTGTGTTAATCTCATTGTACTGTTGCTGCTGGGCATTTCTGCCCACGTGGAAACTTAGTCACAGGTCCTTCTTTATTCATGAAACCATTCTGGGAAACCTTCCTTATCATGTGCCCATGTTAGTCACAAACCTAGACGGCTCAGTGTTCATGGTTAAGGCCAAACGATCTCAGTGACAATGAGACAATACTGACATAAAGTAGGCCCATGGTAGCACCATGGACGTACTAAAACAGCCTTGTGAATTAAAACAATTCATAGCCAGGATGTATAAGCTCTACTTTAGTGTCCCTTAAAGCTGAAAAGTTTATTACTTTCACATTAAGTGAACACTAACCACACTTAATTTTCTATTTCAGAGCAGTGGGGCGTGAATCTTTCTGTTGCACAGTCCATGCATGAACCAGCCAGAACTTCTAAAACGTGTCTCTTTGCAGTGCTACTCCGTTTTGTTTCAGCACCAGTCGGTCCACCGACTCCAACGCAGCTCTGCCATAACACAAATGCTGCCCAGAAACAATGTGTCACTGCAGAGAAGGGGGTGGGGGGGGGGGGCTCTGTCATTAGGACTCAAAGATTTTATTGGAGGGATACCAGCACAAAGCAGAAAAGTTAGGAGAGAAGCGCCATCTTTACCAACTGTTGGCTTCTTGGTGAAAAGAATTGGCTCCTGTGAGTTCCTGGACCAGATTTAAACTACGGCGTTTTTGTCAGGTACATATTATCACATTCTTCCCTGTGTCTATTGTAAAATGACAATTTGAATCATACATGTTTTTCCCCAATCAAGTGAAATTTTCTTAAATCTAATGAAACCACCTGACTGGACAACATCTGCCCAATTTTAGAGAAAAGTCCGTTTGTGCAACTAAATTCTCAGAACACACAGAAATGTGGGAAATGATCTTCAGAAAGGTTTTTCATGTGTTTTTTGCATCGTAGACAACAGATTTGGCTGCACTGGCTGAAGAAAGGCCTTGGGATTCGGAGAAGCTCAGCAGTAAAACAAACCTCCTCATTTTCAAGAATGTCACAATACAGCAAAAACAAATCAGCATGAGGGAGGGAAATGTTTCCCAACTACAACTTCATAAATATGTTTTATTTCAACAAGAAAGCCTGAAGCAGGAGAATGTGAGCCAAACTCAATCTGCTGATGGATTATCTCCCATCATGCAGAGATTTGTTCTTGTGAAGCAACTTCACTTATCCACCAGCTGTGTCGGCACAATAAGCCACATTCACGGTGCTCGCTCGGCGGGGAAGATTCATTCAGCTCAGCTCGCCAACAATTTAACATTTTGGTGAGAGGTTTCAATTAGCTTCAACTCCCTTACCAAGAATCTCAGCAATTTGTCAGAAAATCGTTTTGTGTCTGCTCACAATCTACTCTAACTATATGCTCAATGTGCTGGTATTTGACAGATGCATTGGATATTGGATAGAATAAGTCTGATACACAGGTGCCTGTGGGACAGTTGGCAGGGAAGCCATCTATGAACCTCTAGGGTCGCCCCTTGATGTCTAAACTGCAGTTGGAGGCAGCAGATTATTTTTTTGCAAACAAAAAATCATTAATCTACATCTCGACACACATTTGGAGTTCACGCTAGGAAATAAAAGGAAAAAGGATGTGTGCTAGTGCCAAGAACACATCACCTGCTATTAATATAACACTCGAAGGGTCTGACGTAAACCTTTTACTATGCACACATCATCCAACACCACAACTACTGCGCTGGATATAGCTGCTCAAACTGAGTATTACCAAGTACAAACAAACAGTCGAGCCTAAATACTGAATTTGAAGTTGCTGAATTACCACTTGTGTTGCAAATCTGTCCGGAGTGACAGGCCAAGTATGGGTTTGTATAAAAACTAATTATACCTGTGTTAAAGTCCAGTTTGGCCACCTGCAGTGCGTAGGCCTCACACTCTTTCTTGCTGAAGCTGAAAATGATGACGGGCTGGAAGTTCCTCTCCATGATCATCTTCACGATCTTGAACACACTGGATGGACCTGAGGACATCAGACAGATGTGAGCAAACATTACCTCTGAAGGTGACTAAAGCACTTAATGTTTAAAAATATAAACTTAGACACACCTTTAGTTCCTCCTTTGCGTCCTCTTGGATCCCACTTGCCACCGCTGCTGTTTCCAGAATCCCCAGTGTCTCTGAGCACCTGCATAGCTGTGTTAAAATTGTCCTCTCTGAAGTCTCCCTGAAAGAAACAGTCATCAGAAGAGACCAGTCAGGTCACCATGGATGCATCTCGTCTATTTCAAGAATGCATCAGCAACTCGCCATCATTCTTTGATGCCCTTAACAAACTCTAGTTAAGTGTAGTTTATAGGTGTCCTTACATTCTCATCAACCACCAGGTGGAGTCCATCACCACCTGCTGGAAAGATGTAGTGTTGCAGTGGGGTGGGACGATAGTCAGTGTACACCACATGGCATGGCTGAAAGAGTTGAGACAAACATTTAATTAATACAATTAACAGTCAAATTCTAGGGTTAAAAGAATGTAACATAACACTTATAAATATATCTGCCAGAACCATATCCCACCTGTTTATGTAGGTGACAAATCCACTCTGCAAACTGTCTGGCATTGGGGATGGTGGCTGACAGGAAGACGTAATGCACGTTGTCTGGAAGGAGAATGATCGTCTCCTCCCACACCACACCTCTCTCTGAGACACACAACAGGTCGATTTGTTATTAATGCAAAAACATAGTAATGATCTTTCCCACTTTCTTCCTCTAAGATTTACTGGCTTCTCAGAATAATCATTAAAACAATAGAAATAGCGAAGCTCTATGCGGTTTGTTGACATCTTGTTATTTTCAAAACTACAGTCACCACCCCTGCTAATCAGGTCACCCATCACCTTAAGTGACAAATATGTGATGTGAACATGAAGTGAGTGTGACTTTGACAACACAGCAAAGATCAATATCTAGCTGCAGTGTTAGATACCGTGCATATACTACAATAGTTGCACTACATAACTATAGACAGATGAAAAATAGGTGTAATAAAACTATTTTCTAATGTGTTTTTGAGATTGGGTGGTGGAGTACAGTACTGTCTGTATTGTGTACACACACCTGAATCTCTCATGTAATGGATCTCATCAAAGACAACCCACGCCACTTCTCTCATGATCTCAGAACCTCGGTACAGCATGCTTCTCAGAATCTGGGAGAAAACAAGTTTCATCAGACCAAACTTCCACGACGCTACACTGAAAAAAGATTTCTAATAAAACCTCTATAAAAATGAATCTAACGGGCATTAGTGCGCTCCACCTCTGTTGTCATGACAAGGCAGGAAGCGGTGGGGTTGATGGTGACGTCTCCAGTCATTAGACCAACGTCCTGGAACTCTTCATACATCTCTCTGTATTTTTGGTTGGATAGAGCCTTGATGGGGCTGGTGAAGATCACTCTCTGCTTCTCTCTAAGGGCCAGAGCAATGGCATATCTGCGGGAAGACGATATGAACGTTGATGTAAAGCACTCACACAACCAATGGGAAATTTAAAAAAAAAGGATACTGCTGCTTTTAAATACAAATCTAAATTGTCATGATCATTGTGCACTTTGAGTAAAAGAATAAAAGTTACATTTACAAGACAAGTTTCAAAAAGATGACAACAATAAGTTGGACGTGAAAAAAAAACAAGACAAGAAGAGTTCCCCCGATAAAAAGCAAGTCATTGTTTCTGTAGTTTGGGTTTATGGAAGGGTTTGCTTCTCCAAATGGATGTAAGACTGTGAGGTTTAACTCTACTAAACTCGTCATCTTCAACAGACACAAATGTCTCTATGTAAAACACAGTAATATGTTTGTTGAGGATACTCACTCGGCACAGACAGTCTTGCCAGCAGAAGTGTGTGCAGACACAAGCACGGACTCGTTGTTGTCAATACACAAGATGGCCTCACGTTGGAATGGGTCAAGAATAAAAGGGTACTCCTGAAATACTAACATAGTTAAAACACAGGAAGAACAATCCAGGTGCACTAAAACTCACTGTACACAGTATAACATGCAGTCTCAATACCTTATTTTATAGAATACAAAAGTATCTTCCTTTCACAAAACACGCAAAAACTTAATTTCCACAGGGAGAGAACCCAAGTTTAAAGCTCAACACACCTTTGCTGCTTTCCCGACTCTGGGTTTCAGTGGTTTATATTCATCACTGGCAGGTAGAGCGACCTGTCCGGGAAACACAATGTGTTTAAATCAATGACGTTTACAATTTATTTAGAAAATTTTACTTCATTTGTGCTGCTATTTTTTATACCTCATGTGAGCATCCTTCCACTGTCTCAACTTGCTCCACCTTCACTTGTGGCATAAACTCTGTGAGACTGAACAAAGCAAAGGACCCATTACCTACACAGCGACTTTAAATATCAAATTCTAATGTTTTAACCATAGATGAGATTAACACTCAGCTGTCAATTTATTAGGTACACCAAGCTAGAATTAACAAAGTTCCAACAGTCCCACATTACCGATTTCTATCAAGACAGGCAGCGGACTAAATGTTTTAAACACTAGAAGTACCACAAAACTGGAACCTATAAAAGATGATTAAAACTGTTATGTTCTTTTGGTATTTTTAAAGTATCTGTGTACCTGTAAACTGGTAACAAGTTCAAGTGTACATTAACAGACAAATGTTATGATTACTTAGTAACATGCACAAGTATAGAGTTTTAAAATGTACGTCTTCTTACTTCACGTCATCAGCAGATACTGTCTCACATCGAGGTTTCTTCCCGAACACCACCTCCTCTCCACAATCACCGTCTGCTTCCCTCTTAATCCGAGCAGATGGACCAGCATCTTTTTCAGTGTCATTTTTACCAGCTTTCCTGGAAAAGAAAAAAAAACAAAGACGGGCACAAAATGTCTTAGAGAGCCTGTCCATTTATTATTTACACCAATCATTTTCCTCCACTTCATCTACTCCATTACATTTCAGAGACTGCACTTCTTTACTCTACTACATCTGACTGACAGCTGCAATTACTAGTTATTTTCCACGTTAACATTTTACACTGAAAACACAATGCTTAATAATCATATACATTGTTATGTTTATCTAAATAACAGTCGAGGGACGTAGAATTATTACATTTAAATATTAAATATATTTTGCAGATGATACCTACATATCTTTAATAATATTTTCAATAAAAAGGAACTTAAATAAATGGTCTGGATACTGTAACCACTGCATAAAAACTGTTACAATTTCTTAAACGTCGGATATAATTCTGTAACAACGTATTATTAAAAAAAATCAGTTAACCACTACAACAACCTTATTTTTCATTTTGTGTTACATGTATAAGCTAACTTCTAGCTAACTTGATTCACTGTCTGTTACCAACGCACATGATACTGTATTCGGTTTGCGGTGAGCTACGGTACCGCTTGGTTTAAAATGTCAAACATGAGCGAAAACACAGGCACTTACTCCGTTTCTGGAAGCACAGGGGAAAGTAACCTTTTGCTTGCGGTGGTTTGTTGTTCATCGTCAAACACGCTGAACAAACCGTCTCCAAATGCGTCTGCCATGATTGTTAAGGCCACACTACCCACAATACAACACGAGGTTCTGTCCACAATGCCACGTTCAGGTCGAAAGATTTTACTCGTAATTCTGAAGTTTCGCTGGGAAAAACGGTACTCATCGGAATTCGACTTGTAAATCCAATTATCCAAATATCGAGAATCCCTGGAGCAACGATCTCCCTGTTGTGGAAAATAACTAATAATGTCTACAAACAGTTTAAAGAATGACTGAAAATGTATGACCACTGGCGGTGACGGTACACGTACATATTTTTTACAAACTGAACAAACAAAAATAATCTAATTGAAATTACACTGTTTTGTCAAGTGTCATTGAATAATAGACGTTTATAAACATGTGTTTAATTTTTGTGGAGGATTTGTCGGAACAAGGATTAATATCCAGATTCGCCCAATAGGCATGAATGTAACATGACGTTTCCTCTACGGCAGCCGTGTTGTCCAAAAATCAAACAGCCCGTTTTCAACACGAAGAGCCAAAGGAACACAGACCAACGTTGTTTCAGTTTTCTCTTCGTCATCATTACCTTTTCTGTCTTTATTGATGACTTGTGACATGGAG
The DNA here is from genome assembly GCA_032270685.1 of Microctenopoma stevenorrisi. Taxonomy (NCBI): domain Eukaryota; kingdom Metazoa; phylum Chordata; class Actinopteri; order Anabantiformes; family Anabantidae; genus Microctenopoma; species Microctenopoma stevenorrisi. Next base: position 4,904,884 of record JAUMTR010000004.1, on the reverse strand, counting down.
ATATAACGGACCCATAGACTGGCAGGTGTTTTGGTGACTTAATGGGAGGAAAGAAAAAGAAGTCGGCGGCGCAAGCGGCTGCCCCGGTGGCACCGGCGACAGCAGAAGCATGCAGGACTGGTGCCAGTGCAGCGGGGAACAGCGTGTCAGAGGAGCCGCAGAAACAACCAGCCTGCAGCAAGACGAGCAAACCTGTCAAGGAGACCAAGTCAAAGGGTGATATGAACACACTAGCACGTTGAAGGTTCCCAGACTGTGTTTGCCTGCACTGCATTAGGGTGACATTACCTGTAGCCCGCAGTTCACAAGCTTAACTAGTGTTGATATGGTCATTTTCACACTGCAGTTAGTTCTGTTATGTTGCATGATGCGGTATTTTACAGGTCTGTGTGTGTCCAAGCCCGTGTTTAGTGTTTTCGTAGTTGGCCAAGTCCTGATAAAAACATTTTGATCCTACAATTTCTTGACAGAAATTTAGCTTTTGTGTGTTCATTGGTTGTCAGGTGGGTAAACACTCTTTGGGGTCTGGTGCCTTGCATTGTACTGTACTACATCTTTTTGTACATTTTACAGTCTAAACAATAAAGGTCTTATAAATGAATAATGAAAACATCTGGAAATAGTTGTTACCTGGTCTGCATAATGGATGACAAAACAAAACATTTTTTAATTTGGAATAAAATAAATTAGCCGTGGAAACTTAAAAAGACGTTTATTTATATCAGTGCAATTGATAACATGAAATCTGGAAAAAAAATGAACATGCTGTGCTCTGTTTGTCCTCACTCCAGCTCCTAAGACCTACAGTCTTACCGGCACTGCCCAGGTCGATACGGGTGGGGTCTCTGACAAGTCGATTCTCAAAGTAAGTCAGCTGCCCTAACCTGCTATATGTTACAGTAATATTTCAGCGCATTACGACAGACAAGCTCAAAATAGTTTGCAACATAAATATAGCTTACTTATCTGTTCACTTGTGACCATAAACTTTTACAGGTTACAATTCAAGCTGACCTGGAGAAGAAGATTATCAAGCTGATCAATGACTTCAGACAGGAGAATGGGGACAAAGGGCCCATATCTGGCAGACTTACCAGCAAAAAATTGCTGGTAAAGAAAACCACCTCTTTGATTTGAATAGTTGATTTTCATTATGGTGACATATTCTCATATTGTATATGACTTTCCTCTTCTGTGCCTGCAGGATCTATACACAGCCCTGCAGAAGTTCAGCTTTAAGAGAGAACACATTGAAGAGGCGATGAAGAGCAGTGTGCTGTACGGAGGTGATCTCCATTCTGCTCTCGACTGGCTCTGCCTCAACCTCAAAGACGGTAATAAATCCATTTACATATAATCGCCATTCAGCTCTAGAGCACACACTGTCCAGACTATGACTTTATATCTGTCTTATCTATTTACCAGAGGAGCTACCAGAAGGTTTCAGCCAAAAGATGCAGGAGGAGAGCCAGAGGAGCAGGCCCAGGTTTCAACCTCCTGTCCAGCAAAAACCTGCAGCCCTGAGCCCCAAAGCACCAGACAACACCCGCAAAGAGACAGCCAAGGTCTCTGTCTTTCTTTACGTCTCTAAGTGTGTGAACATGCTAAACAAATCTGTGCGCTACCTTCTATCATGTCTTACATACGTGTGTGGTGTTTGACAGACCACAGAGAAGGAAGATGCTGCAAGCATGAAGAACTGGATATTGAGGTATGCAGAGCAGAGCAGTGAGGAAGAGGAGGAAGAGGAAGGAGAGAAGACTACACGTAATCCTGAACTGGACGAAAAGTTTGACCCAGTAAATGAAATTAAAAACTGTTCTGTTTTTAGTTATTTTAGTTTTTTTAATTCTTTACCTGTTTCTACCTTTTTACTTATTTAGAAATGGTGAGCAGATTGATGAATGAAATACGAGACCTAAGCAGAAAGTCGCGCACACACAAATCTAAAAAACGTGTCTCTATAAGCAGACATTGTTTGAGTAGTACAGTTAATGTCATCTTCACGCTGTTCTCTAAAAGCATGTGTTATTTCTTGTTGTGTAGAACGACCGATATTTGATCCTTACTGCTCAACTCTACGACACTAAAGAGACGGCAGCTGCTGCAAAAGCCAAAGGAGACAAGGCTGGTCAACGCATGGCACAGGACCGCGTTCGCATCATACAGCAAGGTGCAAGTCTTAACTTCACGTACTTTGACATGTGTATTTTCTTTAAGTTTACGCTTTTACTGTATCCAAACACCACATACTACATGTCCATGAACAGAAGTAATTAGTAAAAAATATAAAAACAAGGGCAAACATGAGTAATTTCATATTATGGTGTTTTAACAAAACATCTTCCTTAATCATGTCTGATAATATTCTTTCTAGAAATGAAGCAACTGGAGTCCCACCCCGTCTTCAATCCTGCTATAAAACTGGTAGATGTACCTCAGAAGGAAAAGAAAATTCTTCCTGCTAATGAGGACAAAGAGGATATCAGTTTTAACATATTTGAGCAAGCTGAAAAGGAGCCTCCTGCTGAGAAAGGTTCATTTCTAAAAGTAACACCTTCTGAGCCAAGTTAAAAGAATTCATTTAGGGTCTTGAACCAAATAGGCTCCAGTGTGACTGTAGGAGAGGTCTACAGTGACAGTCGTAAAAACGATGCAGTCGATTTATAATTTCATTTCATTTTCATCTGTAGTTGTGAAAAAAAAGAACGAGCCGAAGGACATTCGCAATTTTGACTACACAGCCCGCAGCTGGACGGGAAAGTCTCCCAAACAGTTCCTCATCGACTGGGTGAGGAAGAACCTGCCCAAGAGTCCACCACCAGCTTTTCACAAAGTCGCTGCTGGAAGATATTGGAGATGCAAGTACGTGTGGATTTCTGTAATATATAGTATGTTGTTTCTTAGCCGTGGAGAGGTTCGTTAGCAAAGGAAAAATGTTAGGGACAGTTTGATGTGCTGCACTGTAACAGCTAATATTTGAATTGGCATTATGTACTAATACTGTGTCCTTGAACCAATTAGGGTGCGTGTTCAGAGGGCAGATGATGTACTGGAGGTTTGCCCAACCATTCTGACAGAGGACAGCATGCAGGCTCAACATCTGGCAGCCACACTGGCACTCTACAACCTAGTTAAAGGACAGGTACTACATCCAACGTAGCAGAATAGATAGCATCGTTATGCTTGTCTGGCATGTTTAGAAATGCATTTTGGCTCAGATTTTCCCTTTCTATGAATCTTTGGCCCCCAGTCTGTGCACCAGCTCCTTCCTCCCACCTACAGAGATGTGTGGCTGGAGTGGAGGGACAGCGAGCAGCAGCAACAGGACGAGAGTCGGACTGCTGCCAACAAACCCCGAGACCAGTTCATCTCCCGTCTCCTGACCAGACTCAAACAGCAGCAGAATCAGGATAAAGCGCAGGCATCTGGATCCAATGACCAGGTGGGGCTGGATCGAGCTGGGGATGAAGATGCTGAAGACTCCTGGGAGAACCTGGCTGGTCTTGAGATCAGGGAGGGAGGAGAGGAAGTTGAGCACAAAAGTGAGAAAAGAGGAGATAGGAAAGAATGTTCAGGTGCACTTGAAGCCGCGAGAGAGCTTTTAAAGAAGACAAAGAAATCCTCGTTGGCCTGCAAACTACTGGTAAATACATGAGTATTGCACAATTTACCACATTAGAGACAGTCAATGTTACACATACAAACAATAAACCAAGTACCTTCATTGAGTCTCCTACCTTCAAGGCAGAGCGAGAGCAGCTTCCCGTCTTCCAACACCGGCATCATGTCCTGGAGGCTTTGCAGCGCCACCCTGTGGTGGTGGTGGCCGGTGAGACAGGCAGTGGTAAGAGTACTCAGATTCCTCAGTTCCTGCTGGAGGAGCTGTTGACCGGGGGCAAAGTGCCACAGCCCTGCAACATCGTGGTAACTCAGCCCCGCAGGATATCGGCAATGAGCCTGGCCTGCAGAGTCACCCAGGAGCTTGGCTGCGAGGACGGACCGGGGTCCAAGGTAAAAAATACTTTCATTTCCTTTTCAAACAAAATGTGACCTGAGGGGCCTCATATGTTTAAATCCCATTTTAGTCGTCGCTGTGCGGATATCAGATGCGAATGGAGAATCGGTCTGGCGAGTGGACCCGCCTGCTGTACTGCACTACTGGAGTTCTGCTTAGGAAACTCCAGCTCGACAGACACCTCAGCTCCCTGACGCACATCATCGTCGACGAGGTACGAGTTTGTTTGTTTATTTTTCTTTAAGTTGTAGACTGTACGTAATTTTTATCCACTTCTTATAAACAAGGACACAGAGCCACTAGCCTCCTTTTTCTGCCCTGTCCACCCATGCTCGTCTTCTCAGGTCCACGAGCGCAGCGTCCAGTCGGACTTCCTGCTAACCATCCTGAAAGATGTTGTGATGAGGAGGTCAGACGTGCAGCTGATCCTCATGAGCGCCACGGTGGACTGTGACAAGTTCTCCAACTACTTCAACCGCTGCCCAGTGATCACCGTTCCTGGCCGGACCTTCCCGGTTGAGGTGAGCAGAGCTTTGGCTTTTTTCATTCTGCATTAGTTCATATCACAGAAGCAGTTTTTACTGTTCTTGAATCCTGTGTCCAGGTGTTTCACTTGGAAGACATAGTGGAGCAGACCGGTTACATCCTGGAGAAAGACTCCGAGTACTGCCAGAAAATTCTTGAAGAAGAAGAGGAAGTCAGCATCTGTGTCACACAGAAAGGTGGCAAGACAATACAACATCAGGTGATGTCGGCTCTCTGCTGCAGCATTATGTAGTAGTCATTTACAGTAACGTGAGTGTCAGTCTGTATTCTTCTATCGGTTCCAGGAGGTGATAGTGAGGGACTCCTCCTCAGGCTGGGACCTAAGTGCTGACCTTAACCACTTCAGCAGCAGGACGCGGCAGGTGCTGCAGTGTATGAACCCCAATAAAATCAACATGGACTTGCTGGTTGACCTGATTGACTACCTCGGTATAACATATCATCATGCTGATTCCAGAAAGACGCCCAGACGTGTTGTGGCTTCGTGTAATGTGTCTGGTATTCTTCTCCTCAGAGAAATCCCCACAATTTGCAGAGGTGGATGGAGCCATTCTTGTGTTTCTCCCAGGTCTGGCTCATATCCAGCAGCTTTATGACCTGCTGTCCTCAGACAAGAGATTCAGGGACAAAAACAGGTGACAAACACGCGCTGATAAAATGTACTGTAACTCCACGTAACACACTTAAACTGTATATTCAATGAAACCTTTTTTGTAGGTACCAGATAGTTGCTCTCCATTCAACTCTTTCATCAAAGGACCAGGCAGCCGCCTTCACAGTGCCACATGCTGCAGTTAGGAAGGTACTCCTAAATGTTCCATAAAATGGGATTTGACTAAATGATGTACTCGTATAATAAGGTCTCTGCTCTGCTTTGTACCCATTTCAGATTGTGTTGTCGACTAACATTGCTGAGACAGGCGTGACTATTCCTGACGTTGTGTTTGTCATCGACACTGGGAAAACCAAAGAAAACAAGTAAGAGCTTGTTTAAAAAACTGGATGTGGGAAGTACATTTCTTTTACCTTTATATATTATTAAATATTTGTTTGTATCTGTGAGTTGTCACTATGAAACCACAGATATCAGCCTCATGGTGGTGCAAGAGGAAAAGTCAGTGTATCCCCACATTAGGATGCAATATCGGCCAACATATTTCTACATAATTGTTTTTAATTGTTAATGCCATATATGTGGATTAGCCAAAACAATATCACAGCCAGAACAACAGAAATGTGGAATTAGCCTGCTGTGTTGTTTAGGTACCATGAAAGCAGCCAGATGAGCTCGCTGGTGGAAACTTTTGTTTCCAAAGCCAGCGCCCTCCAGAGGCAGGGGAGAGCGGGACGTGTCCGAAGCGGCTTCTGCTTCAGACTCTACCCTAAATACAGGTGGGTTATGGAGTCTCTATGCAGAGAAAAACAAATAATTTGTAATCACATCATGTCATATTCTTGTTTAATCCCTTTGATCTCAGATTTGATGCCTTCATGGATTACTCCATTCCAGAGATACTACGGGTCCCACTGGAGGAGCTCTGTCTTCACATTATGGTATATATCCACTCACAGCTGCACAGACATTGATCAAATCTCACAAACATTAACGTAGCTTCTGTCTTAACTCTGTCCACTTGCAGAAATGTCAGTACGGCTCCCCGGAGGACTTCCTGAGCCGGGCCCTGGATGCTCCTCAACCTCAGTCGGTCAGTAACGCGGTCAACCTTCTGAGGAAGATCGGTGCATGTCACCCAGAGAGTCATGTGCTCACGCCTCTGGGACACCACCTGGCGAGTCTGTCCGTCAACGTGAAGATTGGGAAGATGCTCATATATGGAGCCATCTTCGGCTGCCTGGAGCCTATAGTAAGTCCCTCTGCCTTGTTATCCAGAAGACAGACATCTGAACTCAATATTACGAGTAGTATAGTTATACATTTTATTTCATGTACACCTACTTTATAATTATTAGGATACTATTTCATAATCATATTTTCTTGACTAGTTATGCCATGAATATAAATAATACAATTATTTTTTGCAGGCGACTATTGCGGCAGCCATCACTGAGAAGTCTCCCTTCTCAACACCTATGAATAGAAAGGAGGAAGCTAACTTGGCCAAAGCTTCACTGGCAGTAGGAAACTCTGACCACCTCACCATATATAATGCATATCACGGGTATGCATTACATAGTTGATATTATATTTAACATATTAAATATAACAATATTTTTAGAGGTAATTTTTAAAGAGACCGTTGATTCTGCTGATACTGATGTTGATTTACTGTCACAGCTATTTTTATTTACTTTGGTTTTCATCACTTTATGTTTTTCTTTCCTGTTTCATGCAATAACAAATCTACTATCTGCTATATCTATAAAAAGTACAACTGCTGTTAACAGCACAGGCTGTTGAATGCTTTTTTTGGTATGTTGATACATGTAGTTAACACTGTTGCACAGAATTTCTTTAGACTAAAAAGAAATAAAGATTTGGCTTCCAGCAATTGTGGAGCCTGAACACGTAATTACTTTATTTGTAAATCCATTCTCTTATTTTAATCGCCATTATTGCTAAATTATATGGATGTGAATTATCATGACATACAGCTGGAGCTGTGAACAAAAATCTAATAATGAGGCCTTAGTGTCCCTACTATTTTTTACGTGTGAGAGAAAACTCAAAACTGAATTATATGTTGTATCTGAATGTTTTTCGTAAACACTGTGGAAACCCTGGAGCCGCCACCTTGGCAAAACCTGAGAGACATTTCATTCATTTCACACTTAGGTGGAAGAACTCGCAGTCTGAAGGACTCCGAGCAGAAATGTCCTACTGTAGGAAACACTTCCTCAACCGGACAGCTCTCCTTACCATAGAGGTGTGACACACTTTCTTACTCGAGCTTTGTTTAGATATTTAGAAATAATGTTCTCTTCCTCCATCTGTCTAACACTGTGTATGCGTGTCACCTTCCAGGACATGAAGCACGAGCTGATAAAGATGATGCAGCAGGTAGGTTTCTGGTCCACTCGCTCCTCCACCTCCCACTCCAAGCAGCAGGCGGCGGCCCCGCTCTCCAAGCCGCAGATTTCTGTCGTGAACTCAGTGCTGACTGCAGGCCTCTACGACAGCGTGGCCCGGGTTTTGTGCACCCCGTCTGTGGATGTGCTCGAACGAGTGGCCTGCACAGTGGAGACCCCTCAAGGAAAGGCTCAGGTTCATCCCTCGTCAGTTAACCGCAACCTGCAGACGCATGGCTGGCTGCTATACCAGGAGAAAGTAAGGCTGACGAGTGTGTGTACACAGTTCATCTTTTAGTTTCTCTTGTCCTAATGTATGTTTATCCACAGGTGAAATACACTAAGATCTACTTGCGAGACACTGCTCTGATATCTCCTTTCCCTCTGCTGCTATTTGGAGGTGACATTGACATCCAGCACAGAGAGAGGCTCATCACACTGGATGGATGGATCCACTTTCAGGTGAGATGATACCCAGATGGCTCAAAGTTAAGGCTCTGACTTCTTTAGTTCTTTACCTTCTTGTATCATCAGCTGTTGCTCACAAAACAGATATTCCTTTTCTAATGAGCAGCAAACATGTCTGACATCAGGAAGGCTTGTTTACTTTCATGTGTTTCTCTGTAAAGGCTCCTGTACGGATCGGTGTGATCTTTAAACACCTGAGGAAGCTGATGGACTCGTTGCTTGAAATGAAGCTGGTCAATCCTAAAATGAATCTTGAAGGTAAAACAGGCCCCACAGTGTGTACATAAGAGACTGTCTGTGAGTAAGCAACTGAAAATATGTATGTTTTCATTGTTGACAATGCTACTAACAAATATTAGCCAAAGACAATAATGGCTTATTCTCAAAAGCTGTAAATCCTCAATGAGGAACATAGTTGGGTGTGTTCCTTTTTATTATGGTGAAACAAGAGCTGAACTCATTCGTGCACCACTTGTCTATTGATCTACTGCTGAAAATTGTCCTCTAGATATTTTTTTATGTTTTTCATATATGCTGACAATAAGAATGACAGATTGTGTCACTCATAGTGATGTAGGAGCTGAAATATCATAACTATTAAAATGAAAACCTATTTAAAATTCAATGTTAACTAGCTTCTAGCGGTGAAATTGTATGTAAATATATTTCTAAAATACTTTTAAAGATTAAATATTTATTATAGTGATTTTTAAAATGTGCTTATAGGGGAACGATTTGATTTAATTCCGTCTTTCTCATTGTGCTTCAGGTGAGAGGACCATCGGCGTTATTCTGGATCTGATCAAATCTGAGCATGCTCTGTGATTAGTCCGACCACCTAAAGACTTCCCCTTTTCATACAGTATCAACAGGCATCTTTGTCACATGGTCCTGCTGACAAAGCTTCCCATATCAAGTTTGGTATTTGGGATTAATGCCTGGAGACAGATTATGTGCATCATAAAGGAGCTCCTACTCTATATCATGAAATCTAAGGAGGAATAACGAATAATGAGATATGGTCTAAAGAGAGATGAAATTTCCAGGTGTGGTGTAGTATAGCTTACTAGCTTTTTTATTTGAAACTTTCATTGTGTCATGATTCATTGTCTAAATAAAATACTACCTTAAATAATAAACAGCAGGCGTGAATGCAGGCCACAACCAGATACAGACACACTCAAACTGTTTAAAGGTAAAGGAGGTCCAAACAAACACAAGCACACTGTGCGTGAAATTATATTGGAACTACTTGAATATTAATACAGGACATAAGCATCTAACTTCTTAGAATGTAAATGACTTTTGGTCGGCACACAAACTAAACTTCTAGACTGACAAAAGGTTAAGTTTCAGGTTAAGTACTGGAGTTTCAGTTCAGACACTATTCCATATACAGTAAACTGCCTCATGTTGCAACAACAAGCAGGGAGGCTACTTTCACATCAGAGAGGAAGTGAAATCGAGTAGCAAGATGACTCATTGTCCTATTTGGAAACCTCTGAAGTTTTCAAATTGAGACTCACAGACACACAAAATAGGATTATACAATGAAAGAGACATCAACACTTTTTTTTCCCCACATGTGGGTAATAAAGAGGTTCTGTATGTGAAAATGACCTGGAAGGTAACATAATGTCTTTGTGTTTATTTATCACCTCATCAGCTTCTATGTCGTGTCTTATATTGTACAAGATGTAAATTTCATCCAAATCCCGATTTAAAGAATGCACACAGAATGTTTAGTGTTAATAACAAACGGTTTCCCTTAAAAAGAACATGTAGGCACTGAGGTTGTAACGATTCTCAAATACACAGTTCACTTAAAGACAGATTGGTTCATACCTTAGGTGTACCGGTTTAGGAGGGTGGGTAAGAACCAAAATGTTCTCACACTGCTGACTTGAATGTGCTCATGGGGATTCACTGGCTTATATTCTCTCTGGAGAATAGTCACATGACACAAGGAAAACATGCATTGGGCAGAATCCAACTTTAAACAACAATAATAACAATAAATAATTCTTTGGACATGCATTAAGAGAAGTGAAGATTAGTTTTGTTATATTTTGACCTAAGAATAATTACGAACCGAATATGCACACAGCTATGACACAACTTTTCCATGTGATGAAACGTAATTTTTACAGAAACACACAAACGATAAAGTGATGACGTAATGAGGCATCGGCCAACTTCATATCCATTGCAAAGCTCCGGCACGGCGCAGTACGCACAATAAGTCCTGCAACCGATCCATGTGTTAGTAATGGATAACGCTGTACGCTGAATCCTCGTAGTCTGTGTTATCTGTAATCAAAGCAAATATTGAAAGTTTGAGTTTTGACTTTGAAAAAACAAGTGTGCGACAAACCCGTCAGTTTCTACCCCCCCCCCCACCCAGAAGAATGACATAACAAAGCAATAGCATGTAATGCTATTGAAAGAGAGGCTATCGCTTTGACTCACACACACGGAGTCCTCGGATGTGAGCTCTGCAGTTAGACCCTCTTGCAACCGAGGCTCCTACCTCCAGCCGCTACCTCATCCTAGCAAGCAACACACCATAAACTGTATTTAAATAAAAAAAAAAAAAATCATACCCTCACTGCTGAATGTTGGTTCAGGTAATGGCACCCTCCTGCAAGACAATAATGTCTGTCATTTAGTGTTTGTCAACCTATAAAAAGCTGCCTCTGTTGTAGTCCTTCTCTTGCCTACCTGAGGACTGGCGGTCCTAGTCGAGAAGGTAAAGCTGCAGTTGAAGACTTCTGACCACTGTAGAAGTTCTCGTACGCAACCGGAGCTGTTGGGAGAGGACTGATGACACGTGCGTGCTTGTGCGTTGCCTCAAAGCTTCCTAAATCCCTCTATTTGTGCTCTAGCATTGTAGCTCTGTTAATTGTTTAGTATTAGCAATGACTATTTCTGCATACATACCCGGTGGTTTCTCTCCAGTCTGTCTGAGGTTCACAAAGTGTACTATGTCTTCCCATATTTCACACTGTTCCAGGGACTTTCTCACTTCCTCGTGAAGCTACAGACCCACACAAATGACAATAAACCCAGGTCAGAGTCCAGCAAGGTGAAGTGAAGAGAGTGATATAATTTGTAACAGTTGCGGGTTAATGACTAAACGTGTTCCTTGAACTTGCAGTCAGTAAAACATGATGAAGTTATCACTTCACCTTATTTGTCTCTACATGCATACAGCACATTTGTAATTTGTGTGCATGTTTGTGACTGACTGATTTTAGTCGAGTTTCTGGTCTCCGTTGTGTTTACAAGCTAGTGACTGACTTCGTCTGATGTTTTGCTTCGTGCAAAGGTGAGCACATTACAGTTGTAGAGCTTCTCTTACAATAGCTCCCTGCCACAAGGTTAATAACAGCACTGGCAGATTGTGAAGCGTATGCCCCAAGCTGTGGTGAACTGTATGGTTTATGAGAATTTATCTGAATTAAAGCTGCTATAATTTATTGCAACAGCTTGTGGTAAGATTGTAGGCGTTACCTCATCACTTGTCACGCACTGCTGCGATAGCTGGTTGACGTGAATCCAAACTGTGTTTCTCAGAAAGTTGATGCGCTCAACTGACAGTTTTTCAAACATCTGTGAAGGTATACTTTCAGCTTATTTCAGGTACATGTCTTATATGCAAATAAAAGGGATTTTGATTTGTTCAGCAACTTGCCTCGCAGGCCTTGATGTGTTCCTTTAGCCAGTCATCTCTAACCTTACCCAGTGTGGTCACATTCTGGTGGTATAGCCTGTCTGCAAATCAAACATACGCAGTACTTCGGTGTAAACGTTGCACAGTAAATAAAGACACATACTGTATTGACTACTGCAAACTACTGCAAAAAACTACTTGAAACACCAAACCTGAACCTCATTTTGTTGTAAGTGGAAATCTTGACTTTCTGGCTGCATAAGATAGAAGTTTAGTACCGCTACACATTGAAACTCATCATTCTTGTGATGGTCTGGTAGCTCTATGCGATTGTAGTGTAGGGTTGTTTGCAAAGGGATAAATGAGAAGCAAAAATATAGCAATGTAGTATATCCATCCGCAAAGAGTACCCAACAAAGAATGCGGTGAGCACAGGAGGTCTGTGGAAGGTTTTTTTCTTAACGTACCTGCTTCTTCTGCATTCTGTTTGGCTTGCTGTGCTTTGGAGAAGAGCTGAAAGACAATGGCAGAAAGAAAGAACTCATGAGTGTTAGGACTCCCACAGTAGGTTACTGTAATATGGGTAGACGCAAAAATCATGGTTCATTTATTATGCAAAAAAATTTATGTTTCACAAGATACCACAAAGCTAAAGAAAATATTCTCAGGCTATTATTATCACAACGTGTCCATTAGGGTTCTCCCACCCACTAGCTTATCAGTGGCCTGGTAGCTCATTGGGTTAAGCGTCAGACTAGTCCATCCCCCACCAGGTGTGTCCTTGAGCCAGACACACAGCACTAGCTCCTTGTAAGCCGCTTTGGATAAAAGCATCTGCCAAGTGAAGTAAAGTGATGTAACAATTTCCAGTGCCCAATCCCTTTTTACAATATGAAATTAGGGACGTAGAAACTTCTGACACATTGATGAGCTGGAGACAGTCCTTATATGTCATTTCTGCTTGATATCTTGATTCTGACCGGCATACCACTTTAATTTATCACGAGTGTGGAATAAAATACACCAGAAAACATAACATTTGTAATGAACAATGAAGAAAATAGAAGTTACAGGTTTATATTTAGTCAGATTTCCCAAAACATTATAAGGAAGTGCCGCTGTACCTTTTCCATTTGCTTGGTGTTGTTGGTGTTGGTGTTTGTGTTTCGGTTCACATTCTGATCGGCTTCTTCTTTATCTCGGCACTTCTGTTCGTATGTCTTCTTAGACTGAGGCCATCATTACAGTTACCATGTAAAAGTTAGAATGAAGAAATCAATAGATTCAACACAATGTTCCCCCATTTTTGGATTGCTTGAAGCAGCTGTTCAAGTCCTTTTGATGCTTTGTTTGATTATTTTCAACAGTGTCAGCACTTCTGCTTTTGTTAATCATACCAGTGGTATTAAATTATGTCCCCCGGTTCACTTCTCAGCTTGTACAACACAACTTCCCACACAAAAGAGGAAGAACAGATCCAGAATAGCATATAGTGAGGTCCCCTCTACTCTATCAAGTCAATTTGTTGGCCTAAATGTTGCCATGACATTTATTATAAGTGCAGGCATATAGGTTTACTATAAATTCTGCATGTAACCAGTCCACATGCTAATCAGCTCAAGCTATCAATAATGCAGAGGAAAAGAAGAAAAGGTTGATGGAAAGTGTCCTTGTAAGAATTTATATCATCTTGAGTCTGTATTAAACTATGTAATTTATACTTACATCCATTGTCTTTTTGAACTGTGATGTCTTTTGTTTATGCAGAGCGTCCATCTGTTGTTCGATCTGAAAATGCAAGGTCATGTAGTTATTTGTTAAGATGCCTCTGTCACTTCAGTGCACCACAGTAGCGATTGAAATCACCTTTTTCCTTGCTTCTTTTTGTTTTTCTCTGAATTCTTCAAGTTTTTTGGCCTCGTCTCTTATGCTCTGTGCCAGTTGTGAGTGTGATAGACTCACATGTTCAGTCTCTGCACAGTGAAACCCCCCCCCCCAAACTTTAATTTCTCATCTGCACAGTAGATGAAAATCTTGACTAAAACATAAAAATAAATGTCGTAGGCTTTATTTAGACTCCAAAATCACGAGCACTTACGTAATTTGAGCATATCCAGTGATCTTTTTAATGTGCTAAAAGAAAAAAAGAGTTTAAAAATGAAAAATGTTTTTCATAAAATAGGTGATATTGTAACATAAATGCATCATTAGTATGTTTTACTATTCACCACACAATGAGAAAATTAGACCAAGCCCATGGAGTTTTTGACCATTAAAAGTTTCAAACTATATATAAAACAATGCAATACTAATGCAGTTCTCTGTGCCTTATTATGAAAGTTAGTCAGTTACTGGCCCCTTTACACCCAGTCTTCTTTCCTCTTTCCACTTTAACACCTTCAAAAAGAAACAGCATAAATGATGCACTCGTAATTTACACTTTTCAGAGTCAGAATTATACTATATATATTATATATATTATATATAAGACCTCCCTTTCTGCATTGCACTTGCAAGCCAACAGACACTAGATCAGTTTACAGATAACAGAGTTGTTTTATTATTTTAGGCTCCCTGTAAATAAGTATGTTCAAATACACCTGAGCACAAAGACTTACTTCATCTCACCGTGTCCGCACACCTTCTTGGACAAACTAAGGAGATCTTTGGCGTACTTCTCTTCTATTGATGCTCTGCAAGAAGAATTTTTTTTTTTAATTAGTCTAGCCTACGAGCATATACAGAGATAACGTGTGAGTTCACACAGGCCAACCCTTCTGATGATAAACTGTAAATTACCTCACACGGAAGACCAAACTGACAACAGCTTTTTTGTTAGCATTTCAAACTGCACTGCTAGTTTGCATGTTCACCCAGAGTCACTGCCATCAGCGAGTTAGTCTGGGCCAAGTGAAACCCAGGAATCTACTAGAGGGATCAATTGGTTCCCTAAACACACTCTCCAACTAAAGAGCCATAGTCTAGTGGAAACAATGTTAGAGTAAGTGCAGAAGATACTTCAGAAAATGGCAAACAGGGGAAACACATTAAGTCTATTTTGAAGTGTCAAGGTATTTTTCAATAATTATTATTTTGTTATTAAAAATGGTTGATTATTTGATTATTATACTCAAATCATGAGGGAAATACACTGCAAAACATTGGGCAAAAATGTGAATGGACAGTATGTACTTTTTTTGTACTGCATACTTTATTTCTAACTCGTGTTTTATTACATTTTATTTCAGGAAGTGTTACTGCTGTTATTTTGCAAATGCCTGTGGTTAAAAAATGGTTGGGGAATTTTTCTGTTACGTTATTATGCAATATTCTGTATTTTTAAATACATCTACTATGTACTCTATATATTTTTTTTATTATGTTGTCAGCATGACCTGGTCCTTCACTAAAGCATGAAATTTGTTTGCAACATTTTTGAATACTTGAACTCTAACCTAGGCAGGTTCTTTCAGTATCAGTGACTAGTAGCCTGTGTATTTGCATGTTTTTGTGTAAGTTGGAGTGGACTCATTACTAAGAAACTAGAATTCAAGTATCACTTTTTGTATAAATATATTTTGATAAAACAAATACAGGGCTGCATTATTGTCCTGTATGTCAGAAACTTTGTTCCTGCTCCAAGGAACACATTCCACGGTGTCTTTGTCAAATTGATGATGCTGTGTCTTTTACTGTATTTCTGACCCTGTAGCCATCAATGTTCACCTTATAATTTCCAGTGAAGGTTCTCAGTCATCAAGGTCATGGTTATCTCAAAAAGGTTTTATCCAAAGCAACTGGGCTGTTTGGGTTCTTGCCACGTTTCACCCTTCCATTCCAGAGGGCTTTCTCAAACAGTCCAGTTGCTTTGGATAAAACCACCTTCACAGATGTTTACTTAACTTTGCTTGGCAGAGGCCTTTATCCAAAGTGACTTACACAGAGCTAGCCCTGAGTGCCTTGCTCAAGGACACACCTGGTATAGGGGGTGGGCTAGAAGTCTAGGCTGGGATCCGACCTGCTACCTTCTGCATACCTGTTTGAAGCTACCAGACAGATGTTCTTATATCTTATGGCTTCAGAAGTTCCTCCACTCCTCCTCAAGTACAGGTCATGTTGCTCCACAATTCAATTCAATTCAATTCACTCTTCTTTATATATTTTCAGCTTCATCATGTTTATACACACTGTTCCAAATAAAATAAACTGGTTTTGAGATAAAATATGCAACCTGGCATGTCTACCTGCCACTGGCCTACAACTAGTATAGCTAGTTGCCAAGCTGGCAAAGCTGGACCTAATTTTGGACCATGTTACAGAACTGTTACTGTTACTACTATTTTATTGCACAAATAAAGCATAACAGTACCTGGCTTTGATGAAATCCTCCACTTCCTTGGACGTTTTTTTGCCTTCATTGAGGTATTGAATGATGGCATCATAGCCACCAGTGCAGGTCAGGTCTGAGTTCTGTCAACAAATTGGAAAATATTGCATTATGTTGTTTATCTCTGTTTTTAGAAATGCTTATTAGCAAATTATAGACCCATTATTACTTAAAAAAAGTAGATGTCTTGAAAAAGACCACTTCTCTTACCAACACCCAGTTCACGTTTTACTCAACAGACAACAGAACACTCAGACATAAACAACCACTTTAAAATTAGCATCTCTTACAGCGAGAGTAAATTGGTGTTTTGAACTGCATGACTCCATAATTTAGGTATAAGCTCAGGGTAAAAGCCTGTTATTATTCAGACCACATGAATGAATTACTTTTGTATTTATGCTACCTCACACATTTTCTGCACATGTCAGATGGGAAATATTGAACTATTCGAAAAGGATTAATGGCTGGATTAATTTATTCAAAACTCTAAAAGTTCAATTTGGCTTTACTCCAAGTGACCTCACAGGTACTTACAAATGAAACCACAGGAAATAAAGTGATGGTAAAGGGTAAAGGGCAGTTGCAACACTTTAGCTTATCACTCAATCACTCTTAACACAGTTTCAGTATACCATTGAGTTCTCACTTTGACAGTCAAAATGGATGATGATGATGAAAAAACATAAACATAAAACCACAAGCTGAAGCTGCTTCATTTGATATTTCTGACAAATGTCTGTTGTTAAATAAAGGAAAGAACTCTCACACTGCAACATTAAAAAAAACTACCATCAAAAAAGATTATGCACTAGTTAATGTGTTTTGTGTAAAACAGGTGGCTATCTTATAGCCATTTTAGAAATAAATATATAAATAACAATATAAAAATATTGATATTGATTACAGGGGACATATCGAATTACTCAAGTATTGTTACTTTTTCATGAACCAAATGTGAATCACCTATCACCGAAAAAAAACTATAAACATAATTTCCAGCACAGCTTCAAATGTTTTAGAAACAGAAAATAACGTTACTTCAGTTTCTCAAAAGTGATTAATTAGACTGAAAACATAAATAAACACACAACGTACCCAGAAGAAATCCTTGAAATGTAGATTTTTCATAGCTCCCAAGTGTTTCGGACGACAGGAGGTCAGACTTCCAGCAGCTCTGTTACCTGACTGACAGAGATGAGCACGCGCGAGTCTCACGAGCAGCCAGCCGCACAGAAGCGCACGCGCAGTGGGAGCGCTCCGACGTCACTCTGCACACGAGCGGTTGTGACAAGAAATTGAAACCATGCGGTGCATAGTATATTTATTTTTTCTTATAGCAGAAAGGTCATAATATGTACACATTATCTGCTGTTGAAGAAGGATTGGAGAGGTTCTCTTAAATATAGGCAAATAAAGTAATTAGTAAAACCTGTAATAAGATTATGTGTAATACACACAGTAGCCTATAAATATCCTGTGTGAACCCTAAGATTAAGTCCATCTGTTGCTACAAATAAATGCCAATGAATATGACTGCTGAAAAATTAAACCCCAACAACTTTATAAACAGTTACCTATATTTTTTAGACAAGGATAGACAAAGCTTTGAGTTGTGTTATGCGTGCATATGCTGTCATCTAGTGATTGATGGAGATATGTACAGCGTTAATGAAATCTCATTATACTTCTTACTAAATAATTGTATTAATTTTATCCTATCCATTCATTTTACAGCTGTCATTTGACTCAATGCGGATCCTCTCATAAAAGTGTCATGTCATTTAAATCTTTTCAACACCTAACCATAGATAATTTTTAAAATGTTTTTATGCCCTCAAACATAATCTTTGTTAAGTACAGTGTATCATTCCATCATTTACTGTTTAGGTATTATGTCATAGGTCTTTTTATAGTTGTAGGGATATTTACTAAAATAATGCATTCTCTAGTCTTTGACCCTAACTTTAACTTACAGGGAGTATGAAAGCCACTGGGTCATTTATTTCCAAATAAATTGTGCAACACATTTGCCGCAACAAAAAGAAAATGATGACACACAGACCATCACTAGACACTGTATATGTATAGTAACTGATAGATAATAGACTTCAAGTTAAAACATCATGTCCATCTCACTTTGACCCACCTTTGTTTTATAACACTGTTATCAGTCTTTTTCCACCATGTGATGATTGTCTACACTGGACAAACATGTCAGCGAATAATAAATACATTTGTTCTGTTCTGCAATTTTAAGGTGCATGTACCAAACCTGTAAGGTAGAGTGGGTAGTGGCAATAGGTCTAGACAGGATGGCCATGCTAGACTTCCTCAATGAAGTATGTGAAAATTTCCTATATGTAAATGGGGTCAACAAAATATCCACAAACTATTTATTGTGCCATCTCTAAAAAACAAAGATCATTTATAGGTATAAATGACAAAAAAGCTTCCTTAGAATTAATAGAAAATAAGTACACAAATAAACACATGTTCTGCTTTACACAATACCTGAAATGATTGTGTTGTACATTCTGGAAAACAGCTTCTGTATCTAAATTCTGTTTGTTATCACAATCTGTGTGTTATGACACAGTCACTGATGCTCCTCTGAACTGTTATTGTTGTACTGTACATTCAGAGCAAACTCTACTACTGGAAAAACGTGATTAGTCTTTATGGTTAATTAATTTAGGTGTGAGTTCTAAAATATTAAACTCATTAACTATTGAGCACCACGACCCAAGATGAAATGTTGTATTGCGTATTTTTGGTGCCAGTCACATGTCGGTGACTTGTTTTGTAAGTAGCATTACACCGAGGTGTGATTTCCCCCTTCATGTCTCAGGCGCTTTCATTTATTTAACAATTTGAGCCCCAACGCATACCCAGCGTAGCATCAAGATTTCATGCTACAGTTTATTTTGTGAGATTATTATAGGAATACATGTATGCAAAGTCTACGTTACAAACCTTTCATTTAGGTTATGCTGAATTTTAGGTGACTATATTGGTGTGTGTAATTTAAAGACCTTAGAACCAGTTCATGTGTTTCTATATGAATTAAAATAGCCACAGGGGTTACAATGAAAAATCTGTGTTTTTTTTACAGTCCATGAACTTGCATGAGCGCTGTGGCTGTGCTGTACGACCTGAAAAACAAACTCTGTGTTCTTTATCTTATCTTACCAGTCTTATATAAGACACAAGCTCAGCCTCTTCTGTGCTTCTGTGTACATACAAACACACTGCTGAAAACAAATGCTATAAATCTATTTAAAGGAGCGCAAGTGTGAGTTCTCCAAATTCAGCCTCAAACATGTCTGCTTATGATGAAATCTTGCGTGCTGTAGACGCTGTAACTGTCTACGATGTCAGTTTCGCTTTTGACAAGGCACCTCGTGACTGCAGCTAAACGTCATAACCTTTACACGTACTGTACATACAGTATGTATTTATTTAAGCAGGTTCAAAACACCTCCATCATGCCCCAACAGTCAGGTATGTGTTGTACTCTACAAAAACAGAGGTTTTATGTAATAGTAGTGATAATAATGTTGTAAATAGAGTAATGTACAGACAAATGGGAGGGACTTGGCTGAGGCTGCTGGGGATTCCTCCTCATAACGTCATGACATCATTGTTTTCCCTATTTAAGCCTGCTCTGCTATGTATAGTTCAAACCTGTTCCTTCTTGTCAAGCCACAGCTACAGAGCTTTAAAAGCACCAAGAGAAAAGGAACCAGAGCCAGTAAATCTATTTTTGTTCTCGGTTCCAAGACAGACAGGAGCATTTCAAAAATGGCCAGGTGTGGTAAGTATCTCAAAAATTTTTATTTATTACTACATGGACTAGATTGGATAGTGTTCTTATCTCACCTGACCAGTTTCTTTTTGTCCTCAGAATTCGCTTCCGCTGTTGATCTCTGCGCACATGAGCTACGTCTAGTCGGAGACAAACTTTACTGGAAACACAGACTGTTTGAACTACTGATCAAAAACTACAAGGCTGTCACGAAAATCAAGTGAGACCTGACGTCAAAGAGCAAAAAGATGAATGAGATATTGCTACACTGAAAGTTATTCAGGGACAAACCCGACAAGTCTTGGATTTAGACTTGCTACTGTTGGCAAAATGTTGGCTCTGGATGCACACGGCGGGGCTGCTGTTCACAAACTGTCACACGAGCAGAGCCCAGATGTGGAGGATGCTGCTGATGTATGTAACCAAAGTGGTGACTGGACCAATGAGGATTATTCGATAGAAGTTTGAATCTGCTGAAGATGTTGACTGTCGCATGTTGTCTTCTCCTACTCTCTAAGAACACATTTATGTTATCACTGGACAAAAAATGTGGTTCACTTATCCACTCAAAAGTCATTAAAAACATATTTTTATTATGGAAAGCACTTGAGAGAGTTGTTAATAAAAGCCTGTATAAAGTAAACAGAGCTACACTTGTTTTCTTTCTGTAGATGACACTAAAACCCAGCAGGTTAGCTCATCTTAGTACAAGAACTATTGGCCAAAGGCGTCACTGTTTTGACATAATGTGCATCAGCGGTTTGCCTTTTGCTGAGCTTCAGTTTTAGTAACAAAGAGGAGAAGGAGGCGATATCAGTGTTAGGAGAATTTGACTTCTTCTAATCATTGCAGCAAGATTTTTACATTTTCAACCAGCACATTTGGCTTTTTGCTTGATTCTTTATCAAAGTGTTGCCAGTCTTATTTCAACTTTACAGCAAATTTCCTATCTGACACATAGGATGTTAGATCGAATAAAAAAAGACAAACAGCCAAACAGTGCTAAATTCAGGCACTTAAAGGATCCTTACTTTATTTTGTATGGTAATACAAAAGCATACAGAATTATAGAGGATAGGAGAGAAGATCCCTTTCATTGAATTCCATTAGATCATATACATAAAATGACTAATAATTACATACAAGCTTTTCTTCTGCAGCTACAACCACGAGTACCCCAGCCCTCCACCGATAACATGCATGGTCTGTTTTCTGTAAACGGAAATCCAACAGTTCTCTTTTGTAGTTAAAAAAAAAAAAAAGAAAAAGAAAAATATGCCGTGAAAGTACACGTGGCTTTGTAAATAGATCACACAAAATTTTAACAGAAGCTTCACCAGTCCTACAGTCTTGAAGCATGTTTGAAACTAGGTCTTGTTCCAGTAGACTATTGCTCAACAGCTTCAGTCTTCAACAAGCTACTGACTTGTCTGGGCTGAAGTGACACCCCCCCCCCCCCCATCATCTGCATGTATAAACCAACCCAACACGCCCACATAGGGTCATGAGTTAGGAATAACATTTGTGAAATGACGAGACATACAAATTCCAAGACAGAAACTTAAAGGACCGCTTGACCCAGAATACAAAATATACTTTCCTCACATACCTATCTGTATCTAGTTTTGTAATTCACTGCATATTTTGCTGACAGCGATTTCTTTAACTGTAAGTCATGCCAAACAAACATGTTTACAATAAAAATTTAGTCACAAGGAAACTTCCACACAACTAATTACTCCTAATGACAGTCTCAAAGAGACTCTTAGTTATCTCTGAAATAAAAGCAAATCTTACTGCACGATTAGATACCACTGTTCTGTAAGAAAATTTGTTTTTTCATTTGTAACAATCTGGTAGAATTGATCCAGTCTCTCTGAATAGCAAACTGCTAATGAACGTGTCATAAATCTTATTTCAGATGGTCACGGAGGTCGGAATTGATCTTTTTAGGATCCTAGCTGAAGAATGAGAGCGTACGCTTTTATCCAGCGGAATGACTTTAAAGTATTCAAATACCACGGTTGACCATGGTTGTGGTTTTTAATTACCAACCTCATCTTCGGAAGCAGGTTACTCAACCCAAGAATAATCCCTACCAATACAATCCTACCGACAGGGCTACCAATGTGCAAAATATCTGATAAATGGCAGACTACTCCAAGCATTGATTAGCAACATAAAAATATATGGAAGACTAATTTCATTCTATACACTGAACAGACCATAGCTGAAAGAGAAAACAAATAAAAGTTTTTAGACTCAAGGTTTATTTCTTCATGTTACCCAGCTCACTCTTAAGGATGTGGGAACTGATCTCTCTCGAAAAAAAATCCTCTCTTTCCTCCGCAGAAATCCGATGAAAAACAAAAGAGAACAGTGAATTTAACAGAATGAATCAGTAACACATTCTAACACAAATTGTAAAAATGACCTCCCGACCTAGGTGGCAATCACGGGGTGGAAGTGAGTGAGTGAGTGCGAGGAGCATAAATAGCCGCGTGACTTGCTATCCTTCGTCCTTGCATAAGTTTGTGGGAGAGTATGGAGACGAGACCGCGACCTGACTCTGGCCACATCTCGTAGTAATGAAGAGATGAGGTTTCTTTAGTGTAGAAGGGAAACTTGGCCCCATAATCTTCATTTTCACCATCACTACTGCCGCTACCTGCTTTGTTCTTTGAGGTCGCCTAACATTAACGCAGGCCCATCAGTTCGTAGTGCTGATGTTAAGTATAGCAGCTGGTCATTTTTTCAAACCAATCAAATGTTGGTGAAACCCACCACCAATTGGATTGCACTGTTTTAACATGGACTACCACCAAAAATGTCATCCGGAATAGACGTACAAACAATCTCCCCAACCGAAATAGATTGTCTCGTTAAAGTGAAGTCTGTTTCATTAAAGGAAGGTCCTTCAACCAATTAAATAACACAGGCCATAGCCAGATCTTCCAGTCCAACCAATCAGGTGTTTTCATTTAGTAAATGCAGCCACGACGGCCCACATAAGTTCATTGGCACTAGGCTTTGTGCTCTCTTTCTCCGGCTCCAGCTCCAGCAGAGTGTGGACCCTCTTCATGGCCAGGTCGTACTGATCATCCTGGAGAGGGGCAAAGGCATTCTCAAGAACGTCAGATGAGTGGGCCAGAAGGATTAAAGCCAGAACTCTCTTGTCCATGCGTTGAGGGTCGTTGACCCACTTCTCTAAAACTGAATCCTGGACCTTCTTGACGAGGCGCTGTAAGAATGAAGAGGAGAGAACATTCAAGTATAATGTATATTACGCTGAGTGAAACATACTTGTCTCTTAATACCGAAGCTCGCCAGAAGATGGCGCAGTTTATCACCAAGGACTAAAAGTCAGCTCTACCTACAACTAGAGCTCTGTTCAAAAGGTCAAACATCTGCGGACCAGACCATCTAAAACTCACTCACTTATGGGGTGTAGTGGTTCTGAAAGTGAGGCGGAAATTGTGAGACAAATGTCCATGGTACTGTGTCAACACTGAGGAATAGCAATGACTCAATCATATTTGACTTTCAGTTAACGTCCCGGACATCTTGTATTTCTTGTTTATCACTTGCTTTGTGAGCTTTACAATAAGAAATAATTAGGCATGAGCACGGGCTGCTAGCTTCAGCCCGGGTGATGTGTTCAGGGACAGTACAGTACAGTGTAGGTCATCCATCTTGTGAAGCATTTAGGAACAGAAAAGTGCTGTTAATTCGTATTTCAAAAGTACTCGGAGCCCAGTTCACCAACAGTTACAACTAACAGTATCATGTTTGTTATAAAGGTAAACCACAAAATATGAAAGGTTACATTTAAACCAGTGGTACTCAGGCCCTACTGCCATGCCCGTAACTGCTGGTTACACGGACCAGGTGTGTTCATCAATTCTCCCCTGCTAAATATATTTTTATTTTTTGAACCCCAAGTTGATCTAATAGCCACCTCTGTACAGAGCAATACCACTTAAACCTTCACTGAAATCGCATTTTATCCACTATGTGTAAATATTTCAATTATTTAAAACATTCTTTGGAAGAATATCAGAAATCCGCCCTTTTCTGTCACAGTGTCTGAGTTTAATTGGTAGCAGCTGGGGAGCTCAGCCCACTCACCAGGCACAGGAATGAGGAAGAAAGACAGTAAAAGGGTTTTGTCAGTAGTGGTCACAAGAGCATGGACCACGCTAATGTCTTAACTCCCCAAAGAGGGATTTGCTGGCACGTATATTAACATACTAACAGCGAGAGCCTTACCTGTTTGAGAGTACTGTTGGTGAGGGGATGTGTGGTCATGTCAAAAAGCAGGAAGTTCTGTTTCTCTGTTGTGAGGACGCCTTTCTCTACCAGGTTTTTTGCCAGACGTTCTCGAACATTCCTCAGCTGGTAGTGGAGTTTCAGGGGATTCCAGGTCTCCCCTGATGAAGAACATGAGTTCCATGTAAAGACATTCAACACTTATTTTGTATATTGGGTAATTAAAAATTGATTAAACTTCTGCTTTTAAATAATTATTAAATTGTTAATAGTATTATGAACTTTCTGTCTGCTGACTAATTGATCAACCATTAAATAGTCTCAACATACTGACAAAAATGGCACAAGCTATGAAATAATGGGTTGATCATGCCAGTGTCTAATGATCAAACTTAGTAGAGCTTATCTCACCGCTCAGCAGCTCTATCCAGCTCTGGACAGTCTCTACAGGCTGGGTTTCTTTAATGTGCTTCAAGGCCTCATCCAGCAACACATCACCCGTCGGGGCGTCCGACTTGCAGATCACCTTGGCAAACAAAAGCAAACATATTTGACTTGAATGACCAATAGAGTGCATCTCTAGTATCCGCTCAAGCTTTAGTAATAGGACTAAAAAAACAAAACGTCTGGATGTTTTTCAGCAACTCAACACCTTTCTGTTACCAAACAATAGTTTTCACAAATTCCAGTCAGGACTTTCCCCCCTCCTGCTAAGAATCCTGGAACACTGGAGCAGTGCACAACTGGTTTTAATAACCAAACTTTGTGTTTGTGAAATTGCACACACTTCTGATTAGCATGCAAAGATGTGCTCCCCAATGCTCTGTTGTTGGGCCTCTCTTTCTTCCACTAGCTCAGTTTATGGTATACAACAAACCATACAAACAGACAATTCTAGTAGATACCAAGCAAACATGGTCATTTTAATGGTAGGTACACGGAGCTAACAAACAAAACAGATGTTACAAACATTTTCCCAGTACCTAAACCAAGCCCGGCAATGTGCAGTGGCATTGTCTGGTTCAAATTTTGACAGCTACATGAAAGAAAACTATAGAATCAGTCCACTAATGCCTTAGGAAGTAGAGAACTTGTGTCTTCAGGACTCAGAAAGGTATATTCATGTATTTGTTTGGTAGGCTCCACTTCAAAACACTTTATTAATCCCAGAGGGAAATTGTTTGAGCTGATTCAAGATCTTAAATTACAATTTGGAAACACTTTTCATATATAATTTTGCTTCCTCAATACTTAAAATTTACATTTGATTGTTTACACCAGCCTTCTTTTATTTGAGTTTCTTTTAAATGTCCTCCTGTATTTGTTGTTTTGTGTAAAGCACTTTGTTTTGCCTTGTTCTTGAAGCCTGCTTTACAAATGAGACAATCTTTACCCTGCTGCGGGCCGGAGGAAACAGTATAGTCAAAACACATCCTGTGGCACCAAAGAGTATCAGATGTCTTCTACTGTACTGAAATGTTTTGTAGATTACTCTGGCGGTTCTCACCTTCCTGGAGAGCAGGCCTTTCCTTCTCACCCCGCAGGCCTCCAGCTGCAGCCTCCCTCTCAGGGCCAGCTCCACCAGCATGCACCCTCGAAGCCCGGAAGAAATACAGTCGTTCCAGAACGACGTGTAACCCTGAGGAGGAGGAGGAGGAGGAGGAAGAAGAAAAAGCAAACATTCACACAGCGTCTGTTAACTTAGCTGACGTGTGGCGCGAGTTGAATACGAGTCACGTCGCCGCTGGCGAGGTGCCGAGGAAATCGTCCAGGTAACGAGATCGGCAAATCTGCCTTTAATTCCGCTGTTAGTTTGTCACAAGGTCGAATAACGATACAAGCTGCTCGATACACATTTGCTAACCAGCTTAAGAAGAGACGCTGAAAACAGCCACTTCTGTTTTTTTCTTTTTTCCCCCCCTACATTAGCTCCACGTTTGCTGACGTACACACAGCGAGTTACCAAGCAGCTGGTCTAACTGTCGGATTAAAGTCAGCACCCACCTCTCGGTCCTTTAGGCCCAACAGCAACACTTCTTCCATCAGCGTGAGCCTCGCCTCCTTCGAGTCCCCCTTCTCGTCGTCGTCCTCCTCCTCCTCCGCGCGGCGCGCCTCGTCCTCCTCCCCGCCGGACTCCCTCTCCTTCTCGGCGGCGGCGGCGCTGCGAAGGGCTTCGGTCCTCCGCTGGACGAGGCCCGAGTTCCTCTGCGTGAGAGAAGTCATAGCTGGTGCTGCAAAAATGTGAAATCCGGAGAAAAGCGTCTACCTGGACCACTCTGAAACCTTCGCAGCATGTAACCCGGCTGATAAAGGTGAAAATGCTGAAACGGCGGCCGAGTAGGAGAAAGTCGGCCGCTAACGCTCAGCTCTGCTCGGGAGTCCTGCTTCGACTCTGCCCATTTCCTGATCCAACATGGTGGCGCGGGCTGTGACGTCGGATCTGTCCGACTCACCCGTGAACGCATCTCGCGTGTTGCCTTCACACGTCATCGGTAATACCAGGACATATAAACGCACTTACACAAAGGGATCAGAACCAGATAAATTCACCAATTAACAAGTATAAGAAGACAAAAATTAGACGGTTATATACACAATAATAATGATATCTGTATCATTTGTATACAGATAGGCCTTCTCATTTATTTTTACCCGTAATGCTAATACCACAGACATGAATAAAACAGTAGTAGAAAAAGATTTCTAAGAATATGTATAACACGAATGGACTATGTGCATAATAGCATAATTAAAAAGTTTAGTTGTACTATAAATCCAAAAACTAAGAATAATAATGAATAGTAAAAAAGAGTATGATTCTATTCTATGTGCAGTGTGTACATAATTTGAATATGATTGTTTACAGTGTTTCATTTTCCCTTTTAAACCAAGGTAAAATGCATTACATATTTAGTACATTTAAAATGAGATACGGCATTAATTAATGCTAATTTTTATATGGGTTTACATAGTAAATCCCTTTAGGGTGGAAATTCCCTTTTGAGGTTGCATGGCAGCCAGTGGAACTTAACACTTTGCTCGGATAAAAAGAATGGATTCCATTAAAAACCAGCAAATTCGAGATGCACGTCTAGCGGTTTGCCAGGAAAGGAAAACTGAAAAAATGTTGACCTCAACAGCAGCACAGTAATGAAAAGCACACCTCAATATCTACCATGGGCTACTTGAACAAGAAAACACATGCTGAAGACTTTGAAACAGATCCCATGGTGTCCTTACGAGAACATCACATAGCATCTTAGGGTAGATCCTACACACGGTATATTGAAGGTCTATCTACCATAAAAAATAATGAATGCTTCATTGTATACCAGTTAATTTATTTCCCACTGTACATTTTAAAATAGCAAAGTGCTTTGCAGAAAAAGTAACTTAAAACAAAAACAATCAATAAATAACTTTAACAAGCAACATAAATACAAACACATACATACATTGTATTTATAATCTTACATTGCTCCTAATCCCCAGACTTCCTGAAATGTTCATGTTATGTTACATTCCATGTTCAAATGAAACATAATTCATATTTAAGTATGATAAGAGTAATATTTACACAACTATATTCATTTATTTATTATACATTAATATTTGGTATAATTGATTATTGAAATAAATAGAAGCTGGTTAGCTTTTATGTTTCTTTTTAAATAAATGTTATTAGCTTTTCATGTTAATAAGTAAGATATTAACCAACATAGTAGCTAAAATATATTAGCATATATGCATTTTACATACAGACTTTGTTTAAGCATTATATACAGTTATATTTTTTAAACCAATAGGCACTGATGATATGCAGTACAGACAGTCAGCACAAGGTGGCAGGCTATGTGTGGGAAATAGTCTTCTTCCTCGATTGTGACGCTGCACTGTGCTCTTATTCCTGTTGTTGTTGTTGTTGTAATCTCTTTCTAGTTGATACACAACAGCAATTCTTGTTCAGTGCAGTATCTTTTTGTTTTTCCTGTCCTTTCTACTGGAAACACCAACATATTTTGATTATTTCATATGTGAATGACTAACACTGACATGTTTATTTGAGTAAGAGACATTTAAATTAATAAATGCAATGGAGCTTGCAATGAAGATCGTTATATCAACACTAAGTTAGTAGAAATATTTATTCATCCATTTGTTTTATTCTGTTATTCATTTGCAATTGTTATTTTGACTGTAATGTGACTTGGAAGAAGTTTCTCTGTGGATAGGAAACTTGAAATTGGATTTATTTAGTAATTCTTATATATTTGTGGATAGACAGACAAACACACCAGTGTTGGTTTTTGCATTCAATATACAGTACATTTTCACATTGTTGCATTTATCCATCTATCATATCTATCTACAGTGGAAGTCATGAAGAGCTGCATCTAGAGGGAAAAAGATTTCAATTCAGAAACAGTTGAGGTGTTAAGTACTTTTGAGGTACTCATACTTTACTGTAATATTTCAATGTTCAATTCTTTTTAATTCCGTTTAATTTATATGGCACCAACTCCCATCAAATCATGTTGATTCACTTTGTAAGACCTTACAAAAAAAAACAAATAATGTAAAAACTAAATAATGTGGAAAACCCAACAATCCCACTTGAGCAAGCACTGAGGCAACAGTGGAGAGGAGAAACTCCCTTTAACGGAACAAACCTCCAGCAGAACCAGGCTCAGGTTGAGTAGAAAGAGGAGAGAGAAAAGGTGGGGCAAGCAGCTGCACACTGGATATCATCCAGCTCCATACAGAGGATTTCTGCAGAGATGTGTAGAGGGGGAGGGGAGAGAGACGAAGCAGAACTATGGGTCAGAGAAGACGCACCAGAATTGGCAAATGAATTCTAACGATACGCTTTATGGAAAAGGGATGTCTTTAGTCTAATCTTAAATGTAGACTGGGTGTCTGCCTTCCAAACCTGAAGAGGGAGCTGGTTCCATGGCAGAGAAGCTTGGTAGCTAAGGCTACCTCCCAGTCTACATCTGGAAACTTTAGGAACCACAAGGAGATGTTACCTTTAACCTTACTACAATCAGAGGAAATTATTGTACTAATACACCACTGCATTTATTTTAGCACTATTAGTTACTAATTACTTAGAATTAGATTATGAAAAAAACATTAAGGAATTTATGAATCCAGATGTGAGCACATGTACTTTACAGGATTACAAGTGTGTAACAAATAACTGGTCACATGCAGCAGCAAGAACAAAAGGATTTAATCTAAGATAAGATCATAAGATAAGATCTGTCGATCCTGTGGGGAAATTGGGTCCTAGCTGTAGGAAGTGCTGTTTAGTTGAGGTTAAAGATGCCGACAACAGTGTTGTGGACTAAAGACTACTGAAGATTAAAAGGCTAGTTTGACATATTTGAGCTGGCATATTTTATAGTTTATGACAAGTCATCAGTTTGACTTCCTTAGTCCTTCAGCACGCTAGGTTTGCTATAATGCTTTCTTTTGATTTAGTTATTTTCAGATTTTAGTTTATATTACCAGACTTTGTTATAGTTCTAATTAGCTGTTTACTGCTAGGAAGCAAATACTGAGCAGGTCAACAGAAAAAGTTCAAACACTGAACCTTATAAGTGCATTATATACTGAACTGTTGTAGATGACAGTACAACATATTCTCAGCCCCTGTTATACAATGTTGTGTATGTTAAAGTGACTAGCCTTTGCATAGTCTCATGGAATCTAATGCCTTTTTCATCACTGCCACTAAAGCCATAACGCATCACAGGCTTTTTGTGAAGATATGGGCGGCTTAAGTGTGGCCCTACAAATTCCTCGAAGAGCTGATTCATCCGATGGTTGGAAATATGCTCTATGTAAACAACCGTCTCTGCTACCGTCACAACCAAGACAGCCGACAGACACTCTGACCATTTAGGTAGCAAATTTGCACGCAGTCCAAGATGGTAAAAAATACAACTGTTAGAGTGTTAGGCCTGAAATAAATCTCATAGCAAGTGTCACCATGCTGAGGTCTGAATAGATGTATGTGAAAACAGGAAGGCTTAACATTATCCTTAGCACCAGCCTAATCATCTAAGACATTAAATACATAAAGTCAAATAAAAAGTTAGAAAAACATGAAAACAAAGAGGTTGAAGCTTTACCTACTGACACAGTAACACCAACATTTACCATAAATCTTACTTGACGTATCAGCTCATCAACTGCTAACCGATTGACACTATTAATAAACCTTTAGGCCCCTGTAAAGCCTAGCAGAGGTCTTTGGTTGTAAATGGACCAAAGAAAACATCTGTATTCTTCACTTTGTACATTTTTGTGCACTGATCTTGCAGTTGTAGTCCTGACAAGAAGACTAAATCACTCCCCAGAGCTTTAATGGAGGCCACACTCATGCCCATATTGGAGCCATTTCCTGTCTCTGGAGCAGGCAAAGGGCTGACCCTTAGTGCCCCCTTTATATAAATGCAGAAGAACACACTCCCACTTGGAAAACTAGAGCCGCTGCAATGGTAAGTGACTCACTGGAGAATAATTACTGAGAAAATAAAATTATATTTAATAGCTTGTGATATTCAGTAAATACTAGAAGGCTGAGAAAAAGCAGAGTCACAATTTTAGGATCACGAAGAGGGCTGGAAAATGAAGCTAACATCATTTGTCTCACAGCTTGTTACAATAAAAAGAAACTAGATAGGAAAAGAGGTACAAATGTATGGAAATAAATAAGAGGAAAAGGTCACATCTCCAAATCTGAAAATTGTTTCTCTATTTTGGGCTGTTGTGAACTTTGGAAGTGAGTGAAACAGAAGCTTGGTGCAATTTATACTGCAATGATGATAGTAGCACAAGGACATACAATCTACAGGGTCAGGTGGGCAGAAACAACAGGACGACTATTCAACCAAAAAAACACTGAAAAAGAAAGAATAATGAGAGGAAAGAAAGAAACCAGGGAAATGTCTGTCTCAACATCTGCTCCTAGTCAGCGCTAGTGATAGGGTGTTTGGGAACGAGCTGGCTCTAAGAGCTGATGCTTTGTAGAGAGCCGGAAGAGCCGACTCCCGTTCAGGTGCTCTGCTGATAATCCATGCAGGCAGGCGCGGGACTTTATTTTTAGGGACACACTATGGTCAATTTCATAGAAAGACAGACTGGGATTATACCATTATGTGAAATGCCAGGTACACAGAGTCATAATGTTAGAACTTGCATCCATCCATTATCTGCTGCTGGCCTGAAGTCGGGTCGCTATCCCAGCTGTCTTCGGGCGAGAGGCAGGGTACACCCCGGATGGATCTCCAGTCCATCGCAGCATAATGTTTGAACTTTTGGTTTTATTTAAGGAAAACACTGATTAAAAAAACTTCTTACCAACACATAGTCTTAAATATAAGGCACCGAGCAATGCTAAATGAAGAGCCACTTGGCAGCGTCTTCTAAGAGAGCCGACCCAAAAAAGCTGAAGCTTAAGGCAGAATTCCCATCAATACTCGGCACAATTCGTTGAACTGCTTTGACTTTGGCCCATTCACATTGACATGAATAATAAACATAGCAATGAGGCAATACATCTACCGAGCACAGGCATCGTTAGGCCTGTTTTGGGTAAAATATATAAAAAATATATCAATAATCATAGTGTTTTTAAATTATATATCCGTACATTTCATACATCAGTGAGCACAGGTAGGCACATAACAAATAGAAGGAAGGCTATGAATTGAAATAAAAAATATGTCTACATATATCTTTATGATTTAAACTATATATCTTTAGATTTTACATTATTGAAAGCATTAATGGATATATTTGCTACGTGTTTCAATGAACATAACCCCCCCAAACATGTAGGCTGTTAAAAAACATAAACTCATATAGATATAGAATATATAGAAAAATAAAAATGTACGTGAATTCCACTACAGTAGATGCTTAAATGAAAATATTGTCACCAAAGTTATGAAAATGATTCCGTCATCTTTTAATCCTGTTGTTCCTACACAAAGGGGAACAGTCATCCTCACTTTACTCATGCACAGGTGGATTATATTGTTGATAATGCTGCAGCTTCTCTGCTCACTATAGTTGGTCCAGAGTAAGAGGTGTCGGCTGCTATTCGGCCTGCTCGCCCCCGGGTCCTGGAGACGTTCAGGACCCATACAGGGCTTGGTTGATGAGGGAGCTGATGGTCGGCTCCCATGGGACGTCCTGCATGATGCAGGTGCCCAGGAAACGAAAGGAGTCCACGGTGGTGTTGGGAGTGACAGCGAAGGCGAGCGGAGGCAGGGGGGCTGTGACTTTCTTTACAAATAAAGTTTACTTTTAAAAAAGGAAAAGATCAGACCCTCCTCGCAATTGGCATGGACAGACACACTCGTCCAACAGACCTCAGGTGTTAATTTCAATAAATAACTCATCTGAATTTTCTACATATCCTTAGATCCCTACTAGACTGTTTTACCCTTGATCAGCACGTCCATATAAGACATATGGTAACTGGCTGTATACCACAGGCAGCTGTACTAAAACTGTAGAAGGACATCTTTCAAAGTAAAAAATCTTTGTGTGTTGGTCCTGCAAGATCCTTTATAGTGTTTCCTACAGGAAGCCCTTAACAATGGGACCCGCTCAGGCCTCTGAAACTCAGCTGTAAGAAGATTTACACACACACACGCGATACAAAAACACACATTTACATTTGCACGTACACCCACGTTTACAGTCAGCACAGAGAAAGTCAACACGCAGGCGTCCATTAACTTGAACGTTAACTAGAACCTTCCCTTGTTTGTATGAAGTAGACCATCATTGTTCAGTCAGAGGACGTCTGATTAGAGACCGGGAACAGCTGATGAGTGAACACAGATGAGCTCATGCTTTTGAACGTTTGGTTTATTTGCACGGCGTAAGTGTCGAAGCAGTCAGGGCAGCTCTGATGAGTATAAGGCAAAACTACCAGTGGTGGAAAGTGACTAAACCCTTTTGCCTAAATAATTACTTACAGTTCTTTGAGCACTTCCAGTATATTATTATACTGTGGCTGCAAGTTAATCGTCCGATAAAAATTCTACACATAAAACTGTTACATTTTTTACAGCTTAAATTTAAATGTTGTAAAATGAGCAACAACTTAATGTTTAATTGATGAACATAACCATTAGTTGCAGCAATATACACTCAATACCACTGGCTCCCTTTGTATGCACAAAACAAAAGAAATTAGTTGTAGGATATTATTTCCTGATGAAACCATATGTATATGTTTACGTAGTTAAAGATTTTACTTGTAATAGGATACTTTTATGCAATTGTGTTTTACTTTTACTTACAAACATTATTGGTCATTGCACATTCAGGCGGTGCCGGCTAATAATCTTGACCAGATGACATCTTTTACCTCTCACCAGTTGTGGTCAGAGGCCGACCAGTGGTTTAGCCCAAACATGGGATTTGTGGTTAAAAAAGTCAACTCTTAGTGAACATGATGAGGCAGCATGGAGACCTCATGATCTTAAGCATCATCTGGTTTCACAAAGGGAGGCAGAGTACGGAAGGGTCAAAGGCACATGAACACACACCTCAATGCATGCCAACATATACGCAAGGACCTGTCAAAGTGGCTAAAACAAAATCTGCCCAAAATTAACCTCACAGATATGACACAGGAATTCCAAAACAAGATGTAAAGTTGAAGCCCCTCGTCACCCTCTAGTCGCTGTTGGCTAACATAATGTTTCACTCAGAATCTGCAGCTTTATTGCTGCACATGGTGCAATGCAGAGATGTTGTTCAGCAGTACCAGATGCGACAGAAAACTAGTAAGCAAATAAGACAAAGCTGGCAAAGTAAAATGCAGGAAAAGTCATGAACATACCCTATAGAGTTTGGACAGTCATTGTGATATTACATTAAGCCATATACAAGATGATATCATAAACTGACAATAGAATATTTTGTGGTTTAAGAAGGAAATTGTGTGATATTTGAATTAACGGTAGTTTCTATACTGAGATCAGTGTCTTATGAACACAGAAGCTCAATTTGTCCTGGAGCTTAGCACCACATTTGTCACCTTATCTTCTTTTCATACAGTAAAATCATGTACATTATGCTGCCTATAAACAGATAACAGGTCTGCAAAACATGGAGACATCCCTGAAACAGAGCTTGAGCCTTGATTTTCTAGTGTGCTGCACACTGTAAAGCCACTGCTGCTGTCGTAACTGTATCAGCACTGCCACCCTCCACCCGTGTTTATCATGCTCTCATGTCAGATGTCACGCCAAGAAATGTTTCCACTCTGAGCAGAACATGAACCTCCAGTCAAAAGAAATGTGACGTCATATGCTGCGAACAACCGTGCATGTGTGTGCAGTCCAGTTCTGGCACTCATTATACTTTAAACAATTTATTCCACTGCGAGAAGCTCCACCAAACTTCCTTTATACAGACACTATGGTCTGGGGACAAACTGATGGAAATCACTTTCCAGTCATTGTTCGTCACAGTCATACATAGCAAACGTAAGACCCATAAGAGCGGTTAGATTTTGAGTTAGAAAGAAGAAACAGGACAAAACAAGAGTTTACAGCCATGTTAGCGGTTCTGTAAGCCTCCAAGGGACAGTGCTGCTTTGAAGTGAATGCCAAAATCACAGTTTGGTGGGTGTTTGGTCATAATTCAAACAATTACAGAAAAATATTGAGCCAGCGATGTCGCTAGCTTAAAGGTTAAGAAATAACCTCTCTTATTACAATAGATCCTGCAGGGAATACAATGGTTTGAATGATCTATGTGTGTTTTGAATATTTCATTTTTAATCAACTTCATGATGGTTCTTGAGAAAGAAATCAAAGGACCACTAAGAGACCTTAATTCAAGAAATAAAATATCGCAAGAAATAAAGAAATGTACTGAAATGCCACTTTAGTTGTTCAAATATGAAGAACTAGTGTGACCTACACTATTTTAAATAAAATGCAAGTGTGCATGTAAAAATGAATTTAAGTACATTACGTTTGGTTCGACAGTAATCTAAACATTGAATAACATGTAACAAAGGTTGTACAATCCTGCTTTTATCAGCTAAGAAATGTATCATAAATTCGTCATAGGTTATCTTTTAAAGACACACAGATTATTTTACATGCCCTTATCACGTCTCGCCTCGACTATTGTAACAGTCTCTTTACGTCACTTAATCAAAAATCAATACATCGACTCCAACTTGTACAGAACTCTGCTGCTAGGCTTTTAACTAGATCAAGGAGAAGAGACCATATCACTCCAGTTTTAGCATCTTTACATTGGCTCCCTGTATGTTTTAGGATTGATTTTAAGATTTTGTTAATGACTTTTAAAGCCCTCCACGGCCTCGCTCCTAGTTATTTATCTGACCTTTTAGAACCATATGAGCCCACCCGTTACCTAAGCTCTTCACACAGAGGCCTTCTCCGTATTCCTGACGTACGCGTGAAGACTAAAGGTGACAAAGCCTTTGCTGTCAGGGCGCCTAAACTATGGAATGACCTACCACTGACCATCAGATCTACAGAGTCTCTATTATCTTTCAAATCTCAAAACATATTTTTATCGGAAAGCCTTTCCTGATTTTAGTTGATTGAATGAAATCTATGTACTTTTACTTATTCATGTGCATTTATGTGTTGCTACACATACATATTGTATATTGTATATTGTTTATTTCTACATGTAAAGCGCTTTGTAATGTAAGTTTTGAAAAGCTCTATAAATAAACTTTATTATTATTATTATTACGTAGCATGATGTGCAAACAGATGGGGGGGGGGGTTTATGTTATGCATGACTATAAAGATAAACTCACTGCTGCATTAATGATGGACGTAGATGCTGGGTGTGTGTGTAAGAGACGGCGTTAGAGGCCAGGCTGTAACCTACACTCCCAGTGTTGACAGAGTCAAAGGGTCGAGACCCTCCGCTGTTCTGTTGTAGAGTGATGTGACGCTCTAAGTTCTTTCAGAAACAAAGAGAGGGGAGATAGGACCCCAGGAAGGATGAGACTGAGGAAACCTTTAATTGCTGGTGCACATGTGTTAGATTACTGTTTTCAGATGCTCGGGGGGTGGGGGGGTGGTGGGTGGAGGTTACTTTAAAGACTTTGTGATCATTTATCATCACATGCTTCAGTGGAAGAGTCTCCTACTTCACTTTTTTGTACTTGCTGACTAATTAACCCACGTTCTCAAGTTCTGTTTTGTGGGCATTTCTCTCAATTCCAAATCTTGATGGTTTTGGGTTGTGTGTGTTTGTCTATGAAAGTGAATGTGTGTAGCATTAGGCCTAATCTGTTCACACAAGCCACTTTCTAATGCACAGGAAAAACTGAACGGATCCACTTATCACATTGGTTTCCATCTGGTTTCTATTATGAGCCGTTTCCTTTTTGGGGCTGTCTGACATTAATTTAGAAGTAACAAACAAATAACGATTTTTTCCATTTGGGCTCCTTCTTCTGGACAATGTTAGAGTTTAAAACACAGTCAAAAGCTGTTCTCGCCAGAGAACAGAGAGAGTACAGAGGATCTGCTTTCTTTCACCCAGAGTTGACTTAATGTTTTTGCTGAACTTTCGTCCCAGTGGCATTGCTAAGTCACGCCTGTAAGCAGCTATCAGCGGTGCCGCCGTCGAAGGCGCTCTACAGCCATGCAGCGTAACTACTTCTCAAGCTTGACAACAGTGTAGTCCCAGCATGTCCTTATTTAGCAGAGAGCAGCTGCATTTCTCCACTCATGAATCTAGTTCCTGCAGAGACAGTCCTCGAACGCAGCACTGGCTGTTGTATTTGGCTGTGTTGGAGAAGAATCTTCTTATCTACTCATGTTTTATCTTGACATCCATTCATCGTTACACATACACTTCACTTGGCAGACGCTTTTATCCATATAGAAGGAAGGACTGTCTTGCTCAAAGACAAACCTGGTATGAGGCTGGGATTCAGTCCTGTCTTCCTCCTTCTGCATCAGAGTCCTATGCTCATCTTATCATTGAGCTACCAGGCCCCCTATTTAACATTTATTCTACCTCATTAAATGTCCAGTCATTATATGAGTAACATCAGGCTTATCTTACCTGGGAAACCTAAGACAATTTTGTATTTTCTTACCTAGGAAATGTAATGTATTTTCTTACCTAGGAAAATACATCTTCTTGGTATCAGTAAGAAGGGAACTGCAGAGTCAGGTGTTCAGTTCATCAGTTTGTCATTTAAGATTCAAAGATTAAAAAACACTTTATTTATCCAGGAGGGAAATTATCAGATCTTATGTTAAAATTGTCATATTGAGCTTTAATCTGTTTCTGTTGATCTACTTTCTCTTTATGGGGTAATTTCTGAGATGCAGTCATTTTAATTACTAGTATCGAACTAGTACACAGCGTGAGGTAAGATAAAAACAGAGAATACCATACATAGTATATGTTTACTGTGAGTTGTCATCTACAGCCCTATCCTCTTGTATACATTACAGATTCCTTAGATGCTCACTGTAAGTAGCTTTCACTGGAGGGGAAAGGTTGTGACTGGGGTAACTGTTTAGTTTTACCATGGCCCAATGACTGACCCACTCTAAAAATAAATACTGTCTGACAGACAATATGAACCAAGCTAATTTCCTTCGCTTAAAGGGATTTGCTGTCCTTGGGATGCACAGTTAGTCTTTATTACCATAGTGTAGCTTTACACTACAAAGAGCAATTACGACAAGCTCGAACGTTTGAAGAAAATGTTTTAGAGGAATTTATTCGAATAAAGCATTTGTGAAATTGCATAAAGACGCCTTTGATTTATTAGGGACATTATATGGGGAGGCTATCATGTAGATGCTCTCTTCCTGTCTGCATGTATACACACAGTTAAAGGGAGAGAGACAGAGTAAAACACATTAGAGTAGACTTACATTGTTACAGGGGGAATATATTGTGTCAGGATGAAAGGCAGAGGGGAGAGGGAGGGGAGGAAACTGTGTAGGGGGTTAAAATGTGAATCAGGGTTCTATTACTACTCTTCGCATTGTTAGCAGAAGAAGAAAGCATATGATTGGGACAAAGTGTGCGAGAGGATGAGGAAGGGGAGAGATGGGTGGGGAAGGGTGTGATGTAGTGAGGAAATGCATTGAAACTAATCAGAGTCTTCCTGAGTCTCCTGAGCCTGCGATATCTGCAGGGCTGAAGACAGGAAGGACTCTTGTAAACTGTCTGTGATAAAGTTGACTGAATACAACACACTTCAGAGAGGAGAGTATTGCAATATGGAGTAACAAGATACAGTATAAGGCAAGGCTTGAAAAATAAATTCAAAGACGCAAAACAACAGCAGGAAGAATACAATATATTGTGTGTTCAGCACAATGCGGTTAGGATAGCCGCCTTACGGCAGCAATCACTCTAACAACCGTAAACGCTCCTATAGCATACTGTCTCTGAACATGCACGTTGGAATCGGAATCAAAAGAAGAATTATTCTGATTGTGCATATTTCTTTCTGCTGTTTGCTGATGGGGGGGTGGCAATGTCAGCTCCTGTAGAAATTCTAGAGGCACATTTTGTTTGCTAAATTGTTTTGAATGGTTGGCTATTGATTACCAGTGGTTACTACGGTGTCAGTAGGGATCTGCAAAATCAGCACTGGTGGTTTCTGGGGTGTCATCACGTGGTTTCTGCCCTGTAATAATGAAGAAGAGGTTGATGCCAGTGGTTTTCTCCCCCCCGGATTTTGACATTCTACTCATAAAGTATTTGAAGACTATACTACACATAACATAATAGTGTGAAATTGGCACGCTTTAGACTTTTACAAATGTAAGGTATGCAGGCTCGAGGATTCTTTATCAGGACTGTAAAAATACTGCTGGCATTTCGCCCCCAGGTGCGTGTGAGTAAGTCATTTTGTGTTTCTGTGAATGAAAAAAAAGGATTTTTTTACGTTCCAAGGTAACACTGCACTTTGTCGGTATAGATGGTTGTAAACATAGGTGTATCTTTGAATCAATAGTATCCCCAACAGTCCTTCTAATAGTCCTATGATTATGTTACTGGGATTTCTAAAGGCCATCTCCAGCTGTGTGTCCCTGGATTTGAAACCTCATTTCAGTGTATTTGTAACATTGCACATTTTGCAACAGCACAACTCATGTGGGGCTGAAATGGAGCTCCGGTACAGGAACTAATTTACTGGCTAAAGACAAACAGCTGAACAAATGCAGTCAAATATTTATTTCAGTTGTCAGTAAAATATGACTTCATGAAGTGAGCAACTAACTCACACCAGTGCATGAACTGCTGGACGCTGCGAGTGACTCATGCAGTTGTGCCTGATAAAAAGTTTATTGTGATTTCAACACAGTTATTAAATTGGTTGGAACATTTCAGATAACTACTGGAACTGGCTGATTGTACCCAGGCTGTCGGTAGCTGTCAGTTTCAAGCCGCCAATGCTACACAGCTGCTGTTTACGCATACTTTTTCAATAAATGCATTAAAGTTTGAGAGATGAACATGTAATGTATATGTTTTAAATGTTTGAAAGCTTAAAGTAGAAAGTCAAATGCGAAACATATCAAAATAAACTGTACCATTAAGACTTTATGCCATGAATTTGACTCTATATGACTCATTAGAAATAATAATGTTGTGTTAGTGGGCAAAACAAGAAAACACGTAGGCCTAAAAACACACATGGTGACTTCAGACTTCTTAATCCAGTGGTGGTTTTATAACTTTCAACACAAAGCCACAGTTGGGAAATTAGTATGGACTCCTGGGAAATGAATTACTTTCATGAGGGGTTGGGCGCTAGAGGAGCATGAGAGCCAAAGCATGGACTTTCACTTCAGTCTCTGATTTCTCTCTTATTGAGATTAATTTATGCAAAACAATAAGATGAAATGTAATTTTGACAAAAGTAATCCCACATACATTGATCAGACCTTATGCACTTTTTTACTCATATTCGTGTTATGACAAAACTCACACTTACAC
Source organism: Microctenopoma stevenorrisi (assembly GCA_032270685.1). NCBI lineage: Eukaryota > Metazoa > Chordata > Actinopteri > Anabantiformes > Anabantidae > Microctenopoma > Microctenopoma stevenorrisi. Next base: position 4,864,674 of record JAUMTR010000004.1, on the reverse strand, counting down.
AAAGTTACAAACTGCGAACTGGGATTGCTTTTGTCTATCTATGGGAGTCTTACAGTTGTGTTCTCGTCTCCTGACATTTGACTGGTGCTAAGATTTTCCCATGGACCGTCACAACGAGCGCTTATGAGTGCGCGCTCTCCTGCCCACTTTCTTTCTACACTCCTCCCTGTTTCAGAGCCGCTCATGCCGAGTAGTGGACTCCGTTTGAAACAGATCTTCAGACAGTTAAACTGCGGATGCTGCAGCACAGGAAATGCCTTGTGGACTCTCGTTGGTCATTTAGCGAGCTCACGTCTCTGGGAATCTGCGTTCAGCTGAAACGGGGCGTAAAAAGGGGAAAAGGCAACGGGACACTCCGATTGCCAGGATGCGCAGGGCTACTCAACATTTCACTTTGACAACAGCGGCGGTTGTTGGTGAGTAATATCAGAAATGCATTAGGTCTCACGTGTTCATTCTAACGTAGAAGACGAGTACATGAACGTAAGTGACAGCCGCGTCTTCCGCACCGAGCCGAGGTCTCCGGCGCATCTTGGCGCACACGCTAGAGACAGCTCTGCGTAATTGACCACTAACCGACTAAAAGCATCCATTAGGTGTGTCACTCACCGTTCCTATATGCCCATTAAAACGCAGTGGCACCACGATGTCCTCATAAATTGCCCTTAAATACTGCGTCCGCGTTGCTCAGATGTGATTTATTCTTAACTGAGGGAAACCGCAGAGTGCTTAATTGTTTCTTCCAGCAGCAGTGTTGGCTCTATAGTAGTGTGATATGGCCTCATATAACAAAGACATTAGAGTCTATTATTTGAATGTTGTGCATGCCAGAGCTGACACTCGTGTCAAGACTTCCTAAAGAAGTTTTACTTCTGCAGTGTCACGTATTTCCACACCTGAGTCTGCAAAGCGCGTGTCATCTATGTCACAAACATTTGAATGGATAAGTGTTCAAAAATACATTATTAGAATGTGAAAAGTGGAATGAGGTGGTGTTTTCAGTTCGGTCTACATTAGTAATTGACCTGACGTCCCTCTGGTGATGGGATGTGATCTCAGGTTCAGCTCCAGATCATGTGAATTAACTTCTAGGTCAGGTTCAGGTTCAAACGTCAGCGAAAATAGCAGCAAGGTTGGGTGAAGCAGTCCTCTGGGACTGCCGGGGTGAAAGAGAGAGAAGAAAGAACAGAGTGCATGTCTCTCTTTAGTCCTCAGATTCCTGTGATACTGGCTTGTGATGATCATTAAAGAATTAAATTAGAGATGGAGATACGTGTGTGTCTGTGTACAACTGTGTGTGTATATAGGGATCAGCAGAAGCTCACATAGCAAATTACTCCCATCACATCAAGCAGTCCGGTTTTCCTGGCCGAGCATGTGCCCTCTGCTTCCTCTTATTATCTTGTCAGGTTGCTGCAGGTGATCAAATCTCGACTCTGTTCACCCTTAGACTGATTTGTCAGTGCACAAGTCTGGCTGCAGATACTGAACTTAACGAGTCCATGTATGTTATTGACTCATGTCCAATTCTGCACACTCCTATGAAGTCTAATGCAGCCTGAGCTGTGTACGTATGGCCTCATTTGGGTTCCGCGAGGGTAAAATACCATGCTGGGAGATCGCATGTTATCGGAGCTACCTCTCCTCCCTCCGGGCCCACATATGGTTATTGTAGCTGCAGCTGATGGGGCTACAGGTGGTTTGAGTTTGGCTGCTGAAGAGAGGTGGATCTGGCATTAATCACCATGTGCTTGATATAAGTGACCAAGCTCACCAAGATGTGAGATGTGTGAACACATTTGCTTATGATTGGACTATTTTTATTTGACTAATTTGTCAGTTATTGTTTGATGATTTTATTGACCGTTCGCTCTATGTAGATGTTAAGATATCAAAGCAGAACTGAAACAAGCAATAGTTTAACTGATATAACAGCGATTTGGACATCTATGTTAATATATTGTGATATTTTAATTTCCACTTAGGACATTTAACCCTTTTTTAACCTTTCTGTCAATTTGTGCAGAGGCAACCTGCTTGAAAAGATGAAAATTCACCATCTGTGTTTCTAGCCATTTATAAATTTATATAAGTTAATTTCATCCATCTCTCCTTCAACTGAGAACATGTAGTCTCCATCTCCATCAAGAGATTCAACAAAGTCCATTGGCCCCATTAAAATACCAGGATTTCACCATTATGTCATGTTAGTTAGCATATTTCATGTAGCCGTTTTCTCACTTTATCAGGAAAATGTATTAAATTCATATTACCCTTCTGAATCCAGACTCGTTGTTTTTCTGACGGCTGACAGAGGAAGCCGGAAAACAAACCAAAGCTCAGGTCTCAGGGCAGACAGTTAGCAAGGACTAGCAAGTGGCTGTTCATCCAGCCCAGATATACTGAATTAAAGGTTGGAAATTGTCTGACTAACATTTTTACTCAAATGATTAATCTGTCCTGTTCTATCTCACTAATGAATTAATCATTTTTCCTTTACTCCTCTTTTTCTCATCGGATGTGCTAGCCAATGAGCTGAAGCTCTTTCAGAGAGTTCTTCATGCAGAGACTTCAGAGCATCACGGATGACACACAATGAGATATTTGTCGCATCAGAAGAAAAAGCCTCAGGACATTGTGGAGTTTAATTGATTCTTTAACATGCTAGACTCCTACTTAGGGAAAGTATTTATGTGTGTCTTGTCTATGCAACAAAGATGGAAAGAAAGGGTAGAGGGTTAGTGGAACACAGACGGATTTAGATTCCTCTACATTCCTTTGAGGGCAGATATGTTGTTTTTCTGAAGTTTCTCACATCTCAGATTGGGGAATTTGTGTTTGCTCTACATTTTTTTGTGAGCTGCAGTGGATAACCAAAGTAGATGGTTAATTTGTAGAAAGCTGTAAGGTCGCTGGGTGTAAGTCTTCAAGCGTTAAAACTTTGAATTGAATTTATGAGCCTGGCCAGACTGTAGTGAGCCTAGCTACCCCTGTCATTAGCGATATGTCTTCTCCTCTTCATCGTCCTCACTTCCTACTACCTTTCATTTGAATCAGCACGTTTTCTGCTTCATAGCAATCAGCACTAATTTGGCATTAACCTTCTGCTGGCAGATTCCCAGGAATTCTACGTAATTATAATCTGATTATGTAATGTTGTTCTCCACCTGTATGTTTGATGAGTTCACTTTCAGCTGTCAACCCTTTTTTTTGTTATGTGTCAGGTGTAGGTGTTGTCTCAGAGAGGTTTGAATTTATTGTCTTGACTTTTGGTGGGTGCATTTAACTGTAAAAAAACCGCCTGTTGTTTCTCCTAAATTTGGTAAACAGAGACGTCTCCTTGTTGATTAATTGAAACTGTAGGTTTATGTTTTGACCTTAAGTTTTAATTATTTGACCTTAATGTTTGAAATGTTTTTAGCCTTACTCAGTGTCAATTTGATGACAAGAATATTACCTTTCGTCACTTCTCTTCCCACTATTGTGGAATAATGGCTGTCCCTCTGAGACATTCGCTAATCATTTGGTTAGTCTGTCTTAGACATTTTGAGCTTTTTATGCATGTTAAATGCAGACTTGGCAATAAACACTATTGTAATTACAGGGAAAATGTGCATCACAGAGAAAACATAGAAATAAAAGACCTAGTAACACATGCTGGTACAAGTACTGCCTATGTGTAGATATATATTTACGTATTAACAATGATGCAACTTTATCCTGTATTTTGGTATAAAGTTTGAATCAGAGGACTGTAATTGTCATTTACATTATCTATGCACAGTATATTGCATGTGCTGAGTAATGCTTTAAAAACAGAGTTTCTCAAAATTAAATCATATTTTTACATTTTACTATGTATGTGTGAACACTAACGTGTGAACAACATTATAGAGTGTTGCCAAATTTGAATGTGGCGTGTTGGACTTGGTTGCATTTGTTACTCATCTCACATTCCCTGTTCTTTTTATTTCTACAGGAAAAAGACACTAGTGCAACACTCTTTACTACGTCATGGACGACCATGAACGTGAACTTTGACTTTTAATTCTAGATAGTTTTTCCTATACTTTGACCTTCACGTGAACAACCAAAAACATTGTAGGTAAATGAAGGCAGAAAATCTCTCCAAATTTTAACAACTAAAAAGATCTGTGCAACGTAGACACTGTCCATCTTAGCAAAGGTCAAACAGGAAGAAAACAGGAAGAAAGGTCCTGATTACAAGGATTCTGACATTTATGTTGTTTTGATAGAAAAAGTATATTTCATACTATTGGCTCAGTGAGAACTGTGGCACCACCACATTGTGCATAGCTACTGAAGCTATGGCTGTTCCCGCATCCCGCCCAACAGTAAGTTTCAGCTACGATAACTAGTCATAGCTTTCAACTTGGCTTCCAGACCCTTTAAGAAAGTAGGGGCTGTCGTTGGGCTTCTTAGATTAAACCAATTACACACAGAAAATAATCATAATTTATTTGAACTGAATTGATTTTTGTTATATTAGATATTATATATATTAGATTAGAGTGTGTTGTGTTGTGTTGTGTTGTATTGTATTGTATTGTATTAGATTAGATATAATCTAATATATATAGAAAATATTAGTTTATCCCTCTCTATTTGGTTGACTTGCATGCATAAACCAGCTGCAGTTGAGATACTGGATGTATAGAACTTCTTTGTTGTGTTGATTGACTAGCACATATGAAATGCTAATTGTCATCTACAAATGAGAGAGAACTGAAATGAATCAATGAACTGAATAGTCAACTGGCAGAAAATTGACAATTACACATTTTCTCTTATTGTAAGACATTTTTTTAGATATTTATCTGCCATTAAACTAATTAAATGAATATAATTATTGACAATTGATAATGATAATGAAATTTCAATTAGTTTGTTCAGTCATCAGATTTTCACAATCAGATAAGAATCTCTACCGCTGATCCTTTTTCTCACAGAGTAATTTGTGCTTTGTTGGCTTAAATGTGTTGTGTTGTTGTAGATGACAACGATGTCAGAAAATAACTACTTTGGCAGGAAGTAACACTGAAAGCTGAACAGAAGAGCGTATACTTCCACGTTAAAGCGTATGAGTTCAAAGATTTTGCCTGTGAGTCTGTGAAACCACAAAGGCCACCCACATGAGGTTTTATTGTCAACCCGCTGCAGATGGGTAACAGTAATGCTGTTTATGTATTCTGCAGCATGTGGCAACAATGAAACCAGCATTTGCAGAGTGGAAGATGTTCAAGGTCAGGTGAAGCTGGTGTGAATTACTGCCACCACTTATAATGCTGTAAAAATTGATGTGAGTTAGGCAAAGTAGAAATGTTCAAGTCACTAATATTCTCTTGTTACCAATAAAAACTAAAAATAATCCAGTTAAATATCATAATCTTCCACCTGCTAATGCCTAATAGGAAACAATTAATCAAACAGATTTACCCTGTACTGTTATTCAGTGAAAGGATTTACTTTAATATGACTGCACTTGTGCTTTTTGTTTCACACTTCCTCCTCAAAGAGACATCACGTCACCATCGCCTGACTGCTCATCTACTTCTACCTTTTACAGTTATAGCTTCTCAGAGCTGATGTATTGTTACAGTGTGCATGGTAGTAATCGAAGTATAATAAGTAAATAGATTTCTATATAAATATATATAATAAGAATAAACAGTGTATGTCAGCAGTGCTTATCCGGGTTTGGCCACAGATCTGAGTCATCGTTGAATCACTGTGTTCTGTTGCTGCCATGGCTGCAGACAGGAAAGTGAGACAGATTTTAAAACAAAGTTTGGGTTGTCAAGTGTTTTCCATTCAGTAGACTGTGAATCTGAAGTCATTTTTAGGAGTCTTATGGTTTTAGCAGTGACACGCACAACATAGCTGTTCCTACCATTCTTAAAAACCGGGTACGTATTGTGAGCGCGTGGCAGAAGCAGTTTGACCCACTGGCTCAGAGACTCACTAATACTTTGTATTTAAGCACAGAATAATTCCCAAACACACACACTTTGAAAACAAAACTCACATGTGTCATTAAATGGCTTTCAATCAACGAGACACCCGTGAAGGTGTGACATCACATGTCGTCTCAGCTTACGCAGGTCACCGCACAAGGTCGAGCCACAGAAACACGGTGAACACATGAAAGCATTCAGCATGTGTTTCACACTTCATCATGGGTCGTCACTCACCGCCACTTTGTTCCCAGTGTTACAATGTGCATGTTTCAAGAGCATCCTCTTAACCACATTAGCACTGGTATAATTGCTTCCATGTTGAAGACCCGCTTAAACATTTCAAGGAGTCTTTTTAAAAAGGAAAGTGCTATATCTGCTTAATTTAATAAAGCATTAATTTAGGGATCAGTTTATCAGATTTTCCCACAAATTATTCTCTCCAGTCCTCCTCACTGTGCAGTGTCCACAGAGCACTCTGAGGTATTTTTGGTCTGACCTCTGGTGCTGCATTGTTGGCTGTGAGGCATTGTGGCAAAGAGGCAGCAGCAGCAGCAGCAGCAGGGCAGACAGGGAGGCAAAGGGGGAAAGTGCAAAGGAGGCTTCTGGGAGAGAAAAACTTGAAGAGAGACAATAGGGAGTCAAAGGGGAGGTCTAACTCGTGGTAGGAGGAGATTGCGTTATCTACAGCAAAAACAAGCAGAAGCGTGAAGAGTGCAAAGGTTAAAGAGGGAGCAGACGACCACCGCATCTGTTTTTCAAACGTAGAAGAGTTTTACACTAATCAAGTCTTTCTATGCTTTTAAAATATTAAATAATTACTGGTTTTAGGAAGCGTGCTTGTTTGTTTCTGAGCAGATCAGAACGACTGGCTACTTTGGCTCTTGTTTGCCAGAGTTTAGGATGCAATGGCCCCAGAATGGACATTTTATGTTTCTGTCTGTGTACACATACAGACAAGCTCACAGCCTTCATACTCTTTATCCTCATATCTTTTTCCAACAGCATAAGAATGTCATGGTACTTCACCTCATTTGTTACTGAGAAAAATCTCGTTATTACTGTCGACGTTTGTGGAAACGGTACAGTGTGATTATCACGCTCCGGCGTTAAATCATTCTCATTTCCCAGTATTGACTTTCATTTGAAAAGCCCTTTTGTTTTGGGTGTAGTTTGTTATAAAGTCATTTTTGTAAAACAGGATTTAGGTTTGTCTGGAGCCACTTCCTTGTTTTTGTCGCTTTGTGCCAACCAAGACCCCGTACTGTATTTCCAGGAGAAACGCATAACGAATACTTCACACATGCTTCCAGTCCTTCGGGGCCACTACCTGATAAGTGCTGATTGCCTCAGATCCTGAACTTGCGTGTTTGCAGTCTTAGCAGTGCTGCATCTGTGCACCAGGCCAGTCTAGCCCTCCGCCCCCTGTCTCTCTCACAGGCTAGCGGTGGGCCAGAGCTATCCATCAAACTGGCATCATCAGGGAGCAGTGAAGCTGTGGCGTCTGCCTGGGGCAACATGTTCACATTAACCTCTCCAACAGGAGGCCAACAGGAATAGCAGTGTTAGGTATAATGCTTTACGAAGGCTTTTGGGGAAAAATGGCTGCTGTAATGTTGCTTTGTTATACTGTAGGTCGGATTTTCAGATTTGTTTTCCCTTTGTTTATACATTATTTTTTTGTTTCAGCTTTATGCCTGATAGTTCTGTACTCATGAAGCTGGAGCCGCGTTGTCTCATCTCTGTGTACCTGTACAGTACATAGCAGAGATGACAATAAAGTTTACTTTGACTTTGAATGACGCAGGAAATACAGGAAATAACCAATACCAACCATCAGTATCAGCAGTATTTTAGTTTAACAAACCAAGATGCGAAGCATATATTTGTAGATTTTCCTACAGACTTCCTACAGACAATATGACATGCCTTAGGATGATGGCCAAAAGGCCATTATGTAATGAACCATATTCATATTAGATGGTGAGAGTCTTTGAGCAGTGCATTCCTCATTTAGAAACAATGAAAATGATGTGAAACGCATTTACCCTCTCATAATTTGTCACTTTCCGTGTTTGACACTGTCTGGGTTTTTTAATCTGTACAATGGATTTGTATATTTGCCAGTTCTATTCTTTTACACTCTTGGTGTGTGCTTGTGTCCTGTGCGCTGTTCTTTTATTGTTCTTTACTCACTTAGGGAAGAACAAAACGTCAGGGCGAGCTGTGATGCTCTATGAACACATCTGTGTGTTGAAGAGAGTGACTTTCATCCTCCCACTGAGTTCATGTCCACACTAACACAGATATGTTTAGAGTTTCACTTCTGAAAGGAGATCTTTGCACAAACATTTTTAGATTTTATGATAGGAAACTACTGAAAATAGCTTACAGTGCTCAGGTGTTTAGGGAGTAAGATTCAGATCACAGCGACTTGGCAACGGATGTAGCTTATTCTTTATTATTTCAAAAACGGAAAGGAAACCAGAAAACAGCCATGAAATGAACAGCATGTTACAAGTCAGTAGTTTCACTTTTTATTTATCTTGATTAACAGTAAAAGTCAGGAACAGTACTACTAATAAATTCGCAAGCCTAACCTTCGCTATTATTGCTTGATTGGGTGATGGTCTCTGCACGCGTGACAAGAGCACTTTGCAATTGCGTGTCATTGTAGCCAGTGAAATAATTGGTGTTAAACTGCCTGATCTGTCCCACGCTTTTCATTAGAAAGGCATTTCCAAGGCTTGAGTCAATTACAGAGCCCTCTTCATCCCTTGAAGGCCAAATCTCAAAAAGCTGAAACATTCTTTTATCTTGCAGGTCCCCAGACTGTTAAATATTTATGTGCACTCAGAACATTATGTTTCCTATATAATCACTATAAATAATTTGCATATGTGTCATAACTTTTTCATTGGTTACTGTGCTAAAGTGTGTGTGTCCAAGTATGTTTTAAGTTATACCTGGGTGCAAGACACATTTTGCTCTGGGGGGAACATAAAGTGAAAGTTGACAGATGTTTCCTGCTGTTTCCAGCCTGTAGAAATAAGCTAAGCTAAGCCGAGCTAATTGCCTTGTGCCTCCAGCTCCGCACTTATATGAGAGTGGCTTCAATATTTCATCTAACTTTTGGAAAGAAAGCAAAAATGAGCATTTTTCCCCCAAAAAAGAAAAAGAAAGAAAAAAGGTCTTTTGTGGAAACACGCCAATTGTCAGGACTTAAAAACTAGATACTTAAAACTACCAGTGAGCTAATTCTCACTATAATTCCTATAAATTTATAGTATCGACGCACCTAAACGGCAGTGAGTTAGAAGCACTCTGCTATCCATCTAAAACTTTACTAATTAAACATTTACCACTTCAAGTATCAGACTGTTACTGTGGGAGTGTGTCTAAGATCACACTAAAGATAGTAAAACCACATTTCAGCACAAACCTAAAAAATTAGAGTTGTGAAGTTTAACATCACACATGTATTGTGTGAGCACCACAGGAAATCGTTCTCTGTGAACGGTAAGTGATGATAATCTTTCTGTCCAGGTTTATTTGGACACTGACGGATTTCCCAAAAATAAACCTGATGTCTTAAGAGTTGGTGATGAGTAGCAACACAAAGTTTACTCACAAGCTATTTTGCTCTCACTGTTCCTGATGATTTCTGCATGTTGCTTATTGACTCTGGAGGAAGGTCATTCTTTGACCCCGTGGTGTGTATATTTTTGGTTCCCCCACAGTTGTTTGATGTATCCCAGAAGCCCCCTCATCCCAGCCTCTCCTTGATTTAGCAGACACATTATGTGTATGTGGATGGATATGGTCAGGAGGAGATCAACCACCCCTGCAATATAAAGAGATTCTTGGCGAGTTGAAAGTTTGACAACTGTCAGGGGGGATGATGTCATGTGTTCGACTCAGCTTGTAAGCCAGCATGTTTCTGCACCAGTTAAAAAAAAAACAAAAAATGGTGCTCCAGAGAATACATCTGGAAGTTTCAGCAAGCAGAACCTGACACCGCAGAGCCGACACGTTCAGTCAATGAAGGAAGGGATGCGTGAATTGAGGAGCTGAGGGATACTGGAATTGGTGTTAGGAGGGAAGGATGATGAAGATGAATGAAAGGTATAAATAGTAGTGGGATGAGTGGTTTTCTTGAGGGACAAACGGTTGGGAAATAAAATTAATAAATGGGTGGAGTACAGGAAGTGGATTGAATAGCCAGCAGGGTGGAAGGAAATGGTGATTGCCCACACTAAAAGAGTGACCCTGAAGACTGTCAGTCTATCATTCTACTCCTTTGGTATTGACTGAGTTATCCTGAAAATTTGAGATCTATTTGCTATGAAATTTTGTTTAAACAATCACAGACAAGACATTTTATCTTCTGCCAGCAGCAGGTCAAAATATGTGTTTACAGGACAGGGGATTGTTGGGTTTTCTACAAAAGTCTGTATATTTATTTATATAAGGTCTTCAGTCACACAGTCTTATATCGATTGTGTGATTTGACGCTATATAAATAATGTTGTATTGACTTTAAGGTCAAAGAAATTACCCCTAAAGTCTGAGAGGGACTTTTCAAAGCTGTCAAACCTGTTATATCTTATATTATTATGCAGTAGGAAACAAACTAGTCTTACTGAACCATCATGTAGGAATAAAAGATTCATTTATCGGTATCTTACATATAAACGCGATATCACCAAAACTCTAAGGAATCTGGGCTCATGCTCCTCTTTGCACATTAAGACAGGAACACGCCCACATTTATGACCCCTTGTGTCCACTGCACACCCACACACTGCAGGTTTGCCAAGGATAATGCAGCCACTGAGCAGACAGCCAAGTCAGAGTCAGAGCCAGCAAAACTAAAGCTGTCAGACATTCAGCTCGTGATAACCATCCCTAAAATGATTAGAGAGGAAAGTAGATGGAGGTGCAGCACAAAAACGAGAACGAGAAGTTGAAAAATGGACTGTGTGGTATTTGATTATGGAACATCTCGATGGAAAAGTTGAGAACAAAACGCATCGGAGAGGAAGAACAGATAACAGGAAGAAGATCAAAGGGGGATATTTGGAAATATTTCAGTTTCATAACTTCTGCATGGCTCTAGGCTGCCTGCAGTTGTGCCAGAATACCAGTCTATTCTGTTTTAGTAGTGTCTGCCGTTAAATACCAGCACATGGCGCGAGAAGGTCCCACCCAAGCCCTTTAAGCTTTTGAAGGGTCAAACACCAGTGCACCATAAAACATGAATTACTTCATTCTTTCACTACAACTGATGTATCATTAACCTTATCCAGTTGCTAAGCTGCTACAGATGTCTGCTTACTTTAATTTTAGGGCCTCTGTCTTGGATCAGTTTAACAGCTCGCACGTGTTTCTTACTACGACTGATTAAGGTTGAGTTTCAGGGTTAGTTAATGACTTTGTTGCCCACAGGTGCTGATTTGTGTTAAGCCCTAAAGCTGATTATAGTTGGTTAGACATGTTACAGATGAGCAGGTGCCAGTTAGGTGTATGTTTTTACCATAACTGAACAAGGCTTTAAAGCCTTCAGATGCTTTCTTGGGGTCATTTTTTATAGCTGGTTTTGATGTCTCACAGGCCAACAGGTGCTGATCTGTCCTGCTTTCTGCCCTGGCTGTATCTGCATATCGTTTCTTTCCCTACTTGTGTGCAGCAGAATTGCTAAAAGCTGAAACAGATTCATTTTGGTTATTGTGGCTTCGGAGCAGTAAGAGTTTATTGTGGGTTAACAGGATCAATCAGGACAACATGACGCTGAAAACCGACTCATTGTAGTCTCACAGCTGTGATGTCTGAGCATGATTTTACAGTAAAAATGACTGAAACTGAGATTTTTCGCTCAAAGTCTGTACTGCAACTGCATATGTCTCTGTCAAAACAACATGTTTAGACTCAGAAGTAAGTTGTACATCCCTGCTTGATCTACTGCACCATCATTCTGCTGGTGGCGCAGGAGAAAATGTCAGAGAGCAATTCAGGTAGAAAGATTCCACATTTGGTACCACATGGTACCAATTCAGTTGTAGATGTATTTCAGTATCTACCAATGTGTTGGATTAACTGACAAGGAGCCACGCTAGCCTCCTTTGCACTTTCCTCGCCATGTGTAATAGAGCATTACATGAACCCTCCAGCTTTTGGGGCTATTTCCACACACACACAATAGGACAGCCTCACTTATTGGTTTTCCAGGGCAGATGTTAGCCCAGCTTATGAAAATCGTCAGTTACATAACTCACTGGTTTTGATTTGAGCGGTGCTGAGCAAGAGAGACCAAACACAGTGAGATGAGATTGATATACATAAAAGATGCGTCTGCCAGTAGACAGAGGACGTTCCTCTATGATTTACAGCGCAGGCCGGCGTGACTGTGAACTGTACTTGAGCTTTGTCAGTGATAAATGAAAAAGGGTTTGCTGGCCCAAAGCCATGTTTGAATCAGCTAAATTAGCTGTGTGTGTCTGAGTGAGTGAGCGTGTCTGTGTCTGTACTTGTGGATCTGCGGGTATGTCTATAATCAGGGTAATAGCACCAGGAAATTGAGCTTCTTTCTTAAATGGAAATGGGGTAATAGAGAAAGAACAGAAGTGAGTGAAGGAGAAACGAGGGGATACAATTTCTTGGCTGAGGTTCAAATGTATGACTGTGCAGGTCTGGACAGAGATCTGTCTTTTTTTTACTATAGAGGGATGTGAAAGGAGTCATCGGTGTGCATCAACATCTAAACACGACGGAATGATCACTAGCAGCAGTATTCATAACTCCTATGTTTATAGGACAATGAGAGAGGCTGTAGCAGACGTGATTGCATGTAATTCATGCATTTAAACTTCACTGACTTATGGAATACATAAGCACACTAATCCCTGCTTGCATGCACAGGAGGAAACATCACATAAAAGCAATGTATAGTCATAGTTAGTCAGTTTAATCACCCTTTTGAAACAGCTTCAGTCTTTATGAAATTGAATACAAAGCTGCTGGTGTGTTAATCTTAGCTTTATCTACCTGTTAAACTATTTCTGGTCCAGCTCAACCAGTAGCATGATTCAAATGTCTGTAGTGACATTGTGAAATAGTTCTCTATTGTGTTTGGGTCAGACACATTAGTTATAAAACATCATCATCAAAGAACAAATGGCTATTTGTGTTTCTGTGTATATGCTCTGTGTCGAGTTTTCGTCTCACTGTCCTTTTACTCCTCTGTACTTGCTCACAACTCTTGGAATTACATAAATTACGCTGGAGGAATTCCCTGCACAGTAGATATATAAAGAGTGTCATTGTGGTGCAGGCACAATGAGACATGGATGGATTTATATAGAGCCTCTGTGATATGCTCAGCTCGGTGTCAGACGGATGCAGACTGTGCAGAGAGCAGAGAAGAAGCCATTGTCCTGCAGGTCAGACTGGACTCTGACCAAAGTGCTTCACATCGGTGTTTGAAATTCCTCTTGTGTCCTTCGGATTGACTCTGTTTGTGTGTGTGTGAGCGTGATATGGTGCACACAGTTCATCCCTCATCTTGGCGTACCATCTCTATATACAGAATATTAGTACATGTTTATGATTATATTTGGCTTATATAAATGCTGTGAGTAAATGTCCACTGTTTATTTAAGTATTTAATTACTTGGTCTGTGTGTTGTTCTTTTATGAGTTGGCGTCCTGGATTTTATCAATATTTATCAACAGTGTTTGTTAAAGCTAACCTTCTATTCATTAATATGGCTGAGAAAATTAATTCAGAAGTCAGTCTATTTAATATTTTAATAATTATTACTTTAGTTTTGCTCACTATGGAGCAGTACAGAAGTTGGAAGGGCTTCAGTAATATTTTTTCAGTTTAATAAACAGCAGTATCTGGCATTTTGTAAAGCCTTTTCTTTCTGTTTGTCCCAGTGCTGCTGCCGTGTGTGCTGTCCTTCAACGTGGACCAGAAGAATGGCTTGTCGTTCAGCGGCCCGCTGGAAGACATGTTTGGCTACACTGTCCAGCAGTTTGAGAACAGCGAAGGGAAATGGTGAGTGTTGTTCACTGGAATGTATTAATTACCCAAATGCTAATTGAAAAACTGCACCTTGTTACATAAAGGTAACTTTTTTGGGGCTTAAACAGCAGGTTGATGGAGTCCCCAAAATGTGGCTGGTGTTTTTCATGCTAAAAAAACATGCAGATCACAGTTAGTGTAAAGTTTGAAAATGTGTGCTCACAGAAACTTTCAAAGTTGACGAAGCAGAAGAAGCAGCAGCCACTAAAACGGTCCTGCTGTGTGATTAACATTAAATTACATTATGTAATATAAATACATAAATAATTTTAATAAGGCACAAAAACATTGTGAACATGTGAATTTAAGGCTGCAGAGGTGATTCTACGTCTATGTATGAATAGGGCTATTAAACCCTGACAGCTAAACTGTAAAGTTTCTTCAAAGGAATACTACTGTGCAGGTTTTTCCTGTGGCTGCGGCTTTTGAGCAAATGTTTGTGAAAGGTCAGTCACTTCATGCAGATCTGCACCCAGCGAGACAAATAGGTACACTTACGTTGTACGTTCCCACCCACACACGTAACCTCTCGTGCCCTTCAGTGCACCTTTGCATAACATGACTTACAATGCCCTCTGTGTTGTAAAGGAATACAAATGTTGTTGGTGTTTTAGGTTTTATGGGCGTCGAAGCATTGACATTCAAGACATAAACACATTTCTGCAACAGTCTTAGTGAAGAAATCATGACGTTAATTGGTTTCCATTGACTGGTGCTCCTTTAATTACATGATCTTGTTGCATTGTCCCCCACTTAATCAAAGTTAGTGCTATCAACTCTATCTGAAGTTTACCTCAAATGTGTGTAGGGAAATACAGAATGCATAGTGTTATTTTTGTTTATATTCTGATTTTAGTGGAAACTTGGCATCAGTGTACAGCTAAAGGTTTTGTGTTTGTTCACGTTCTGGTTGGTATCTCTGGTGGTCCTCATAATTAATAATCTTCTAACACTGAAAATCTCTTAAGTGTTCTTAAGTGTTGTTTGAGAGAGAGGGCTGGCCAAAAATGCTCCCACTTGAGAATATTTTATTCTACCAAAAAAAGTACTCCGTTCAGTCTGATTCCCAACCACAACATTAGCACAAGCCAAAAACCCTAATTCACCTGTAGTAAAGGAATGCACAGCAGCTGCTGCTGTAACGAGGATCCGTGGCTTTACGACTCAAGCAGTTAACTGTAAACTGCCCACCAGAGTCTCCACAGACCCAGCCTTTAAATACGCTGGAACCAAGCATCCATGGCTCCTCGCTGTTTAGAAACACAGTTTTATAACCTTGTTAAATGCTTTTAAAGTGTGGTTAATGGCATTTTGTCTCTCAGTCCCAAGTTATTATTTCTCAGTTTGCGTCTCTCTCTCCCATCTATTGCAACAACCATATCTACGTCTGTCCACCATGGCTGTTCTGTTGCTGTTCTGCAGCCACGATCTTATCAAGCTCATGTGAGATCAGTTTCAGTAATTCACTCACTGCTAATCAGTGGAGCCAGCTGTGACCGAACCTCCACACAGCTCGCTGAAAACACTGGTTCTGTAACATCTCGATAGCGCTGTTTGGCCCCAGCTAGTATTTCCCCAAAGAGGTCCACGTGATAAGGAGTGAAGGAATCTGAACCTGAGAAACACTGTGATGAAAAGCAGGCAGCGAGCGGAGGGAGGACACGAGAGATCTGAGGAGGAAAGATGAAAGAAAAAAAAAGGAGATAAAACACAGAATTATGGAGAATGTTTGGGGGGAAATGAGGAGGATAGGGGATAAAATTAGAGATGATATGTAGCCCCCACTGCATGCGGATGAAATTTATAGACATGGAGGAAAAGCAGTCATGAGATGACACACAGGTTGCCATAACTGGAAGGTGAGTGATCAGTCGCAGATGTCTCGTTCAGACCTCCACACATCGGCTCTTCGCTGCACGTCTGCAGTGTCGAAAGGTGGATTAACTGCAAAATATCTCACATGTGGCACAGACGGGTCAGATGGATGGACAGGGGTATCTAGAGTGAAATGGTAGACTGGAAGAGAAATCTCCTGCGAACAGAACAGCTTCATGTTCGTGCAGTGAAACTGTGAATTATCTAGTGACTTGTTCTTATGCACATATGTTGACCTACAAAATCTAATTGCTAAGTAGACTGAGTAATCTAATAATTTAATCTAATCTAACAAATATTCTCCTGACTTTGTCTTTATATTTAACATGAGGATATGCACATATTACCGATCTTCACGCCTAACTTTACGCAGCGAGAAACCACTCACATTCACATTTAATTACCTTTGCTCATTAGCATAAAACATAAAATACAGATAAGTCTAGTGACATTTGCAGGTATTTGGTCAACTAATTTTGACCTGGTGGTCTTGCTACATAATAAGTCAGATCACCAAAGTTATTAGAGTAACAATATATAGTAACAAGAAAAGATATTTCACATACAATCGTCCCACTAAATGAAAAGTCAAGGATCGCCATTGTCACTTATTCTGGACCAAATTGGTAAATCAAACCAAATCAAAGTGTGCCTCCACTTTTCTTATGTTAGTATCATTTAAAATTAAGAGCATTCATCCATAGAATTAATCTGATGAAAGAGGTGCTTGACAAGGTAGCTTAAAAGAAAGTATCTGTCATCAAATAAAGTGTCATGTGTGGTAAAGTGTTATGGGGCTGACACACTCAGTCATTAAATGCATTTATTTACATAAAAAAGCAGCTTGTTTAGTATTTGTGTCTCAAATGAATCAGTAGTCCTGTGTTTTTCCACAGGTGGTGGAACAGGCTGAGTGTGTTGTTGTGTGACTCTGTGTCTTGCTTTAGGTGACCCGGGCCCATTAGACTTGAGGAATGTTAATAAGCCTAAGTGTTTAGAGGAAGGCAGATGACTGACTCTGCTAGCATCACTTTACTGACATAACGTGAAACTAAAGCATGGTCATGGATGTGTAACACAGGCGAAAACTTGCTCATACTGAACAAACATGTCCAATATAGACCTGCACATGCATGTGCCAACAGAACGGAAGATCAATTTAAAGCTGTTGTGAGCGATGTTACGGTCATTTATGTAGTATATCACTTCCTCGTACTAAAACTGCAGAGCCT
Source organism: Microctenopoma stevenorrisi (assembly GCA_032270685.1). Classification (NCBI taxonomy): domain Eukaryota; kingdom Metazoa; phylum Chordata; class Actinopteri; order Anabantiformes; family Anabantidae; genus Microctenopoma; species Microctenopoma stevenorrisi. The sequence goes on along the minus strand of JAUMTR010000004.1, from coordinate 4,847,506 downwards.
GGTAGCTTAATGGGTTAAGCGTCAGACTGGGATGCAGAAGGTTGCAGGTTCAAAACCCTGTTTCACTCCTAGTCCATCCCCTACCAGGTGTGTCCTTGAGCCAGACACCCAGCGCTAGCTTCTTGTAAATTGCTTTGGATAAAAGTAAAGTGATCTGAGAATATGACAGCCACAGATTTTGTTATAAAAAGTTGCGCATCCTTTTCAGCCAATCTGAACCTGATGTTTGTGATTAACTAAATTCCCAACACCCTAAACTGTTGAGGACCACATGAAAACACTTGCTAAGTTACTACTTCCTCGCACCAACTGAATTTTAATAGGGTAGTCTGAACTGTAGATCTGCAACGTTAAACTGTATCTCTATTGTTATTGCACTTTTTCAGGGTTCTGATTGGATCGCCGCTGTCAGGTCAACCAGCTAAACGGACAGGAGATGTCTACAAATGTCCTGTGGGGAAAGAGGACAACACCTGTGTCAAACTGGAGCTGCCTCGTAAGAATACTGCGTGTCTGTGTGTTTTGGGGATATAATGATATTAAAACAAATCATCTTCTTATTTCTCAGCAGAGTTCTCAAGTATACTTAATACTAGATGCTTTTATTCTTTGGATTAGACAGACGTTGGAACATTTATCATTATTTGAAATAATCCATATTTGCAGCCATACTTAACAGAATGTTTATTTTACTAAATAGAGACTTTATACCTTATGATATAGAATATGATTAAATTAGCCAAGAAACACTTGGCTAATTTAGCTGGATTTTTCATCCCGTAATAGTGTTTGCAACTTTTCTTTTAAGGCTAACGCAACCACTAGCAGAAGGTAGCCTGAGAGGTAAAACCCAGGGCAAAAAACATGAATTAGATGAGTTTATCCACATTTTTATCCCTTGTCTTGTTTGGACTTTAGCATCTGGTCAATCAGATATTTTAACGAGTAGTTCAACCTTAAACAATAGATGTGAGAAGGACAAAAATACATTTTTTACATGAACCCCTTTAGTATTCCTTGTGGAAATTACGCCCTTCTGTGCAATGAATCTATGTGCAAGAAATATGCGTAAATACACCTCAACCGCTGTTTGTGCAATGGTGGGGAAAACTGGATTTGTTAAATGTAAAAGTTATGATAATCTTGTGGTGTCGTGCTTGCACACTGCTGTGTATTTAAGTCTAGTGTGTAACTGGAGAGGAAGCGCTGCCCAACTGAATGGGAAGACAGTAAGTAAACAAAGATTTAATGTTTCATCCTTCCAATTATATCTTAATTAAATAGATAAACACAGCTCCCGGACAGCAGTATGCAAAGTCTCCATTAATGTTTGTTTATGTGTCGCCACAGGAAAACTGAGAGTCAGTCTGTACAGTCTGCATCTAATCTTCAGGTCTGGGATTAATACCACAACCGAAGGCAGAATTATCAAGTTGTTATGAGTTATAGATCCCCCACTGTTCCTGGCAATTAGTGGTTTTAAGTGCTGCTAATTTATAGTCAGGACTGGAAATGAAAGTGTCATCTTCCCTCTATGCTGAATGAGTTTGACAGGCAAAAACCTAAATTTCACAAACTCAAGTTTAGTCTGGAAAACATCCACTGGGAATCAATTTAGACTGGCAGTTGCAGCCAGAGCGGGATTGATTTATGTGACAGCAATCATGCTGCATTTTCATAATTTAATGTGAAACTGGGCATGACTTTGCAGCAGCACGACCTCCTTTGTCTCATCATTTCAACTTTGGTTGTCGAAGTGAGGCAAAACAGTTTATCAATCCAGATCCAAAGTCTGATTCCTGTGGAGTCATTTTAGTCCATGCCCACCGATGACGCCCTGGTCTCAAATTCCCAGAGCTGTTTTACAGGTTTACACGGTGCACACAAAAGATGCCAAACCATAATGAGCCATATTGAATTAGTGTGGTTATTGTGTTGTAATTTAAATCACCACACTGACAGGAGGTTATGCCAGGACTATTATGTGTAATGAAATACTCGCAAGAAGGTCTAACACCCACAGATAACTGCTAGTCAGAACTGCAGTATGTTAGTGGTCGATCTCCTATGTTATCTTGCTCAATATACTAATGTTGTAGTTATAAAATATGAACATCTATTTCACACTAGTTATATTAACTTGGAACATCCCTTTGAAACAAATATATTGTAATTAATATCTACTGCTTTTTAATAAACTGTATCTTTTAGTAAAAGTCACTTTAGAAGTGGCATCTGCTTTGTATTTCTTTCCGTTTTAAGAAGGTTATTGCAGACCAGGAGGAATGTTTGATAAATGTGATTTGTTCTGATAGATATGTGGAGTCACAGTTCACCGAGGACAAAGCATGTATTCTCTTCCTCTGCTACCAAAAGTCCCGTGTGGACGTATCATGAGGTAGACAAATAAAAAAAATGAAAGACCAACTTAACAACTCACTTTAACGTTTGCATCTGTGCATCAGATAAAAAGTGAGTTTGAATCAAAAGAAGATCTTTTTACTCTGAGGTCACCAAAGAGTCATGAAGCGGGAATGTTGCATAGTGGTTTCTTTTAAGCTTGAGGGTAGGAAATAGAGAAAGGAGAAAGCAGAATCTGTGGAGAAGAAGAAAAAGATTTAACTTGAAGCTCACTGAGCAGCGCTACTAACACTTCTGCTGAATGTCTGTTGGAAATAGAGAACATGCCAAATCAAAATCACATGATGGCCTTTGATCCCCTTTGGGAAATCTGGCTGCTAATGAGAATCAGAAATTGTTATTTATCAAAATGCTCCCATTGGAGATTGGTAAAGAGCTGGGTTCAACAGTGAAAAGGCATGCGAATGAGCCTGTGAGGTTCTGTGGATACCTCAGAAAAATGGAAAGCAGATCCAAGGCATTCCCAAGCTGCAGCTCTGTCATAACATGCTAATTTTAGCCACATGTTGTTGTTGCTTAATGATTCCGTTTCTCCGTTTTTCTTATTGTTCATCTGCAAATAGGATTTTCACATTGAAGGGCAGCGTGTTGAAGTAACGAAACAAACTATATTTAACCATATGTGAGCGGTTATTACATCTCTCTGGGCAGGCGGAAGTAAGAGAGGCATTTGAGCGACTCTCTTCCTGTGGGAAAGTAAAGAAGAGGGATTTGTCCAGCTGTTCTTCCTCAGTGTTGCTCTCTGTTCGTCTCACTCTGTTTATTCATTCATCTATATCTTTCTTAGAAAACACAACAGTTCCCAACTTACGTGAAGTCAAGGACAACATGACCATGGGAACCACACTGGTGACCAATCCCAACGGAGGATTTCTGGTAAGGGGACACTGCGCTTTATAATACACTATATGAAAGTGAGTTACATTAAACATTGCATACCAGGCACTTTGTTGCCCAGTGAGCCTTGATGTCCTGGGAATGTAACAGAATACTGTAAATCAAATGCATGGATGCAGAAATGTATCATGGGTATGAACCATAGTGTGCGTTTATGTGTGCATCATTAGGAAATTAGCAAGGTGTGAATACAAGTATCTTTATGCAGCTTATTGTTAAGAAGGAAACACAATAATGTTACGGATTTTATGGACTGTGCAGCTAAAATGATCGTGGCTAATGTGAGTGCATTGAGAGTTTGGGTTCTCAGGCCTGCATGACTAAACACTAAGTGTTTGTACTGTAGCTAACTTAAGACGATAAGATCTCACATGATGAATGGTGTTTGTGGTAAAAGATAAAGATGTATTGATGTGTTGATGGACTAAGCACTTTAAATTTCAAGAATATTCTGACAAGTGGCAATAAAGTGAAATTCATCAATCAATGACAAACGAGTCTCAAAGCATGTGCCTTTGGTAACTGGTGCCTGTTCACAGCCATTACTTAAACGGGACCTCTTTGTAACTGTTCAACGCTGCACATCTGCTTGGAGGGAAGCCTACCAACATGCCTGAGTTGAAGCTGCTCTTTAGGGAGGAGTAGGTTAAAGTCTCTCCAACATGCAGGGAAATCTAAGAAACATATTCCAAAATATTAATAGACAGTTTTTCAGATTTCTGGCTCAGTCTTCTTGTTTTTTTGGGGAAGTATGGTCTGAAGTGACCTGTGGTGGTTTTTATTAGTCTCTGTGTAACTCTTGGTTTGAGTAGTTCTTTCCTTATGGTTGTTGTGGTCAATAGCCCTGAACCTCCTCTTACCCATGACCTAATGCTGGTGGAAAGCTAACAAGTCAGAGTCTGGACGTTTTACTCTCTCAACCAAACAGAGTCCCAATGTGTTTGTTTGTGTCCACAGGCGTGCGGTCCTCAGTATGGCTACATGTGTGGGCAGCAGCTGTACATCTCAGGAGTCTGTGCGAATGTCAGTTCTTCCTTCGAGATCCTCAACTCTGTGGCACCGGCCGTGCAAGGTACGCAGCCAAAGCAGATCTGCGCAGGATGTGACTGGGATAGGAGATTTTAATCTGCTCTTCGCTGTTGTACAACCCAAGACTCTGTCATCAAACTCACCCTCCCTAAGTGAAGAGAGAGATTAGCGCATTCTTCTTAATGTAAACTTGTCTACAAACCCGTCCCTCTTTGGCCCAGCCCTTGTGCTGTGTTGTATGCCCAAGTTAGGAGACTTGACCGCACTCACTCCCAGGAAGGAAACAGAACAGAGAAGAACCAGAGAACCAGTGTCAGTTATCGCTGATTAGAAACTCTGAATAATAAGAAGAAAGTACATTTGAGAATTGATTTATTGCCGACGTTACACAGTTTGACGGTTTTAATAACCAGCAGAACAGATCTCTGCCTCCCACTACTTTATTCATATAATATATAAATAAAAAGAACATTACAAATCATTTTTAAACTGAAACATCTCATTTCAGTGATTTAAATTTATTTTGAGATGTTTCTAATTGTCTCTGTATGTCTATTTGTTTTTCTTTCTTTCTGTTGTACTCAGGTCACTCTTCTCTTGCAAATATCTAATTAAATCAAGAATTTTTAGCCTTGAATGATTATTCTCTACATTACTGGTTTCTGACCTGTTTGGCTTTTGCCCCTTGAATCTGCCCAATTACCTACTTCTGATGACCTATCTGCAACTACCAGCTGTGAACTCTTCATCCAAAAGACTAATTACATTTTTAAAATTCCTAGAATTCCTACAACAATCCAATAATTTAGTAGGAAACGCATCTAAGATTAAAGTACAATGGTACATGACAGACTTTCAGAGCAAACTAAAAATAACTTGCGACCTCTTATTGAAGCAAGTAAACAGGAAAAGTCTGGATTTGTTGCATTGGTGAATCAGTAACATGCCAAACATGTGTATAATTTAAGACTAATCTCACCAGACTTACGCTGCGAACTTTGATGACTGTTTTCTTCCAGAGTGTGCGAAGGAGCTGGACATTGTGATGGTTTTGGACGGCTCAAACAGTATCTACCCTTGGTCCAGTATCGTGGATTTTCTGCGCCGCTTTATTGAGAACATTGAGATTGGACCTAAGCTCTCACAGGTCAGTTACATATATGTTTGAACAGATATATATTATGTTAATGTTTGCGGGAAGATAAACATCTGGGTCTATGCAGTGGAATCCGACACAGGTTACATACAGTAGATGGGTTGTATAACAAATTAGTTGCTGCCAACTCAACTCAGTAGTTCGTCGATCATGTTTAATTACTTAAATATCCCCCATTATGGAAATATTCCCATGGAGCCAGTAGTAAGAAAAACTGTGTGATGTCCTTGTACCTTGAGTTTATTTCTGTCTACTTGTCTTGGATCTCTTCACAAATGGGTGGTTAGTTTTTATTATGGTATACACTGATCTGGCTTAGAGCTGGTGGAGTTTTCCACAGAGAAACACTGGAAAGTCTTCTCACTGTGGAGCCCGGTGGGTGTAAGTCACATCTTCCATGACTGCTGAAGTCCTCGGCGTGCTGTATAAAGAACAGTTTGTCATATCAGGCCCACCAGACCCAACCACATCCTCTGTAGACTGTACGGGAGGGACAGCAGAGGAGAGGCACATAGAAGGAAGTGAAAGGAAAAATACTTTTAATGTCGCATAACATTCACAAGGCAGACATGTGCATGTTTTGTGTGTGCTCTACAGGTGGGAATAGTGTCCTATGGTGAGACTGTAACACACCGCGTCAACCTGAGCCAGTTTGACAACACTCCGGATCTGCTGAAATTTGTTAATGAGCTTCCTCAGCAGACTGGCTTCAAAACCATGACTTTTCTGGGCATTGACACTGCCAGGTACCAACATTAGGCCTTCCTCTTCATTTGTGGGATGGTTTTGTATGAATTCATTATGGTATAGTGGTTATTTACATTTGGAAACATTTTTCTAATTTCTACCAATCAGGAAAGAGGCCTTTATGACGGAGCGTGGCGCACGACCGGAGGCGAAGAAAGTCATGGTGATTGTGACTGATGGAGAGTCGCATGACTTCTACAACCTGGACAAGGTCATGGGAGATTGTGACAATGATGGCATCGAGAGGTTTGGCATTGCTGTGGGTACAAACTACCTCTGTCTTGTTTTTTACTTCACTTTACTCTTCGCTGTTCGTTAATATGGCACAAAGACTGGCAGCAGGTAATGTAATGTTGAGTAATGGAAAACTGTTACATGTGTCAGTCGCACATGTGAAGCTCTGATGTTATTAAGAATTACGTAAAAGCTTTATTGATGTTTCCAGGTTTTGGGAGACTACAATCGTCAGAACAAAAGTGCAGCAGAAGTGCAGAAATTTATCAAGGAGATCGAGTCCATCTCCAGCCAGCCTCTTCGAGACCACTTCTTTAATGTGTCTGATGAGGTGGCGCTGTTGACCATTGTAGACGCTCTTGGAAGCAGGATATTCGCCTTGGAAGGTATGTCCTGAAAACACTCACACTGAGCGCTACATTATACTTTTCTGTTTTGTAGGAATTTAACAAATAAGGTACTTTTTGCTAATGTCAAACTCTATTTGTCTTACAGTCTGAATATCACCATCAATTCATTATGTATGGGCTTATTCATGTGTGTGTATTTCCTCAGCTACAACGGGCAACTTCACCTCCTCCTTTGAGATGGAGATGTCCCAAACTGGATTTAGTGCACATACTTCTAAAGTAAGTCTAAAATCAACTATTTGTGTTGAATTAAATGCCATCGCCATATTTGCAGAGTCAACTGTAAATTAACTGTAAATCTACAGAACCGGAGCAAAGGACCGAGGAGCGTAACAGACCGGTAGATCACAGCAAAGTTTACATGTCTGCAGGCGTTTAGTTTGAAAGGAGCTGTTGATTTTATGAGCTTGCATGCAAGCGGATGCATTGGCATGGATGTTTTCTGAACTAATGAACTCGTCCAGACACTGTCCCAGTGTAATCGCTCCATCTTCAACCCCTTCGGTGATTCACCTCGGTCAGAAGAAGTTTCCAGAGACAGACTATTCTCTGTCTCGCTCTCCGTCCTCTCCGCTCGCACTGCTGGAGACTCTGCTTTATCTGACTGCGTAAAATTATGTGACAAAGAGAAATTCAGAAAGAAAGAGATGGAGAGACAGATTGAATCGCACACATTATTCTGAGACTTATTAATTAAACATGTCCTTTGTGTATTTAAAAACGAGGCTCTCTTCTTGCGCTTCTCTTGCTGCTCCTGAGTCATGTTTGTCACCTGCTTAGTCACCGTGTTCATGGTGTCTGAGCCTGCAGTGACGCATACACCTTAACCAAACCAGACACAAAGTTGCACCACTGAGCGCTAAACGTGTGAGAGGCCTTTGTTTTAAGTCGCAGGAAAGGCCCATTTCACTGTGAGTAATGGTTCATGTGATGTCCTGTGTGACCCCATTACTTCCTGTTTGATAACTCAGGTTCCTACAGACATAAAAGTTGTTCTCCTCTGCACTCGTTCACCTAATCTATTGATCTGTCAGTCAGTAGATGTACTAATTACTAAATAAAGTTTATTCCCAATGAGCAAATGAATGTGTTTAAATTGAGTTTATTTTTTCTGTGGATTAATACATATACATACATAATACATTTACCATAATATAAAACAAAGGGATATATTTTAGAACATTGGTGTTTCTTATGTCTCTTTAATTCATCAACCACATTTATTTTTAGTATCATTTTGGTTGGTATTTTCTTCTACTTAGTATTTAATTCTTTTGCCAGTTTATATCTCTATAAACTTGACTGTTATCAGCCTCAATTATGGCAACACTGGTATCATTTTAGTGTGTAAGTAAGAAAGGTATGAATGTATGACTGAATGTGTGTGAGAGATTAAATAAAATAAAAACAATTAAGTAAATAAATATATATTTCATAGATCTAACTATCAGCATATACTCGATTGTAAATGATCAAGTGGTTGAGGAATGATGCTTCTGTTGTCTACTGCAGGAGGGCGTGTTACTGGGAGCAGTGGGGGCATACGACTGGAATGGGACGGTGGTAATGCACAAAGATGACAGGACAGTCATTCCTAAGAAGAATGAATTTTTCAACCCAAAGACTGAGGCAGGGTATGAAGGATTGGCTGGGTATCTAGGTGAGTTGACTCATGTGGTCACTTCACTCATGTGAGGTCTACAATACTAACGTACATTGTTATAATTCATTGTTTTTGCATATCGTTACCAGTTATACTATTTCTGCCCTGACAAACAAAAAAGGACTTGTGATTTAATGTTTAATGTTTCTATTTAGACCTGTCCAGGGTTTAACCACCTCTCACACTATGTCAGCTGGGATTTACTCTAGTCCCTCTTGTTAATAGGCTTGTACAGCGGATTGATGAATGACGATGTCCTGCGCCAATACAGATCAGTGTCAGGCCAGTGTGTTAAAGTGAAGCAGACCAGAATCTGATCTTGCGTGTATTGAATCACCGCTCTCTATAGAAAGTCAGGATGTAACTGACCTACAGCTTTATGCTCTGACTTTATGTTTAAGCTTTGAAATGCTTGGAAATTGTCTTTTGACAGTTTTAAATAAACTTAAATACAAGACGTATGCAGCTTATGATTGTATGTTTCTTGCCAAATTGCACCTTTGTAGTTGACATTTGACTGGAAATTGTATGTACATAGACCATAGAAGTGTGAGTTACGTAACATTGGCTATGGAAAAAAATGAATGGCACCTTTACTTCCAGAACCAGGAGCACCCATAATAGCTTTCCACGTAACAAGTCTATAACGGCGTGTAAATTATTCGTTGACATTAAACTTGTCAGTAACTCGCAGTGTCCTCTGTACTCCACCAAAGATCCTTTGTGAGGGAACAACTGTTACATCTTATAGAAGATCAAGTCATTTCGATTTCACAAGGCACATTCCAAAAAAAGGAAACCTTTTCTTCTATATAAGATACATGATGTTTTATATCATATTTGTTATATATACATATATATATATACTGTATATAAAGCAATGACTCAGTATGAAAAATCTAATCTAATAAACTAAATAAAACTGAACATCTGAGTGTTTATGTTTCAAACAGAGGCCTCTCAGCTAGATCTTTCAAAAGATTAAGTGAAACTTCACAGCTGGAGAATAAATATAGTCTCTCTTGTGTGGAGAAGTAAGATATGTCATTTGTCTAACTTTGACAGCAGATGCCTGTTTCTCTGTGTCACATTAAAACACGACTGCTCTCCGCTGCCTTTTATGGCTCATAGAACAAGTGCAGCATCTTAATACTGAGTTATTTAATCAACATGTCATTAGAAAGAGCGCTGGTAGGTCCGGCCTTGTACACTGTAAACGGAGCTGTTGGAACACGCCTAAAGCTTCCAGTTCTAATGTTCTGTGTGCTTGTGCATGAAGGTTTGTGTGTGACAGCTTCCTGTAGTGTTTTATAGTTTCTTTAACACCTTGAGACGCCAACAGCAGGCTACAGAAATAGAGCCCTCAAAAATATTCCACCAAGAGATGCGAGATATTTTTCTTTTTTTATCATTAGATGCAAGATTATGTCTGTTTGCTTTTGCAGTGAACGTTTGATGACGGTTTGTGCTTGCGTGTGCCTTCTCCGCAGGCTACGATGTTCAGTCAGCGTCGACCCCTGATGGGGTGCTTTACATCACTGGTGCACCACGGTATAACCACACAGGCCGAGTCGTTATCTATAGTCTGAATGAAAATGACAACATCGTGGTCTCCCAGATCCTGAAAGGAGAACAGGTGAGCCTTTTCAGTCGATGCTCGAGAACGTCCGAATTTCCATCCTCCACCCTGTAATATGATGCAATGTAAATACATGCTGAATGCACATAGCAGGATCAGTATAACTACAGCTCCCACGAGTCTTTAGTATAATGATTCAAGCCTTACATATAATCTCCTCTGTTCAGATTGGTTCCTACTTTGGCAGCGTCCTGCAGACACTGGACGTGAATGATGACTCCTTCACGGATCTCCTTTTGGTTGGAGCACCAATGTACATGGGCTCAGAAAGAAGTGAGCAGGGACAAGTCTACGTTTACAAACTCAATCAGGTACAGAAGACAACCAAATGAAAGTCCCACTGGGAATGTGGGGGTGAAGCCTGGAGACTGATTGTCTCTCTTTCTTTGCGTTACTAGAACAACCAGTTTGAACACGAGTTCACCTTAAAGCCTGTCAATCAGTCCTGTTGCACCGCCCGCTCAGACAGCTGCACTAACAAAAACGAGCCGTGCGGCGCCCGGTTCGGTACGGCCATTGCGGCTGTGTCAGATCTCAACCTCGACGGTTTAAATGATGTGGCGATCGGCGCACCCTTTGAGAATGACCACAGAGGAGCCGTCTACATCTATCACGGAGAGGAGACGTCACTGAAAGAGAAATTTGTACAGGTATAAATTCAGATTTGAGTATGACTTAGTGATGTAAATAAATGATCTGCAATTGTTTTTTATTTTGATTAGTGTGCCATTGTTGGATTTTGTGGTGTCTCCTTAGCGTATACCTGCAGGCGGGGATGGCGAAAAGGTGAAGTTCTTCGGTCAGTCCATACATGGAGTGATGGATCTAAACGGAGATGGGATCACTGATGTTACCATAGGAGGTCTGGGAGGAGCGTCACTGTTCTGGTGAGACACAGCCGATCCTCAGATATAAATATCCACACTTACAGCTAGACTTGATTTATGACCAGCAGCGGCTCGTATTCCAAAGAAATCATCCTGCATGTCCGCTTTGCGTTGTCTTTTTCGGGTTTAGACAGCTGTGCATGTCCCACTGGGCTAGTAGGCTTGAGAGCATCAACTTCCTAACGAGGTATCTGTTCAAACCCCCAGTTACATACTTCACTTCACTTAGACCAGCCTACGGACTTTGACCCTCAACGTTTTGAAACATCAGCCCACACAATGATTTAACTTCCCAGTCAGACCTTCTCCCACAGTTTCTTCTGGCAAAGGCTCAACTAAGCTGTGTGAAAACTCAGTGTCCCACGTGACTTCGATTTTAAATAGTATTTGGCAGCAGGCGGCTGTTCTTCCTGAACTGCTGCCTGTGTTTGGGTAGAGAAAGTATAGCCCAAGTTTTGTGCTCAAGATGCATCCGTTTCTGGTTCTTTCATTTGAAGTAGATGGATGTGTTCAATTCAGCGGTGCAGAAGAAACGGTCCTTTCACACATCTGTGACATGAATGTGTAAATAAGATGGTGCTGATGTACCAGTTGTAGTTTAGCATAGTGGTGTAGTTTAGTACAAAGTAGCTGGAAGTGCTTATTTCTATGTCTATTTAACCTTCGCAGGTCCAGAGATGTTGCAGAACTTCATGCCAACATGACCTTTAACCCTGCTAAAATAAACCTTCAGCACTCTCAGTACCAGTGTGAACATCGCGGACGCAAATCTGTGTGTGTGACAACCGAGCTGTGTTTTGTCTACAGTATCAAGTCTGACAATAAGGACTTGAGCGCCGCTGCACGTGAGGCATACGACATTCTTTGCTGATTCCCTCCCACTGACAAACTATTTTTTTCATTCTTACAATTTCCCTGTATCTGTTGTGTCCTGCAGTTATCCACTACAATCTGACTCTGGACGCGCTACGTGCAAAAGCCAGAGCTTCATTCATTGACCGAGACGATAAAAACGATCGTAGGATTACCAGAAACTTCGCCATCAAAGACGCAGAGACAAAATGTTTGAGAGAGACGTTCATGATGTCGGCAAGTACTTTTCGTTTGACCAGTTGTATCGGTGATGGTTTTTTACCTGAGATAAACCAAACCCTGAACTAAGTGTTGTGCAGCAACATGCTGCTCTGTGGCGTAAATTATCCATGGAGATAAAGTAAACGAGGTGCTTTGAGGATGGCACAAAGTGACATTCGTGGAAAGGAAAATTTAGTAGTCCAACAAGCACATCACCAACTGCACACTTGTGTGAAATCTTCAGCCGTCTGCTGCATCGCTGCATTGCTCTTATTGGCTGCCCCTAGGCAGGACAAAGAGGAACTAATCAGTGGAAACAGCTGTCTTTGCTGTGTGTGCAGAGCATGAATACCTGCTGTGTTATACTATAGCAGTTAGTGCAGAAGCTTCCCACATTGTCCAGGCCAGAGGTCTCCAAAGGGTAAAATTTGTACCAGACACAAAAAGAATCACAGCTTTCTCACCTGGATCCAAGTTGGAGCAGAGCCAGACCAAAACAGATCAGACAAGAACAAACAAACGTAGTTGTATCACATATAAAATCATAATAAACCAGCTCCAAACACCACAGACTAAAAAGGAGTAGTTATACAATTTGAAGAGCTACTTCGAAAACTCCAGCATTGAACTTCATCTTTACGAAGTTTCGATACAAAACGGTCACTGTTTTAAGCAACAGCTACAAGGACCTCAGGATTATTTTGGGTTGCTCTGTAGATTAATACTAAAAAAGTTTGTGACCCGGTAACTCTTAGGCTGAAATATTTTCATCAATGACCAAATATATTATTTACAAAACTAATGACTTTCCTGTTTGTAAGTGTAACTCTGCCTTCATTAAATGTAATTTCACCATAATGTGAGGAACGAGAATTCCTCCTGTTATTCCGACTTAGGAGTCTTTACCCACTAAGCCAAGATGGATTGAAGATGCACCATTTACCAGTTGAAATTAGCACTAGCAGTTTTCCACATACACAAACGAGTGTCTGAACTCATCCTCATATCCCTGTGTAGAGGTCTAATCAGTCATGGGTGTGTAGAATTTGTCATCAGTTGTTCTTCCCCCACGTCTTTAATTTACCGCTGCTCTTTTTGTGCTCCACCTGTCTCTTCTCCTCAACAGGCTCGACTAGATTTTCGAGATGCTCTAATGGTGTCTTTGGAGTTCGGACTCGCTGAAGACCAAGGCCCCGTCCTGGACGAAAGTCTTCCGAGATTCATCAATAAGACAGTAAAACAAACTTAATATCACTTACAAGAGTACTTTGGCTACTAGTGCCAAATAACAACAAGCAGAAGAGTTAGTCACAGACTGGAAGGCTTGAAACCTCATCTCTAACATCCTCCATCTGTCCTTCTTTATAATCCAAGACTGAGAAGTGGGCTGTTGTTGTCTGGCCCTAAACTTGCTGCAGTTACACTACATTAGTTATTTGCAACAGCTGACTGCTGTCCTTCAGTTTTGCCCTAAGCCTTGCTTGTTTTTTTAAACACCAACAACATAGTCATCCCACACTCCCACGTGCATATTTGTCCTAACGAGAGGGTTTCCAGATAGTTGTTGCAGTGACGTGTCCAGAATGTAATGTGTCCAGATAAAAAGGGAAGATATCACATGTAAATTCAGCTTCAGCACATGATATTCACAGTGGTACTTACCCTACTGTATTTGGCAAACGCTGTTATCCAAAGCGACTTACAAGGAGAAGACACAAGCAGCTACTGTTTGGGTTCTGTAAATTCTGAGCTACCTGATAAGACCTAACTTGTTAATATAAAGAACATGCTTGGAATTGTTAGGTGCAAGACATTTGTGTGTTTCAGACTCATTTAAAATACTTTTTCAACAGCAGCACTACCTGTCTCATCTAAACATATCACTATATTGGATGTGTTTATGAGCCACGACGCATCCTCGCTCCCTCAGAACTGCCATAGCAGCAATGCACGCTGCAAGGAAGCTTAATGAGGACCTCTCCTGTTATTGTTACTGAAAGGAAGCAAAGTGACACACGCAGAAAGGGGGAAGTCATCTAACGGAAGCTGCTGTTTTTCTTTTGACATTGTCCTGCACATAACTTTTCAGTCTCTGGTCTTTTCTCGCAACATCAGACACAGTTGCTCTCAACAGTCCTGTGGGAGAGTATTGAGAATACATACAAATACAGCTATGACCCTCAAACACTCTGGGGGAAAAGGCAACGGAAATTAAGGTCATTGAATGCACCCTTTTAGTCAGGGAAACAAACAAATACGCAGACTGGATTTGATTCTGTAGAGTAGTTTCGAATGCCTAATATAATGCTATTTAACTATTTCCAACATCACCTTCTGACCTGTCTGTAAACTTAAAGAGATTCTCTGCTTTCAGTAAGAATTAGTATATCACCATTGCAAAATTTTTATTTAAAGTTAACCACATCACATCCCTGCTTCTTTGAAGGGTGCTGTGTGAGTACATTACCAGTTGCAGACTGTATCGTGATTGTGTTTGACAGTAACTTGATGTCACACTAACATCATGTTCCACTTAACGCTGAATGTTAACACAGCCTTTTAGTGTCAAACGCATCATTCACACGCATCATTCTGTACAGTGAAGCTCGAATCATTCATCATTCAAACGAAGAAACATCTTTTCTTCTTTGTTTGTTGAACATGTGCATCTCTATCTTGCAGATTCCCTTAGTGGACTGTGGGGGCGATAAAAAGTGCATTGCTGACCTCTCCCTCACAGTAAAGAGTTCTGAAAATAGGTAAGTGGTATTTTAAAGCAATACTAGCATTCCTGTAAGTGCATGAAAACATTACTGTTCATCTTATCTGTAAAGGAACAATAACAGTGTAACAGAGGGGAGGGCAGCAGGTTACAGTCTTTTATGTACAAATATGATGTGTATATGATGACTGTGTAACTCACTAGTGTTGCCAGTTTGGAATCCTTCCAGTGCATTACTGCACCCTTGTGGGGAGAGGTGACTATCACTGCTGACATGCTGATTGTTTTCATCACCCAGTGCCATGGTTATCAAACCTAACACGAAGATTGATGTGAGCGTCACAGTTAGAAACCGCAAAGACAACGCATACAACACCAAAGTCACCCTCAGCTTCACACAGAACATCAACTATGTTAAAGTGGAGGTGAGCTCTCTCCCCCGCACTTCCCTGCATCATGCTAGCGTGTCCGAGCTGCCATGTGCGTGATAACGTTTGTTTTGTTTTGCATTCTCCAGTCAGAGAAGACTTGTACTCTGAATGACACAAAACTGGAGTGTGCTGTTGGATACCCATTCCTCGGGAGCAATGCAGAGGTTGGTTTCCGCATTCATACATACATGTGTCCAGTGCACAGTGCACAATACTTCCTGCCCAACATATGAATTCCCTTTTCTGTTTTTACCGCTAAGTAGTAAAAAGTGTATGTGGTCCAACATCCACAGGAAACATTCACGGTAAAGTTTGAGGCCAATCCTGAAAGTATTCAGGATGTGATTCAGATCAATGCGACAGCCACGAGGTGAGAGTCAGTAAAGTATGTTTTATTTCTGTTCGAAGCTGTCTCACATAAAATAATTCATCTTTGCTTTGGCGTTTAATTAGTTCCATCACAGGTTTATGTTGTTTGTATTACTCACCACTGATGAGTGAGTTTTAAATGTCTCCACAGTGACAGTGAAGAGCTGGATTCTACCCTTCATGACAACACGGTGCAAATCTCCATTCCTGTTAAGTATGAAGTTGGGCTTACATTCTCAGTGTGAGTACCTGGAAGTGGAAGTTGGTTCATAGATACTGCTCTTCTCGATGGTAGATCTGTCATAGCAAGCATAGCGCCATTCAAAAAAGTGACCGACAAGTCTGAATATTCACGTTAACAGGCTGAAGGGCTGATACGACTGTTTGTCTTTTAGTGAATCTAGACCCGAACACATTGTAGTGGAGGAGGGTGAACAGTATTCCAGTGTAATCAATGACACCAGGCTGATCGGAGAGGAGGTTAACATTAACTACACGGTAAAGATCACGTCTGATTGCTTGTTAATAAAGGCAGAAAATGTACTGTTGCAAACCAAAGATTTGCTTTGGTAAATCTGTTTCCCCCTCTTCAGGTGGAGAGGTTGAGTGAAAGGGTGACACCATCCCTGAACCTAACAGTGGTTTATCCTCAGCTGTCTCCTCGCAACAACAATTTATTGTACCTGACGCGTGTCATCACCAGTCCACAGGTGGGTATTTATTCACATGTAAACATTTAAGTTTATCTAAACAGACAGACGCACTTTCATATCTGTCTTTCCCCGTTTTCTGCAGGTGAAATGTGACACAAAGAACTTGCTCAACCCTGAAAATATTAACCCAGACACGGTTAAGCCCAATCCAGCGAAGGAAACACTGAGTGACTTTCTACTGGTAAGTAATCAATCATTCAATCAATAATTTGAAATGATTTGTTTAACATGTAACAGAAGAGTAGTCTATAATCAAATGCATCACAGTGATATTATTAGGAGATGTTACATTGCTTATTTATTCTGTAAATTAATAAACACTTGTTTAATATGTCATTATAGTTGTTTATTAAATGTTTGTACACAATGTGCTGTTGCATCATTATAAGCATTTCACATTTAGCTGTCTTTTCAAATATCAATAAAATCTACATGTAAATGTTTATTTTTAAAACTTATTGTACAAAGTATGTTCACATTACCTGTTCACAAAATATCAAATGAATTAGCTTTACACCTCTCTGAGCGTGATCATCTTTTTCCTCCCGTGTTTTGCAGAGTTGTGATAGGCTTCCATGTGCGCCGTTTACCTGCACCCTGCCCGAGGTGAAGAAAAGTCAAGTCAATGTGACGTTCAGAGTGTGGAAACCTACGTTCATTAAGGTACGTCAAAGCTGATCCCTGTGTCCCTCTGTCCTTTGGTTTGTCATGAACACGACACGTTATAGATTAATGGTGCATGATTGACAGCTGGCTGGTCGACTGAAGAAGAAAGCGAATGTTTAAAGGTGATTCGTTTTACAGGGAGAATTCTCCACTCTGCACATGTTGGTGAAGGGCAACCTGAAGATCATAAACACAAACCTGTTTCAACTGGATGACAATGCCAAGAACATCGTTGTAAGTCTTAATGTTTTGGCATCGAATGATTTTGGTATCACTGTTAAATGTGTGTGTGTGTGTACATTTACAATACGAGTGTGTGTTCTACTCAGGTTAAAATCAAGGTTTCAAAGGAGGCCTTAGGAGGAATCCCTATTTGGGTCATCATAATCAGCATCCTGATAGGACTATTGATTTTAGCTCTTGCCATCTTCGTCCTGTGGAAGGTAACATTTCTTGAGTTTATTAAACAAAGTCAAAATGAGCAGAGAGCATTCTTCAGAACCAGACTAGCATTTTGTCTGTTTCTAGAATGAATGTTAAACTAATTTTAAAAGCTTCCTGTTGCACAACAACCTTTACAATTACAGAGATGACAGTAACATTTAGATCTTGGTATTCTTCAAAATGCCAAATTATTCCTTAAATACACAGTGTGTATTCAAATCAGTACAGAGAAACATTTGTTAGGTATATTATAACTGTTTCCTGCTCTCTCAGATGGGCTTCTTCAAGAGAAAATCCAGGGACTACACCAAAGAACAAATAATGGACTGAGGCATCCAGAGAGCTAGCAGCTCTGTGACCAACTGCTTTCAGAGCCATCAGATAGCACAAAGTGACAGGCAGACTTTCAAACAGTCAGAGGAGATCCCATAGGACCCACAGACACCCTCATTGCTACGACACAGGGACTACATGCAGAACTCAATTACCAACCCCTTAGTCAAATAATGTTTGCATTATCAGCCGACGGGCCCCTTGTGCTTTTACACTTCGAGTAGCATGTTTCCCAACTGGAGCTGTACAGAGGGTTTCACACAAGGAAAGGCCACACTTTCCTTTCCCTGTGCAACATCTTTGGGTCTCACCCTAAGCATAAACCTCCAGCCACCTCGCTCTCCATGCAAAACGCTAACACATGTGTGCAAATATGATTTGTCTTTGCTCAGCTTCTTTCTGGCAGGCGTCAATGTCACATTGAAAGACAGTTCAAGAGGAGGAAGCAGTGAGGAGGAAGGAGAGCAGATACGGATCTGTATTACATGTAGCAGTTTTACCAAATCTCCACAGTTTTACAACAGCTGTTTTCCAGCTTTGAAGGAATAAAGTACTCAGGTATTTTGGTATGAAGATGCTCAAGCCACCTCACTCAGTCATTACAGCAACAATGCCCAAAGACTTCTGAGACGACATGTGAACTTTGTGTTGTAGCAGGCCCTCTGAAAGCTTCACCTCTTCTGCTGGAGCGTATGTGCTTGATTTGTTTTATAAAACACTGTAGCCTTTAGCATTTTATAGCATTTTGTTTTGGTTTGGCATTTTTGTTGAGATCTATAACATGTACATGTTTAATTTCAGTGTGTCTAAAAAAAACCAGACAAACTAAACACAAGCGTTTAGCTAAACACATGCACAGCCTGTATGCTTTATTTTTTCATATATTAACCAATTTAAAAGAAAGAATTTTGTTCCAACTCTGATGTTAAATACCTGTAATTAGTTTCACCTTTGTTACTGAGAGATAGAAAAAGTTGCGCCTACATATTTCCAAACCTTTGATTGTACTGTAAATATAGATAAGTGCTTTCAAATGTAAAGCTTTAAAATGTACATAATTGTGTTTGTTTTCATTTGTGTAATTTAAGAGATGTTATCCACAAAACATATCTCTTGTGTGTGATCAGTGGTTGGAAGATGTGTTTGCTCAGGTGCTACAAGTATTATGAATGATGACAATTATCTGGCGTCTCTCCCATAATAGAAATTTGTAAATATTGTTATATTTTGATGAAAATGAAAATACGAGTATTCTGTACTAAAAATATATATATAACATAAGGGTTTGTATCCACTACCTTTGTTATGAGTTTGTTGTTTTGTTGACAGTCATTTAAATTGCAATATAGAGGGTAATATTCCTCCATTGTGGAAATATACGTACATGTATGTGTCACCATTCACCAGCAGTTTCCTCTGTCACTGTGTAAATAGACTGTAGACAAACTGCAGGTTTATTGTCATAACATATGCGGTACACAGTACCCTTAAAATGTCAGTCAGTCTCATGTTTTGATTTCAGACGTTGCACAGCTAAACATTATTGTTAAAAGAGATTAGATTGTTTATTGGGGAGTTTGCACCTCTTTTTTCTCAGTATCTTACAATAAAAATGAGGGCATATTGTAAGATGAAGAGTTTTAAATATTTACATACTTATCAGAGCTCACTCTCCACTGTTGAAATGAAGCACATATAAGAAATTGTATGTACAAAACGAGTTAGTCATTTTAAGAATGTGTGACTATGTCAGGCTTATGCACGAGGGTGGGGTTCTAGGTCTCTTTGTCTACTTGAGATGGTCTGGGAAAATCTTTTTCTTGATTTTATTCTGTATTAACATTAGAGTCAGATACAGAGTGAGAGTTGTGAACTCCACCCAGCCTTCTACACTGCTGTGAAGTCTTCACTGTAATGCACTGGTTTTTCAAACTGTATGTGTCCTCATCAGCACAGAAATGAACTGAATATTATGTAAAAAATAAAGACTTTTTACACAGATGGTTTTAAACTGTGACTCCTTGTTTTTCATTAGATGAGATATGACAAAACATTTAACAAACATCATTTTTGTAATTTTTTATATTATAGTTTGATCAGGTGTATAGTTTGCTGATTCCAGTTCTGTTAATTAGTTGCACATCATTATCAAATATCTTACATCCCACACATTATTGACATCACCTTTTTCTGGAAGACTTGCAGGTGACAAATAAATGTTTGTTAGCAACTAACTTCTCCTGTGTATTATTGTGTTGCATTTATTAAATAGACCTAGCTTCTACTGATTTTTTTCTGTGTACCAATTAACTAACATACACAAAAAATTGGGAAGTCTGTTGTTGTTGAATCTTTATCGTTTTTCTTTTGGCCTGACTTGATTAATTGTCAAAATCAACAAACCCAACACGTCTGCAGTAAATAAACAGTGAAAATTGCTACCAAAAAACTGAAATCGAAATCATTGCTATTGCAATATCTTGAGTATCATGTGTTATATTTTGTATGTTGTGACTAATTGAATATCATCTAATCATGCCAGTGTTCGATTTTCTTATTGTCTTCAGAAACCTTAGGAATCGTGACCTCAAATAATTCCGTTTGTATGTCGTTTCATATCACTCGTTAAGAAAATGATCGGAAATGATGTCCCACATTGGCTCCATTAATGGCGTCGATGATCCTGTGAGTCAAAACTAAGGGCATGAAAATCCCACATTCCTATCTTCTGAGTGGTTTGATGTAGCAGAGCGCCACCTGGCGTTTACTCGGCGCACTTACCGATAAAGACACTGGGAGGGGAAGCAGAACAAACTGTAAGCTGCTGGGGATCCATCTTGCTCGAAAAAGAAGCTGAGGGTGAAGCATTTTTCAGTATTTTAAACGTAGCACCGTTCCACGTTCAGCGCACTGGGGAGCCCGCGGAGGGGCTGTGTTGCTGTTTGTAGGATGTCCCGACATGAGGGTGAGTTGATAAACAGCGCCTTCTTAGCAGCTAGCCTCTCAGCTAGCTTCGCCAAGAACATAGTCAAGGAGGTTGTCGCGCTTCTCGCGGCCGGTTCGGGCTAGTTCCAGCGCATACAAGTTTGCTACTACTTGCTGTCATTCACATACATGACGGTTCACCATACATGAGGTGAACCGTTATAGCCTGTGTGAAATTGCTCGCGGTGAAACGGCAACATAGCGCGGGTTAGCAGCTAGCCGTTGCTAGGTACTGCATTACCTTACGTTAGCAGCGCTAGCGAGCAAGCAATCTATGCTAACCTATGAGTCGGTGTTCGATGTGCGACTTAATGCTGCTTAATTGTTGTACAGCGATACACCCTAATGTAGCTAGAAACATTTTTCAGTTATATTTGTGCTAATATAACAGTCAGTTGCTCTAATATTAGCGGCGTACTGTCCCGTTTATGCACATAGCTTACTGTTGTTAGCTTATGCACTGTCATCAAGAAGAAGACAGAAAGTCTGAGGCCTTTGACCAAAAACCCATTACTAAGTTAGCTAACTGGTTGGCTACTAGCAAGTCAAGTTTAAGTTGCGATTTGAACAACTGCAAACCAGATGACGGTGTAAAATCGGCAGTTTTTAGGCCTTAGTTATAACATGTCATCCACGAGGTTATACTTCTATATCATGTCACCAGAAGTTGCTTTTCGTTTATAATGCAAACAGTAACATGCTTATTTGCAATTGGATAAAGTTACTTGTTATGTTTATTGTTCGAAGTGGCTAAGTTAGTTTTTGAGGTGAAGATGCTGTGTGATTTTTCCAAGTATAAAAAATTCACAGTTTTTAAAAAACAATGGGTAAGATATACAGTTATGACTGTATACCCCTCGGGTGCTACCTACATTTCTGTATTTGTTAGCCTTTGTAAAACCAGCTGCGGCCGACCAAACCTTTAATTAGCACACAGACCTACATGTAGCAAGCTGTCATATCAGTCAGGAAATTCCCTTAATATTTTCATTGGTACTATCAAGCATATTTTCCCTTGCAAGGAAATGTCAGCTGAGCATAAGTTGAAATATTGTGAATACTATACTTGTGTTAGTAAATAGTTCTCCACAGTAGTCGTACAGCAATGACTCACAATCAGAGAGATCCAGTAATATTTGGTATGATGAGCAATAAGTATTTGTGAAGATTGTCATTCATCCAGGTCATGGTTATTTCAAAAAGGTTTTTACAGTAGCAACTTGTTTTTGTTCCTTGACGTTTCGCCCTACCATTCCAGAGGGCTTTCTCATGTCTGATTGGTAGGAGTAGCACGTTTATAAACCCTGTGGAATCCTTCCATCTACTAACAACTGCTCCTGAGGAATCCTCACTTTGGTAATTGATGGTGGGGGATTGTCTTTCACGTGTATGTATGTACATACATGAACTGATAAGGTGTGACCAGTGACTAATAAGGTATTTGGATAATGCTCAGATTAGCTCCACTTTACTTTCTCTTGACCATTTTGCCTCATAGACATGTCTGATGTAATAGAAAAATGCACAAAGCAATATGCTCTCTGAAAATGCATATCTTTTCTACAATTAAATAACAAAAGCTGGGATAAAAGCAGCTTTCTGGTGCTTGATATATTTTGAGTTGCTTGTGGAATGCCACGGTTCTTCGCTGCTGTCACTAGTGGGTTGGTGCCTCTCTGAAACACATGCTCATGTAAGTGAGACTGGTCGACTGAGAGGTTGCTTTGTCACAGCCAGTCACACAGACACAGTCATTAGGAATGAGGAACCCTATTGTAAGGTCCACATGTTTGACTTTGCGTTTTTTTTTTTTTCTGCAGGTGTGAGCTGTGATGCGTGTTTAAAAGGGAACTTTAGAGGAAGACGGTTCAAGTGTTTAATTTGCTACGACTACGACCTGTGTGCGTCGTGTTACGAGGGTGGAGCTACAACAACAAGACACACAACAGAGCACCCCATGCAGTGCATACTAACCAGGGTAGACTATGGTGAGGACCTGGCTGAAAGCCCAGAAAGAAGTTGTGTGGCATAAATTCATTGTGCCTTTCTCATAGCTTTCTTTGTGATGACCAATTATTTAGTGTAATTGCAATGCTTAATAATGTAAGTAATCTTTTTGAAATCATTAAAATATGATTTGACAAACCTTAACTGCTAGGTTTACTGTCTTCTTGCAGACTTGTATTATGGAGGAGACACATTTTCAGTAGAGCAACCCCAGTCATTTACATGTCCCTACTGTGGCAAGATGGGCTTTACAGAGACGTCGCTACAGGAGCATGTCACATCAGAGCATGCAGAGACTTCCACAGAGGTGGTGAGTATGCTGCTTGCAACAGATTCCAGGGCCTGCATTTACACGGCATTTCATTAACATTATGTATTAGTCAACAATGTTCACATGCAGAAATGTTCACACCACTTTTAAATATTGTCTTTGTTGCTGTAGCATCTCCTGCTACTCTGTGGTCAACTTTATATTTTAGTTATTAGATAGAGCCGTTGTTTTTTTACTGTTCATCTGTGTATATGAAGACATCATACAAGTCCCACCCACAGTGGTGTCATTGTGTAACACTGATGGGCTTTAAGGGAGAATCTTATAATATTCTATATTTTTAACAAGTCATAGTCCGTAGACGGGTATTGTTCTTATTTATTACTTGCTTTCCTCTGCTTGGCGGAAGCCCCTTTAACCAAAGCGACTCAAAGGGAGCTAGCGCTGGGTGTCTGGCTCAGGGACACACCTGCTGGGGGATGGACTAGAAGTCAGAGGGGGTTCTTCTGCATCCCAGTCTGACACTTAACTTATTGAGCTACCAGGCCATCATTTATTAGTCTGCTAACTGTCTAAACAGTTAATGTCTTGGTTTGGTTCAGAAATCAGTTCAGAAGTAAAGAAGTACATGTTATGATGTTTTGGCTGATAGTCTACATGCACAAGGTTTTCAGTTTGCAATGTTATAAAACTGAGAATAGCAAGTGATCTTAGTCTTAGCTACTTAAACAGGAGTTGATGATTCGCTGGAAATAATCTTTAGCCATGCATTATGAGACATTTGGTCTCCAGTGAGTATTTTCATTAGCAGGGAAGTGGATGTTGGACTGTCTTAAAATAATGCACAGCGATTGCATTCAATTTAATCCAGAAATACACAGTCGCTCTTAACCACAGTTAAATAACCCAAAACAGATAAGAGGTCCTCCTCTTTGGTCAAAGTCATCAATCTTGCATAGGCAATTTTACAGACCGTGTCATTTGTAAATCCATTCAAAGTGATACATTAAGTACATCCTGTTAAATTTCTTTGCAAATGTCTTAATCGATTTTAAATAATCAGAAAAACATGAATTTAGCTTAAACTTGACTCTAAAATTCCACATTCGTTCATTATGTTGTTTAAGGAGAGGACATTCAAACCTCCAACAGAAACCTCTCGCTCTCTCGTTTTAGATATGTCCAATATGTGCTGCCTTGCCAGGAGGAGACCCCAACCATGTCACAGACGACTTCACCGCTCACCTAACACTTGAACACAGAGCGCCAAGAGATTTAATATCCTTTTTTTGTGTGCACACACTGATGTCTGCTCAAAGATGTGTTCACATTCAAATATGCAATAAATATTAATACTACTCGACTGAGTTGAACCTTAACAGGCCTTGTTTATGATGAGTCTAGCAGTGTTCGACATGTACGCAGGATGTTCCACCCTGGACGAGGACTGGGTGGTCCCAGACCACGACGGACAAATATGCACTTTACTAGTGGCTCCACAGGGGGACTTTCATCCTCCTCATCACAAAGCTCCACTTACACTCCCAGTAATAGAGAAGCAATGGACCCAATCGCAGGTAAATTACATGTTCAGAACCACTTACAGTACAGAAAACATATACCATCAAAACCCACGCAGTGTCTGCCAGATAACCAATCACTGGTTCAAAATAATCTTTGCATAGATAGCTGATATGGTAATGGGTAGGAGGTCAGCATTTTGGCAAACAGCTGAGCAATACAGAGATTTTGCAATGAAATTATTAAATATTGTTCCAAACCTTCCAAGACTGAAATGATTTCTCGAATTATTCGAATAATTATGATCTTTGCAGCCCTACTACCATCTATTGTGTTTTTCAACACTATGTTTTCTGTGTAATATCATGATTCTTTTGAAACAGCTGACACAGATTCCTTCCCCCACTCCTGCAGAGTTGTTGTCTCAGCTGTCAGGTGTGCGGCGTGCAGCAGGGGGGCAAATAAACTCCTCGGGGCCTTCAGCCTCCCAGCTCCAGCAGCTCCAGATGCAGCTGCAGTTGGAGAGGCAGCAGGCTCAGGCAGCGCGACAGCAAGTGGACACAGGCCGACACACAACGCGACGCAGCAACAACCCGGGTAACGCTGGCTCCACCATCCCTCCGGCCAGCACAGCAGCTGCCAACACCGCCGCTGTGGGTGAAAGCAATCCGTCATCCTCATCCCACAGCTCCCAGTTCCTATTAGCACGGTGAGTATGGTTGTAATTTAGTTAAATATTATAAGAATTATTAATGTTACTTTAATTTATATTATTTGTTTATGCACATGTTTATATTGATAATAATAATTAATTATGCTATATATTTAGTTAAACCCATTGAATGTGATTTAAATGCAGTGAGTTTATATAAGCTAACATGCTGTCCGATGGTCCCTGCACTGTGACATTTATCTGACTCACACCTAAAACTTTACAGTGACAATATGATCTGATCATAGATGAGTATATGATAAATCAAATCGCAAATGTCCCCCAAAAACTTTTAACAGGAAATTAAATTCTCAGGGATGGTAATAGGTAAAAATCTTCTTCCATGATGACAGACATGTAATAATGTAAAAAGTACATTTACATTATCAGAATAACAATCCAATTATAATAGGTGTGATATAATGGTGTCTGAATAATGTTGTTGGTTATATGTTGCCTAGTAACTGTTGAAGAAGTTATTTCTTAGAACAGCTGGGCACTGCAGCTTGCAGCAAACATTACTTAAGTTAGGGAAAAAATAGAGCAGGTACATAATTTCTGCTGTGTTTTTATTGCACTAGCACATATTTGTGGTGACATGGGGGCATTTGCCGGATTTATTCATATTTTTAAAAAGTGCCCATTATCATGGTAAAGTCGAGCCTTTCTTGAACCAGAGGGATCTAGAGAAAGCCATTCATGACTTTGTTGGCTCTCGCTTGGACTACTGTAATGCACTTTATGTTGGAATCAACCGGTCGTGTCTTCATCGTCTACAGCTGGTACAAAACGCTGCGTCTCGCATGCTGACAAACGGTCGTATGCATGATCACACCGATCCTCCACACTCTCCACTGGCTCCCTGTGAAGTATAGAATCGATTCTAAACTCTTGCTGTTTGTTTTTAGTGCGGTCAACAGCCTTGCACCTTCTTATCTATGTGTGCATATTGGGGCGGCATGATAGCTCAGTGGGTAGAGCAGTCGTCTTCAAACCCGATCTGGTGACCGAGTTCGATTCCCAGTCACATGTTAAGGTGTCCTTGGACAAGACACCAATACCCCGTAATAGCGCAGACACAAACGACAACAGCTGTCCAAACAACAATTTCCAAAGGGGATCAATAAAGTATTATTTATTATTATAAATAAAGGTAGGCTGATTGATGATCATGGTACTGAAGTAACATGTCAGACATTGGCTCACTGTGTGTTTGAGGCATCATTGGCACAAACAGACTTTCAAATATGAAAATATGATTAGGAAATGGCATTCGAAGGATAGATGGCTTTTGTTAAATAACAAGTGAAGTTCACGTTAGGTCCTTCCCTCTGTACTTTAACTTGAAAATATGATTTTTTTCCAGGTTGAATGAACCTAAGATGTCCGAAGCGGAGCGGCAGTTTCTTGAAGGAGAACGTGCAGACCGCAGTCTGTTTGTCCAGGAGCTGCTGTTGTCTACGCTAATGCACGAAGAAAGTTCTTCCACTGACGAGGACGAGCGCCAAGACTTTGCCGACTTTGGTGCCATGGGCTGTGTGGATATCATGCCTTTAGATGTGGCGTTGGAAAACCTCCAGCTTCAAGAGGGCAGCTCTACGGGAAAGGAGCCTCCGCCGCCTCCTCTTTGATGTCCGAGAATCAAGCAGACTGTGTCCTCTTTGCTGCAACTGTCAGTGATGGGCAGCAAACAGCAGCAGTTCTCCCTGGCCTTGCCCTCCTTTCTCTATTTTCTGAGTTTGTTTTTTGGTGATTGTAATTTCAGGCCTGTCACCATTTTTGTTACATTGTAAACAAAAATAAATGAGAGCAAGTGGGATAACTGTGCGAATAGCAACTGAGTGAGTGAGCGAGAGAAGAAAAATATATAAATATATAAATATATATATATATAAAATATACATGAAGTTGATAATCAGTCCACATTTTCTTTTCTTTATCAGGTAAATGTTACAGGCAGCTGTGGCAGAACTTTGCTGTAACATGCAAACAGCTCTCCGTATAAATATTCCACATTCAAAAGTCAAAAGAGGGTATTGGCTCCTCATATGAAGCTGCTGTGTGTTTATGACTATTAAAAAATAAAAACTGCTTGGATGGGTTACCATAACTACTGCATGCAGTTATTTGCGGCCTGCATGACCTTTAATGACGCTGTCTTTAAAACTTTTTTTTAAAATATCCCAAAGCCTTCAACAGTTTTAAAATGGTTATTTAACCTGGTTACGTACTGATTAAGTAGTTTACAAAGCTGACATGCAGAAATGAAACAATATTTTGTTAGGTTTTCTTTTAACATTCTCATAAAATGAAGAGATAATTGGATTCTGCACTAGCTGCTGCAGAAATGCTGCAATTTACCTCAGCTCCTCAAGATGCCCTTTTTTTCCTACCTGCGACTGTCTGCAAATGTCAGTTGCTGCGCTAACTGCAGCAGAGCTGCGACTACAACTATCATTTCAAAACTCGGAACAGAAAAAAATAGAGCTTGCCTTGATGTTAATGTTTAGTGATAAGCTGTTCGGGCACAGTATACATTATAATTTATAGATCAGTAGAGATGCCCAGCTCAATCCATTGCTCGTTAACACAATTTACTTACATCCACTGTGCTCTTCAGATCCAGTCAGACCACTTGCTTTTTCGATGGCGTGAATGAATCTCTTTGCTTGGAAAAAGGAGCTTGAGACTTTCCACGCTGCAGTTTTTTTTAATTAAGAAGAGATATGTTTTTTTTCTGCAAAGGTTAGCACTTTCTATTTATTCATGTTTTTTTCTGATTTGTTTGAGCCTTCGTTTAAATCATACCACCTTCATGCCTATACTTTTACCCACTATGTAAAATACATGAGATGTATTATCAATTTGTGCATTAACTTTCATAATGGTTCTAAGATATGGGCAAACCCTTTTTAAAATGTAAATTTAGAAGACAATAAATATAAACTGCACACAGCTTTTGATGAAACCAACCAAAGCTCACACCTTTTGCATTCTGTGTTGTTGTTGTGGTTCTACGGGTGTTTTTGTTTAGCTGGCATGATCTCATAGTAATCTGCTAGTAGACAGCAGTTTGAAGCATGGCGACGGAACCCTACTACTACCTGAACCCTTTCTGTGCAATATGTGAACACACAGTTTTTAACAAGGAAATCAGTTTAGCATTTTACTAATGCATTTGTCAACAGCTATAACTGCTCCTGTGGACATCCAGAAATAGGGGTTTGTGCATTAGCGTAATTAATGACAATACAGGAGAAGGAGAAGTTAATGTACTGAACCTAATAAAAGTACATTCATCTGCATACATGTGTAATAAAACGATAATAAACAGCTATAAAGCTATAGTACGGAAGCACACATTATCGAAACAGATGAGCAATGACAAAAACACTTTTAGCTCAATGGTATTTAGTTTCCACCCCACATTATTCAAAGAAAGTTTTCATATTTAATTTTCCTGCAGCAGACCCGTTCAAACTTCTCTCAGAGGGCGGTTGCCGGCCTCGAGACGCTATGAATCTGTTTAGGATGACGCCTCTAATGAGTGGACCGTACAGCTGTTTGACCACCATGTCCTCACCCATGGGCAGCTTGCAGAGTGGAGCTCTAACAGCAAATACTGCAACACTCCAAGGTAGGTCTGTTATGGTCTCACACGGTAACAATACTGTATAGCCGAGCACAGTATGTGCTACTTAACATATCCAGTAAAGCTGCTGCCACTGATTTGGCCCTGAGTGTGTGTCTGTGCCCTTTAGGACAGCTGTCCATGTCACTCTCCAGTAGTTATTGTTAGAAACAAATGGTGACCATGGGATACCTTTCATGATACGTGTTGGGCTGCTGGTCCTTTTTAAAGTAAAGCCCACCCCTCAAAAGCATGTCAAAATAAATACAATGACAATCACACCTAAAGGGGGACAATCTTAGTGTCCCAGACTTTCCCTTCTGAGGGCAACCTGTCAATGAGGTCAATGAACAATACAAAACAATGTGATATGCTGGCTAACTGCATAGATGTGTAGATTTAAATGGGAGCGGTAAAAGCCTAATAACACAAATCCACCTACCTTCACCTCTAAAGCTTATTATATGTAGATCCATGGAATGACAGTAGCTCAGTTGGTGGAGCAGGAACCTTTGAACCTCAGGGTCAGTGGTTTGATTCCCAGTTCCTCATGGCTAGATGTTAATGTGCCATTACTTTTCTTACCTTGTTTCTTAAATCCTCCAAAAAATGTAAAAATACTAATTATACTTACTGTAATTTAGCTATTTCCAGCCAAAGGGTTTGTCCCTCTCAAAAGTTTGTAACACAAGATAAAAGTATCATAAGAGAGGGATAAACATTGGTGGTGAAATGTCTTTTTAAACACATTTTTTCCCACCATAAAGGCTGAGAGCTACTGGTCAGAGTATATTCCAAACTTTGTGAATGGAGACATAAAGAATACAGAGGACACAAACCGTATTGTAAGACATACCACCTTTATTAAATGCACAGTATCACAAGGAACATTTCCATTAATTGTGGATAAGCTACTCACATGATGCACAAAGCATTGAATTGATTGATAGAACTGGCTGATTAAAGCAGGATTAAATCTGCCAGGAGAACACACACACACACACACACACTCCTGCATACAGATCTCACATAAGTCACACATTCAAACATACACGCGTTCTTTGTATTCACACAGTAAGTAAAATTTGTTATCTGCACAGGAATGAAAACTGTAATTTTTTTTCTTTTACTATACTTATATTTACAAAAAAATCATTGACCCCACCCCCGTCAGGATAGTTTACATTCATAAAAGGTCCCAACCCTTCTAGATTACATTCAAAATAATATACTAATCATGATGCAAAGTCACAGTTATTCATCTGTAAGAGGATCAAAATAGGCTACAGTCAGTCAGAGGTTGAGCAGTGGGGTTGGCCAGGAGGCGACCTTTGACCTCCTTGCCATCGGCCACACGTCTGCTAGGA
The DNA here is from genome assembly GCA_032270685.1 of Microctenopoma stevenorrisi. Taxonomy (NCBI): domain Eukaryota; kingdom Metazoa; phylum Chordata; class Actinopteri; order Anabantiformes; family Anabantidae; genus Microctenopoma; species Microctenopoma stevenorrisi. Next base: position 4,817,177 of record JAUMTR010000004.1, on the reverse strand, counting down.
CACCTGTCAGCTCAGTGAGGTCGTGATGTCTGATCAGATCTAGAATCTATCATCCTCCTAGAGACAGACATAATCTCAAACAGCCCCTGTGTAAGCTCCCCATCACAGTGGAGAGAAAAGAAGAGATTTTTCTTTTTTGTTTTGTATCGTGTTTTTTTTTTTTGTCTAAAGAAAGTCCTCTGCAGATCAAAAATTGCCAAAAAAGGATTGTATTCTCACCCATTATTATGAACAAGCACAAAGAAATTATACAATGTAGCACAAATTAAATCGTATTTACATATAGTATGTATTGCCAGTGGCCCATAACACATTGTCTTCAATAGATGTCACACAGTTTTGACATGATTCCTGCTTAAAACAGATTATACTATTAAACATAGCCTACTATTCTTATAGACAAATATCAGAACTGTACAGAATGGACAGCAATATATGTACAGCAGACACGTGACTAATATACAAAACTAACAAATGCTGTAATAAAACATAGAAGGACACAAAAACTGCCATTTTCTTCAAGGACAATGTGTCAAAGTTGCATCAGCCATGGACGACATAGCAAGGGTGAATTCTCTTTTTTGTTATTAAGTGCAGCCGAGGTCGAGGTGGAGAGTGGTCAGGTTGTGCATTTGGGGGTTAATTAATGCGATCAATCAAAGTGCACTTAACTTGTCTCAGCAAAGAGCCTTACTGCTTCCTATGGAAAAACATGATGGTCATCACGTACATCATCGTGTTTTTGCTCAGATTCCTTCTGGAAGATTTGACTAGATACTTGAACCACCACACTTGCTTTGATATTTTCTCATTTTTCTAATCTCAGGAAAACAGAATTAATAAATAGGATTTGGAAAATGATTGTAAGAATAGGTTTTAAAAACAATTTTAAAGTATCCTCTGCCAGCAAGAAGGCGCCTCACCAGCTCTCTCAACTGTATGCTGCGAGAGATTAAAGCACCCCTGGGACACTTTAAGGGCAATCAGACTCTTAATTAATCCTTTTACTGCAGTCTCTTAGCCTACCATGTAGAGTTAAAGAGCTTCAAAGTACACTGTAAATATATAACCGACAGGTACGTAGCAACTTCATTACAATCAAAGACAAATGAAATGAAAACAAAGAAATCCTCAGTATATCTAACCTACAGTAATCAACAGCATCAAAATTCCCTGTCAATTGTGCATTAGAAATGTCAATCCCTCTTAGAAATTGAACAAAAAAAAACAGAACAGTTCATCTTCTCTCCATTACCATAAACACAACAACAACACCCATAACATGTGAAAACCTTGTCTCTGAAGGTGCACACAAAACCACATCACTCACAGATATAGGCCACCGAACAACAGACGCGCTAAATGGCATTGCTGGTGAATGAAAAATAAAACCAAAACCGACCTGTGCTAATCTTTCTTTCAGCTAGGCACAGCTCAACACCGTCCCGTCCTCATTCTCTGTGCTTTAGGGGGAAAAGACTGTAAAAGGAGAACAACATTTAAACACTACCTTGTAAATATAGATGACCTCATGTAATTAGTTTCAACATGGAGATATTTACATAAAACATGATGATGTGCTAACTGTAAAATTGCTGTATGCCCTTGTGTTTTATAAACCCTATTTGTTTTTAGTCCTTCAGTAACAGAATCTATAGGGAGTTTCCCACTGTTTCTATAACTAATTTCCAAACATATCTGTTTATGTAAAAATTATAGATTTAAATGAACAGGTAAGTATGAAAACAGAATCTACATTTATAAATTGTACAAATAATAATAAATAAAAAAGTAATTTTTTCTTCTGGAATAATATGCGGCTTTGTGTGACACTGTTTAAAGAAGAGAACGCTTATTTTTCTACACACTTGTGTCTTCACGCCATCCACTGTGGAGAGACACGTTTTTTTCCCTTTGTTTACTCAGAGTACATATAAAATATACAGGAGTGATAATTTAATGCGATGAATGTGCACAGAATAACCCAGTAATCAATGAGTCCCAGTACTGGGGGTCATACATACTGCATGTAGAGGGTTTGGATAAAGTTACATAATCCTGTATGTGTTTTGGTTTATGAAACATGCCTCAGTAACATCTGCAAATTGATTAAAAAAAATGAAAAGAGCAGAACAAAATCACTCAAAATTTAAGGCTTTTCTTGATGAAATGATGGCAGACATTTACAGTAACATTTACAGCCATGTACTGTACACACACAGACACAGTCACACAACCTTCATTTCCTTCTCTCCTCCCAGCGTCATTATGTGCAGACAAACACAAATACTTGTCCACATCTGAAGCCCCAGCTTGCACACAGACACGCAAAGTACATACACTAGGGCTGGGTCGTCAGCCCAGTATGTCCAGGTACACAGGTGAGGCCTTGGCGAGACTCTGGAGCATGCTGTGGATCTCCTTGATGTTCAGTCTCATGTAGGGCTCCCTCTGCCAGCAGCCCAGCATCAGGTCATACACCTCTTTAGGACAGGTACGGGGCCGCTGCAGCACACGGCCCTGAGTGATGCATTCAATCACCTACAGGATACAAGAAGAACCTTTTTCACATTTCACTCTTCAGGTCTAAGACAGATGTTAAACACCAGGCAATGTCAGGTTGCTTCAGTTTTACTTTTGTTTTCTCTGAGCTCAGTGACCAGAACACATGTGCCTCTAACCTCGTTGTTGGACAGCTGGTACCAGGGCTGCTTGCCATATGTAAAGATCTCCCACAGCACCACACCAAGACTCCACACATCGCTCTCCGTGGTGAACCGCCGGTACATGATGCTCTCTGGGGGCATCCAGCGGATTGGCAGCATCGTGTGACCACCCACCTACAAAGAGAGAACACAGAGGGATGCTGAAAAGTTTTAGACCATTTAGACTGACTATTTTTACAGGGATATTTTTAAACATGGCACACTTGAGACAGCCCATAATACAGAGAACAGAACATAGTCTCTCTTACATCGTGTGCTGTCATTGATCAGAAATATTATATAAACAATATAAAGAAAGAAAGAAACAGTTTCAACAAAACCTGAACACTATCACTAGGATCTACGTATTTTACTGCATGACTTTAAACTGAGCATTTCTAATTGTCCTCACAACTGAGTGAACAATTCAGTTTAGTCACTCTGACATTCCTGAAACACGTCTATTACGACTTCATAACCTTTTTATGCACCCAGTATCTTTCTGTCTCCTTCCATTGCTTATTTCCTGTATCTCTTACAGCGTCTCTCTGTTAATCCAATCAGCTTTTGCTTCATCACCTCTCTTACAAAAAGTTGCAGGCACATTCGCTTAATTATTTACTGTGCAAGGTTTGAGTAAACACAAGGCGTCCTAACAAATAGACTGACTGCTTTTAGAGTAAAAGCAGTAATTGTGACTTCTTATAATGCTTCAATATTAATCTGTTAAAGCTTTTAGTTTGCGGGCGCACATGCTGTATATGAAAATATACTGCCCACTTACAACAGAATACTTTTCAACTTTGCAGCTGAGTGTTTATAATCTTTATAAATGGAAGATCAGTATTCATGCACCTAATTTCTAATGCTGCTAATGCTCACAAATTCAATGCTGTAAACTGTATTGGTTTTCCCAGCTGATGTATTATTGCACGATTTTCCTTTGAATTGCTGAATCAAAGCAGCATTATAGCAAATGAGACAACCTCATACTGTAAGATGTGCTCGTGCTTTTACTTTCTCTGTGATAAAAATCACAAGTTGGTGACAGACTGTCTTTATGATCATCTTATCTGATGCCAGTTAATGGCATTGTGTGTTTCTGTGTGTGTGTGTGTGTGTGTGTGCAGACTTCTGCCTTCACTCTAGCCAGCAGAGGGCACTGTGGGATTCAGACTAGGATCTGAGACAGATGGAATAATAAAAGACATCTGTTCTTCAACATAACTAATTCATTTTCAGTTTTTATTCTACTATATTCCCAGTTAATTAGAAAAAAATGTGTCTTTTCTCAACCATTGGAGACCATAGAACACACCTACCCCTCTACAATATATGATTTAATATTATGCTGTTCATGTATAGTGAAGGGAAGTACTAACTTCTCGCCCAGGCAAACAGTAATTTTATGCAGATTATAGAATTAGCATTTAAATGGTATTAAAATAGATAAAACATCTCTCATTCCTTCAGCTACATAGTTCAGACCAAAACTGGAATAAAAATTCTAATTATATATTTGAGGCTGTGGGTATGTGGGTTTAATTCAACACACATTTCTGTGAATATCAGAAAAGTTGTGTGTGTATATGCATCTGTGTGAGTAAGAGACTGGGGTGAGATGAGGTGAGAATAAGGAAAACTAGTGAAACTACTCACTCTGTAGTAGTCTGTGCTGTAAACATCTCTGGACATGCCAAAGTCTCCTATCTTGACCAGCAGGCTTTCTCCTACCAGGCAATTCCTGGTTGCCAAGTCTCTGTGGACAAAGTGTTGGGAGGCCAGGTAGACCATGCCAGCAGCAATCTGTTGGGCAATGTGCAGCATCTGGGACTGGGTGAGTTCCACCAGGATACTGTGTTGACCGTCTGCCATCAGAACTGCATCAGGACCATGGGACCTGCACCCAGAAGCACTTAATCAGAGCTTCGGCCATCAGCTACTGGATTGAAACTATAAATATTATTACCAAAAATAAACTTCCATTAGAGTAGATCATGAAAAAATGAAATCAGTTAATTATTTTACTGATTTTATAAGAAGAAATGCCAAGAAGAAAGAATTGTTTGATGTTATCATGTCGTGTCATAGCTGTAGTAAGCAATGTGAAGACTTTAACCCGTAGAAGCATTTTCTCCACAAATCAAGATAGTAATTGGCAGATTATTGGATAATGAAACAATAAATAGTTTAGGGCAGCAAATGTGTTTATTGATCACAGTCACTGTTCACTGGGCTGCTGAGTGTTCTGAAAGCTCACTACTCACATACTGTAAGTTCTATTTAAAGGAAAAATGCATAGTGTGAAATGTAAAATGGGCCTACCTGAGAAACTTATTCAGGTCACCATGTTTCATGTACTCAAACACCATGATGAGCGGGTCACTCTCTACACACACCCCGTAGAAGGTGACAATGTGTTCGTGCTGCAGGTTAGTTAGGAGCTCGGCCTCTCTGTAGAAGTCTGCTCGACCGCTCTCACTGGCCTCTTTCAGAGTCTGACGAAAGACAAAGACAAGGGACTCACAGTGGGAAGCATTACATACAGCAATGTCCATCTAGTCAATAACATTCACTAACTGAAGTACTTTAATCATTTTTATGACTTCCTGATCTGTACCTTGACTGCCACATGAAGCTTCTCCTGGTCCGGTGTCAGGTTATAGCACTCAGCAAGAAAAACCTTTCCAAAGGCTCCCTCTCCCAGCTCGCGCTTCAGTACAATGTTGTGTCTCTTGATGTGCTGGACAACTGTAATGCAGAATAAGACAAATCACGCTCATTAAGGTCACCTGTGCATCTCGATTATTTACAGTTCTGCTTTAAATAATAGAGATAATTTTTTTTTAGTATGAATTTGTCAACAACTACGATTCTTCCTCTGGAAGCTAAAGGAAGTGGAAGTGACAACAACGTCGGTAAACACTGATTAGCCTCAACCTTAGAACCACAGGTGATGTGAATAACCCTAAACATCAGCTGTCAGGAGGCAGGTTGATGTGACAGTGTCACAGACACCCAGTGCTTCTCGTTGTGTGTCAAAGCACATAGTGAATTGCAGCTTTGTGCATATGAACCTGCGTGGCCACAGACGGGGCAGAGTGCTGGTTGACCCATGTCCACTGCTAAAAGCTCCTACAATGGGCGCGTCAGTATCAGAACTGGATTATGGCGCAATGAAATAAGGTGGCCTGGTCTGTACCAATGACCTGGTGCATATGAATAATTCTCCTGGTCAATGTTATGCTGGGTAACCTTGGAGCCTTGCATTCATGTGGATGCTACTTGGACATGCGGTGCCTAAACATTGTTGCAAGCAAGAAGTCATGGCATTCATGGCAATTTGTGATACGCTATTTATCAAATGTTGCACATGTACCTATAAAAGACAAACATTCAGCTTCCTGCTGCTGAGTTGAGACTTTTCTAAACAAGCTTGTGTTTCTGAACATCACCTCGAGGCTAGCTGTCCGTTTGCTCCGCAGAGCGGGAGCCACTATCACAATGCAGCAGTATGCTGATAATAAATCAGGTGTCCAGCATGGATTTATCAGAAAAGGTCTGGGTTACAAGGCATTTGTTGAGCGAAGCGGTAACTCACACGTGTCAGATTTCAGCATACTGCTGGAGTTACGGAAGTACTGTGGGTTCTCAATGACAGGAATCTTTGTCATCCCAATGATCACTGCGTCTGGACCCATCTCCGAGGACGATGGGGTGTTGTTGCCATTGGAGACGTGATGAAGAGGGCTAGCAGAGTCATCGTCATTACTGATGACTGAAGAGGAGCCTAGGGACCCACAGAGCAGGAGGATGTAGAGAGGAAAGACAAGAAGGAAAGTGAACAGTGGGGAGGAGGTGCGAGAGAGATGAGCAGAGAAGAAGTGTAGGATGGTGGTCGGGGTGAGAGAAAAAAGTATATGTGGGGTATGTAATTTGAAAAAGAACATCCTGAATGAACATGAGAGCCTGAGCCTGAAGTAGAAAACAAAAATCCCTATAGTCATCTCTGTATATGTTGTATAATCTATAATTGGTGCATAAACTTAACATAATAGTTGACATGTGGAGATTTAAGTTGCAATGTTATTATTAGCTTACCTACAGCTTTGTTATTACTCAATCTACTGTGTTATATGGTGTTTCCAAGTTTTTATAAACTGTTCATACATAAGTTATGGTTGGACAATAAGAAAAAAATGTTGTGATTTTAGAATAAGGAAGATGATTCACTTTTTTTTTTTGCCAGGTATAAACATTGATACTATTCTACTGCACTATGCTGCGGGTGATTAGCTAAGGTTGATTAGCAAAAACTGCTCTGACGATGTAGGCTAAGCTAACAGGCTACACTATGAAATGACTCACCTTTAATACCAAACTTGGAGTTTCTTCCATATTTCAGAATGATCACCATCAGCACACAGCCCGTTAAAGCGATACCTGCAATTCCCACGACTACATACACCTTCAAAAAAAAGGTGTTGAAAAAACAAACGTTTTAAACATAATTATACAAATTATAACAAGTATTATAACAATTAATAACATGTTAAAACAAACTAAATCAGTGACTAAACTGTTTACAACTAGCATACAAACAGTTAAAGGGTGTAAATAACTGATTCAGATGGCAAGGACAGGTGAACAGGTGTACACTTACTGCAACACTGTCGTCCAACGGAGGGAGTGGTGAGTCTGGAAGAAACACAAGAATGCTTACATGAACATTTGAAAATATTAGCAACTTTTAATACTTAATACAAGTGTTTGTGACTGTGTGAAACCCTGTGAGAGTTCAAACACTTACCAGTGGTGTCTGGGAGGAGACGGAAGACACCATCACAGGACATAGGAGGAGAAATGATCATAACAATGAGCCAGAGTTCATTTCAACTGGGCCAAGTTAGCAAGAGTAATATGTTGAATATAAATGACTGAATCGTTACTTACAGTAGTAGAAAATGTCGTCTACTAAGAAAGAAAACAATTGGTATTAGCAGTGAACATTAGTTTCAGAAACCATACCAACAATATATTCGTATTTTTTTAATACCTGTGTGGTTGTCAGGTGGGTCGATGAACTGGGCAGTGACGTTCTTCGCATCCCAGCCATACTTATTTGTGGCCACCAGCCTGTACACTCCATTATGAATGTGTGTTGGGTTGACTAGCTGCAGGCAGCCATGGTCCTCGCTCTCGGTGGACAAGTGGATCATGGTGCGGATGTAGTCCTGCTCCTGGAGAGGCATGTTCTCGTGGTACCACCGCAACTCGGGTTTTGGGTTCCCTGTCACGCTAAAGGGGATACACCAGTGGTGGTCCTGCTCTGGCCCCAGCAGCTGCTGGATGGTGGGGGGAACTGACACGGAGGCAACAGGAAAGGGAGAATAATCACAGGATGGTAGGAAATAAACACCAGGAGGAATAGCCAGTAGGAAAAGCAACATTTATGGGCTTAGAGAAGAGATGAAAAAAGAGACTGATCACACAACATCTGAACACTGACATCAGGAAAACACGGAAGAGGAGAACGAGGAGAAATGTGGCATTAAATAGGCAGAGGAGTATGAGAAGGCATGAGGAGCTTTACAGGAGGAAGAGTTATGGACAGGAAACACATAGAGTCAATAAGATCTGTCTAGAGACAGTAATGGCAACAAATTGAAATTTTTTTCTTCACTGTTTCCAGTGAAGAAAAAACACAGTTTATAAGTAGAAATTAAAAAGATAACTTGAGAAATTAGACAAATTAAACTTAGAAATGTAGCTGTAATTTCTAAAGATGTATGCTAGTTAACATTTGCACTTAATAATAACAGAAACACGGGAATGCTTACAGAGGATATTAAGCTGAAGCGTGGCCTCAGTCTGACCAACCATGTTCTCAGCACTGCATATGATCACCCTGCCATTATCGTCAGGAGACAGGCCTGACAAGATGAGTCTGCTCCCCGTCTCCGAAGGTTCCGTCTATAAACACAGGGCATTGTTATTTGCATCAAAATGTGCATTACTTTATATGTATACGTGTCTGTAGATTGCAGAGTAACAATTATTAAAACTTTCCACTATACCACTAAGCTGTGTTAGTGGTATCCCTTTTACACACAATGATACACATTGTGTCCCTCTTGTACAAAGGTCTAACAGTTGGAATACATTTATTCAGGCTGTCTGGCTTAAACGTGGACATTCGGACATTTGTTGGATCGATATTCATCCGTGGATTTACAGCAGCGGTATTCTCAAAATAAACTACAATGACCATGACTGTGGAGTCGCTTTAGTGTTCACTATTGGTCTTTTGATCTAAAAAATATAGAATATCACCAAACTTATCCTCCAGGCCTAACTCTAAGTCTCAAGTCTACACCTCCATCACAGTCTTCAGCACACGTTTTATGCTGTCACACTAAAATCCAAACGAAAAAAAAAAACTTTATAGATTTCCACCCAAACGACTGAAAGAAGAAGCTTAGAGTTGGGCTGACTCACCTTGTTGGGGGTAGAGAGCATCCCAAGGTTCCACCTGATGTCAGGACGTGGGGAGCCTGAGGCGCTGCACACAGCTTTGACATTACTCCCCTGCATCTTGGTGACAGTTTGGGGACTGACCTCTACTTTGGGAACCACTGCAAAAAACAAACAATGTAACATCTAATTCTGCACATAGTTTTACATAGGCCTGGTTTTCGCCTCAGCACTTAGTTCTCTAAAGGTCTAATGCCAGTGTTACTTGCTATGAGATGGGATCACATTACCACAGTCTGGTGGAGTGAGTGCAGCAAAGGTCTTCATCTTCCCTCTGTCATCTATGCATTTCAGCTTTTGACTGCCAGTTTCTTCCTGGAGCCTCAGTTTAATCCACAGGTTATCACAGACACAACCCAGGGGGTTTCCAGACAAGAGGAGTCTAAGAAAATAAAAGCACATGAGAAACTTTGGCACAAAAGGAAAGAGATGCACTTATATTGTCCGTATATGTTTGACTTACGGATACGATGTGTTATAGCTCTCAAATATTTTCCACGACAGCGTTGATAGATTATTGTTTCTGAGATTTCTAAAAGGTGAGAGAAACAAAAGTCTAAATGAGGAGACTCCTGTATGCATCAATGAAATGACTTGTCTTTAAATTTCCTTCTTACACGTGTTGAAGTATTTTGTTGTTGAAAAACGCATTTGACGACACAGAAGTCAACTGTGTGTTTGTCACCGTTCTGTGGGAAGTTGAAATGCAGAGTCATCATGTCGTCGACAACTTCTGCGTTACTTATTTTTTAAATTCCACGTGAACCACTAGAAAGATTTATACTTACAGGTTTCTGAGGTTTATGTAGTGAGTCAAACTGCTGTTATTGATTTCAAACAGTCTGTGTTGATTATCAATATATCTGTGAAGAAAATATAAAACAAACACCTGTTATATGAACATGGAACAACAGAGAACTTAAATAATTTCTTTGATTAACCTTATGTTGTAGAACGTTTGAGATTTTAAGCTTTTTAACTAAACATATCCTTCCATTACTGAAGTAAACAAACCTTTCTGTTTGTTTACATGTGGCTCAAACCTTCTGCTGGAAATATATTACATGTTATGTTATCTTCTACTACCTCCAGGGTCAGAGCTGCTTCTGGATTTTACATTACAACTCTGACACGAGACATTTAAAATGCATGCTTAGATTTTTAGAAGGTGTGGCTTTCTTCACTGGAACTCTACACTTCAGAGTTTTAGATTTGATCATTTATCTGTCAAAAGGACACATTTTACACTATAGCAAAGATGTCCTGTTGGACAAACCCTGGAAAACGTACAAGGTGTAGTCTGCTGTAAAGCGGGTTCGACTGATCCAACTACAGTAGACACCTAGTAAACTACAGGGATAACGGGTTGATGTGACACCTAGCTCCAGTCTGTCTACCTCAGAAAACTCAGTCTCTCCTCCATTCTCCAGTGCAGTTGTACACTTGAGCAGTGTTGTAGCAGGTACACTCTGACACAGGCCTACACACTGACGCAGATGAGGCTACATAACTGTGGGTAGCCTATCGCCGGTTATGTACAGCTGATGTGATCTCATTTATAATTTGGCAACAATGTGGTCATTTTGAAACGTCGAGGCTTTTTTTTTTGCACACTGACGCCCCAGAAGCCGAAGTAACACCTCACACGCTGCGCGGGGCCTGCCTAAACATTTACTCCATCACTCAATCTGGAGCTGTTTTGTAAAGGAAACACCGACTAATCCAAATAAGCCTAACGCGCACTCCCACCACCATTACGCACGCACGCACACACACACACACACAGACAGACACACACACACACCGTCTTCCTTAGTGGCACGCGCAACTCCCATCACACATACACACGGCCACATATACTAGGCTACAGGATCTGACCAACCTGCTGGTTATACGGATAAAATCACACGGCTTGTGTTTGACATTAACCGCAGATGACAGGTCTCGACTGTCCACAAGGGGAAATTATATCAGACCTGCTGGTATAAATATTCCTGCAGATGTTATTAATACATTTATTCTAGCCCTTCGGTGTGATTGCGAGCTGCGATCGATGGGAGTTCTTTACGCATTGCATCCTAATAAGTTCATAAGCTGTCTGCACAATCATTTTCACACACTCACATCTCGGTGATGTTTTCCGTGTCATCTAACGAGAGGACAGGGAAATCCTCGATCCCCGGAACTGAATCAATACAAACAATCCTTGAGACGGTGCAAGTGCATGATTCGGGGCAAGCGTCGCTAAATCTCCACAGCCCCATCAAAACTAAAAACAATCCAAGACGAGCCATGCCATATCCCCCCGCGCTGGAGTCCATCGCAGGTACAAACCCCCAAACACAATCTGGTCAAAGTGAATAGTTGGGAAGATTTCCTCCCTCGTCGTCTTTATCTGGCTACGTTAATCCCTTTGACTCTGCAGAAAAAAAAGGACTACGCCGTCGGTGAGGAATGCGCAGAGCACACGGTTTTAAAATCAAGATGCCATGGACTGGCCTTCCCGTCTCCGCAGAGCTGGTATCACACTACTGCATATCGATGCCGTGAAGCAAGGTGTCAAGTGGTTCGTCCTGGTGCTGCTGCTGCTGCCGCCGCCGCCGCTGCCTCACTCCTCGATGTCGGTGTCTCTGCCTTGTAAAACAAATATGAGGTGTTCCAGATGTTTAGAGATCAATAGGCAGGGCATCCACGAGCGATTTCTCCTAAGTGTGCTGATAGGGAGGGAAACAGGGGAGACTGCACAGTGGAGTAAGGGTGCGTGGTGATGCTGCGTGTGTAGGGAGGAAGGCTACCTGCAGCCGTCTATCGATTATCGCCGAGGACGAGCGCATCTCCCGCAACCGTCACCGGGATTGGGTTCGTATACGGGAGATGGCTGCGATGATACCCTGGAGATGTATTTCCGAGAAGTTGCATTCATAGGAATTTGTTTAAGATGTTACTATTTTAGTCACACCACTCAAACGCCAGCTTCTGTGTAGTTTCAACAAGCCGCCGTGGGTCACACGCTATTTCTGTGGCGGCCACGGCAACAATATGGATGCAAACTCATGTGTTGGAGATGTTCTGAAAATTATGCATCGGATGAAAGCAGCGCTTTTTCCACACCAACGCCGTTGTACGGTTGGCCATTAGGCCTATAGTGTGACGTAGGGTTGACGCACAAGACCGGGTGCATCTATGAAAAATAATTACCTGCACTATGTCTGCGAGCTTCAAATGGATCTCAGTCCAATCACGGATCAGTGCACAATATAGTGGCACGAAGTGGAAAAAAATACTATTTAATTCTTGAGAATGAGGGTTGTGACAGAGATTACTGTATTCGATATTACATTTGGCATATTTGAGGAAATAACGCATCACAGTTTTATTTATCACCGACCGTGAGGCGATTGAACACATTTTGAAGGTGTCATTTTTTATTTGTTGACAATATTTAGATGATGACGTGCGCGTGTGATGCAACATCGCAAATCTGTGATCGTTTAACTTACAACATTTCCCCAACAACTTCCCAACCAGAGCAAATTCAATGGAAATCCGCTCATTTTCGCTGCTCTAAAAGTTACTGTGCGGGTTTGAAAGTGATGAAATGAATCCTGTTTATCAGTGGATTCCTAAATTTCACTCATAATGAGGAGGCATACTCAGCTTGGACACATGATCTATGACACAGCCGGGATGTTAGTGTCGCTATGGTGACTTGCTTTTTACAAATAGCGCGGACAATGTCAAGTGTCGCTATGGTTGCAGATGAAAATATGTACGCAGGCTTTTTTTTATGAGAAACATCAAGAACTGAATTATATCTGTCTCCATGGTAACATCAGAGTATAGGAGAGGGAAGAGAGCTCTTTATTTTTCAATTGCCTATATCTGAAGGAGCATAACAACACTACGAGAAAAAGGATGTTGAAAATAGATCAAGTATGGACATAATCAGGCTCCCGATTTGCAATAAATGGGCAGTGAGCTGGTGGCTCTGGATTAATAAGTCTGATCTCATGGCCTTATGATTTTATCAATGCAGAAGAGAATCTAGTTGTCTTGAACATTATCTCAGGTAACTAAAAACAATATTTAAGTTATTTCTTTTGAAGGTGAGGCATTTGTGAATTTGTAAATTTAATTTAACCTGTGATACTTAAACATTTCTGTATTGTCTATGATGGTACCACCTAGAATGTGGATGGCAGACGAAGATCTTCTCACATTCATGCATGTGGCTTTGTGCTGCTTCTGCATCATCCTGGTTTGGCAACTCCTCCACCCCTGCTCCTACCTCTTCTTGAACCAGCTGGTGGCAGACTTGTCTTGAACCTGGTCTGGAATTAAATGACTGATTTAAACGTCTTGTATTCATGTTCTCTCAGTCTGGTTTTGTGGGTTATACACAGTCAATTAAATGTCATGTCTGCAAACTGACCAATAACTAACGCTATCAAAGAAATGTTTTAAATTAAAATGTACAGAATTTTTCTATATATATCCATATCCATAATGGAGTAATAATAATAGGTTGTGCATATGGAAATAATTGAAGTACATATACTGTAAAGGTGTAACAGAGTAAAATACTTGAGTTGCTTTCCACCACTGCTTTCGTTCCGGTTTGCTGTCTTTGTTTTCTTCTCTGTGTCTGTTTCTATCTTCTATCTAAAGATAAAATAAGTTTCTTTATCCGACCTGATTTTTACAGCTGAACTCATATGTTGGGCTGTTTTTATGCCACTTTGTTTGCATAGATTTAGCAGTATCATTAAGAGACAAGAGTGCAATCCTTTGACAAATCTGACACCCTTTGTGCTCAGTACTATATATAATATACAGGTTCACATGGGACTAGTGCAGAAGTGGTTTATGCATTTGGTGACTTAAGTTTAAAAATGGTCAATGAGCACTAGTCTGTTATAGGGACCTTGGTGTGGGTCACTGTTGGGTTCTGGTGATTGTCACAGATGTATACATAGCGGAACAAGGACCTGTATAACATAAGCAAGATTAAGGAATCAACCTTCTCCAAAGCGGACAACAAACAAAGGCGAGATGTTGCACAGAAAACACTAGATTGCGGTTGGTGAATTAAAGCATGTTCAGTCATATAAAAACAAAAACGATTTTAAAAAAAATCTAATTAGAGTTAATTTCCTGAACAATAAACTATAACAACCTATACATTTTTAAATTGTTGCAGGTAAACAGGGCAAAGTTGGATCATCAACCAAGGAAAAGGAGCAACCAATGGCGTCCAAGACCCTTGCGGGTCCTGAAAATATTTGGTTTATCCTACAGATGAATTTGAAATAATAAAAAATATATAAACTAAGATAAGCTTTTCATCACTGACGATGGTGACTTCTCGATGTTTTAGTTTTTCACTTGTTTAATGTTACTCAGTTTATATCGTAATAATGTTTAAATGCTTCTTTTTATTACACGGAGAAGCAAGAGGAAGTATTACTGCACAGTTGTCTAGTTTTCATAGTCATATTATTACATATAATTTATTAATTACTTAAAGTGTAACTTTGTAACAGTTCATATATCTACTGTATCTCTGTCTTAAGTTTACCATCATCATTCACATATGACAATCACCATTTTGTACTAGTACATTACAACAACACTTAAGCACTCAATAAAAAACAAAAGTTGACTTGATTTATAAACCTCTCATTTTGATTGTAGGCTGCTCGGTGGTCTGCAGGAATGATACCTGGGGTGACACAACACATTCTGCAAGACCAGCGTCGTGCAAGACTAAAGTCGGGATAAGAAATTTCCAAATTTCTGAAGGAGAGTTTGATACGTTGTTCTGCTTGGCCCCGCGGTTACAAAGAATACCAGCCATGGATGAAAGCCGTTTTAGCCCCGCCCGCCCGCGCCGAGTTGATATACGTATGTAACGAGCGTCTCGTCTCCGCGCTGGAAACGTGCAAACGTTTGTGGTCGGGGAAACGGTGGTCGACAGCAGCGAGCGAGGTTTCACTGCAGGTTTGTTGCCTTTTCTGCCTTATTTTGATGGCGCGATAACACAGCTTCCCGCCGTTTAATCCGTTAGGTAGCTATAGCCACATTTCCACGCTGGGGTGTTCCTCGTGTTTTGTTTTTTTTTACCGCTGGTGGACGGTGTGCAGTCGCAACGTGTACGCTGTAGCTCGAAGACACGCCTCGCAAAACAGAAAACGACTGGTTAGCTTAGCAGAGCTGTTAGCATAGCGGAGTAACTTACCATGATATAAGATTAGAAGTACCGTTCACTAGCTAGCAGGCACGTTAAGCGACGGCTTCACTTAACGTGCGAGAAATTGCGCAGGTTGCGTGCTGTTGGATAACTGTTTTTGGATTTAGTTGGTGAATAGACACGCAGAGTGCTCGACATAAGTTGCAGTGCGGGGCGAGCTTGCTCCACAAAGCCCCATTTGCATTGAACGCACTGTTAACGTAGTTTTCTCGAGAGCCTCGGCTAAACAGCTGGGCAGCTGTCGGCGCTCCTAAATTGGTAGATAAATGGGGCACCGCTATTTTCTAAGTGGTGTAGGCGTCGAGCAGCATCCCCCCTTAAGTTTGGCGAGGCCTTGATGCTTGGCCGAAATTGCAGTTTGCTTTCGCAGAGTTCAGCACGAAACAGTGGGCAGTGCATGTAGGTGGACCGCGTGTGCACCGTAGAGTTCATGCAGGAACTGTACGTAGGATATGTGGGACGTAACCCGTTCAATGTCCACCTCCCACTGTTATCATTTTTGCACAGACAGCATTTGTTATGCTATATGTGTATTTGAGTTGTGATCTCACACGTTTTGTCTCTAAAAACTCTACATGTCGGTTGATAAAATTAGATCTGAAAGGATTAATCGACCAATAAGAATCAAGCTTGACCGAAATATAAACATCTACTAGTCTCACGTTGCATTGTCATTTATTTTATGACACATTATATTTGTTAGTACATTACTTCACAAATATATCACATGTTTTGTTATTGCCTCCTTCTTTTTTTAGCAGAACCAGGGAGCAGAGCCTGTTTGCATTCTCCTGCAAACACAAAACAATGGAGGTGAAAAGCGAACAGCAGGAAGAAGATATCACTTTCAGCAACACAGACGCTAATGGTGAGAACATGCACATACTCATTCCGACGAGGACAAATTAGTTAGAAGCAAGCCTGTCTATCTTGAAATACAGTTTATTGATATTTATCTCAAAGGAACGTAGAAAAAAACAGAGCGTTCCTGGCTCGCACAGCGTAGCATGTGGGGATTGTCAGATGGTTGAAGGATTCTTCTGTCCAATATACTGCTGTTCGGTGGCCCCTGAACAGATCTGCCTGTGTTTTAATCCAGGAAGGGGACGTGGTGGTGCTGGACATACTCCAGGATACATTTGGCTGCTGAATGAAACCCATTTTTTGGGTGGAACATACTGTAGATGTAGCACTCCCCATGTATTTATATTTTTCACTTCAGTGACTGAATTCCATCATGACTAATACGAATAGCTACATCCTGCTTTTTTCTACTAAATATTACAAGTGACAAAATGTCAAATTCTACTCAGTTTAATTGAAGTTACATTGGTTTAATGCAACCATTTTGTCTCCCAGGTAAACGCCCAGCTGAGGACATGGATGAGGAGCAGGCCTTCAAACGATCACGCAACACAGACGAGATGGTGGAGCTGCGCGTGCTGCTTCAGAGCAAAGTATAAACCTATTCAGTTCACACTATGGGTGATTTCAGTCGTTGGGCTACACTGCTGTTTTTTTTCCTATCGATCAACCGTTTTAGTTTTTCTAAGGAAACCCCTCTTGTTCTTCACAGAATGCTGGTGCTGTTATTGGGAAGGGCGGAAAGAACATAAAGGCTCTACGCACAGATGTGAGTAAATGGCTAAAATGCCGCTATCAGTTCTGCATCTGAGGAGAAAATGTAGTCGGCTCATATCTCCTCTGTTGCAGAACCTGCACAGCATGTAACAACTGTGCTATATTTAAATGTTCGTGAGAGTTGTTTAAATAGAAAATGGTCCAACTCTGAATTCCACATAATTTAAACCTCCTGGTCATGGTATTCCCAAAGAAACGTCTTCTTGGCCCGTTTCTGTGGGAAATCGGATTAATAATGGGGAGAAGATTAACATGGAAGTTTAGTCATTTGGCAATAAGTATTGACATGCACTGCTTGTCTGAGGCTCATCTGAACAGTCCAGGAAGGATTTACTAGCTTTTTAGTCCTTGTGAGTTTCAACTTGAGTGCAGTTGAAGTCGAAGCCATGTTTGATCTTGATGTGACGGCAGGTTCCTGAAAACCTGAGTGGTTCTAGTCTGTTTTTGCAGGGATATTTATCTCTGTAATTTACCAGACTGTTTATTAAACTTCTCCTGTTTCCAGGTCACAATCGTGTTTTTCTTCACTCACCACAGTTTCAAGTCTCTCATTTAACTTTTGGGACAAAATATAGCGTGTATTCAATTAAAAATGTATTCCTTCTCCCCCTCTTCCCTTCTCCTTTACTTTTTTGTTTTCATTTTTGGCCACCTTCCTCCGTTGCCCATGTACTGGATCGACATGCCCCTCCTGCGTTGCTCACCTTGACGTTGGCCCAACCTCCGCCCGCCCCTGAACGCCCGCCCACCTGACACTCCCGGTTGGCCCTGCCCATAAACTGTGCCCCTCCTTAAACGGGCGCCTAACTTGGCATCTTGTGATTGAATGCCCCCGCCCAATGCCAACCTCCTCCACCACAACCACCACCACCACCACCACCACCTCGGCCCATGCAGTACAATGCCAGTGTATCAGTCCCAGACAGCAGTGGCCCAGAGCGGTATGTCCCACCAGTTATTGCCTCACTGCCTGATTAGCAGAGTGAAACACATGTCTTTGATAACCTGCCTTCTGTTTAATTTTACCATTTTTACACACATGACGGTATACTCCCCCACCCCCCAAACACCCCCCACACACCTGTAAGAGACCTGTATTGTTCCTTTTGATTTTTCTGTCCATTTTAAGCGTCTCCATTGAGTTGCACTTTGTCATTACGGTAATTGTCCAAGCAGAGAACCCACTACCAAGTAGACGGTCATTTATGGTTAGCCACACAGCTATTGTTTTTTTATTGCTGTGATATTTAATTTTACCATGAAACTTGTGGAAAGCAGGCGTCTCTTTTTTTTTTTTCTCCTCTCGCTCTGTTATCTGTGGGCCACCTGGCCCCTTTACCTCCGTCTCCCCCTCCCCACTCCACCCCTGTTCCCTACTGTTTTCAGCATCACTGTCCATAATCTCTGAGAGAGCACTGGCTCTGGTCTGAAGGCTCAGTCCCCCGCTCTGTCATTAATGTTGTCTATGTTTCATTGTGCTGCATCCCTTGTGTTAAATTTCTCTCAGGCCACATTAGATACGAGCTGTCTGCCAAACCTTCCATAACCCCCCACCACCCACTCCCGCTCTTGTCCTGTGCCACAAAGTAGTTGATAACCACTTACATTTCCTTTCTTACCTCAACTCTGCTCTGTTACTCTTTTCTACCACCCACCTCGTCTCCTCCTCACCTCAGCCCCAAGCTTTTCCCTCCACCCACCTCTTCCCTTCTTCCCCAACTCCCTGGTCACAATGAGAAGGTGTGCTGGTGGCGCAAATGTCATGGCAAGTTATATTCTCAGTTTGTTATGTTCTTTTTCTCCAACTTGCTGGTGGTGGGATGGTTATAGAAGATCTCTCCTACCCCCTCCCTTCAAATCTGTGTGGCCGCTCTCACGTTAATTTGAGCCACTCTGAAGTTTCCCATTCTGCCGAGGCTTCTCTTTGAACGTAATATTAGATTAAGTGCATGTCAGCTGCTTATTTAATCAGTTTAGTGATGGGGAAAAGTTAGAATTGTGCGTAGTGTTCAGCAGTCTTAATTTTCCCTTTTTAATTTGAAAGTGTTCCTACTTTTGTCACTCTGTAACTGTTTGCTGGACCACTTCTCACATTTTAGTTTTTTTCGGGTTTTGCTTTGTTCTTGTTTTTGTCCTCTTTGTAATGCCTTGCTTCCTTTTGGTCAAAATGGTTCCTGACAGGATCCTGAGTGTGAATGCCAGCATCGACGTCATTGGAGACATTCTGCTGAAAATCATACCAACTCTAGAGGAGGTAAGCCACTAGTAATTACTTTATGTTTACATGCGCAGTGGGCAATGCAAGATTATTGATGATATTTTATTGTGAACTACTTTGCTTGTTAGAATTAATAGAGTAAAAAATAGGATTTGCTTGTAATTATGCATAATTTTAAGTTAAGTTTAAAGGTGACGAGTATTTGCAGAGAATTAAAGCTTGTAAATATGGATGCAATTGATGCTGGATTCAAAATATGAACAAAAACTAGTAGTTTTAAGGAAGTAATGTTCATGCACATACGAAAACCCCCAATTGTTTTCCAACTGAACACAGCTTTTATGGGCAGATTCTACTCCTTAATTTACAAAAACACTTAAGTAGAAAAGTTTTGACATTGCGTTGTTTTCTTTTGTAGTACCAGCATTACAGCGGGATTGATTTTGACTGTGAACTTCGCCTGCTGATCCATCAGAGCTTGGCAGGGGGCATTATTGGGGTGAAAGGTGCCAAGATAAAAGAGCTGAGAGAGGTAGGACAGATTAGCAGGTATCTCACCATGACCATGCTATAAACCAATTCAACTATTAAATTATCAGTTATAAGTAACAAAAACAAGGTTAATCTTACTTGTGCTTTTTTCATAATTAATTAAATAAAATGATCAAATGAGTAGTAGCAGTAATAGTATTTTATACATTTGGGGACATGGCTATAACTGACTAACCCTATTTATGTTTCTGTGGCAGAACACCCAGACGACCATAAAGTTGTTCCAGGAGTGTTGTCCACACTCCACTGACAGAGTAGTTTTGGTGGGAGGGAAGCCAGAACGTGTCATTGAATGTATAAAAGTTATCTTGGAGCTTGTATCAGAGGTGAGTTCACAGCCCTGTGATTTACAGACGGCCTCAATATAGTTGTATCTCATCTCATGAAGATGAATTCGTAGTTTAAGGTCAAAATCATCATTGGGAAAAGTACTTGTTTAGATTTTGTGCGATTTATAACTTGTTTTAAGAGACATTTCAAAGCAAGAGAACCTTTTTCAATCTCTTCTCTTCATTTTGCAGGCACCAATCAAAGGTCGTGCACAGCCTTATGACCCTAATTTCTACGATGAGACATATGACTATGGAGGTTTTACCATGTTATTTGAGGAGAGAGGCAAGCGACCCAGTGGTGGCTTCCCAATTCGTGTGCGCGGAGGGTTTGAGCGTATGCCACCTGTTCGTGGTAACAGACCTATGCCTCCCTCTAGAAGACTAGACTATGATGACATGAGCCCACGTCGGGGTCCTCCCCCACCGCTCAGCCGAGGAGGACGAGGTGGAAGCAGAGCACGTAACCTGCCCCTTCCGCCGCCACCACCACCAAGAGGAGGGTCAGTAAGGGTTCAGAAATTCATGTTGTTGACTAAATAACCAAACCAAGAATGTCAGAATATGAAAAGCCCCTCGGTTCCAAGAATGTTCTGGTGTGGTTATTGGCCTGAAAAGTTTTTGTTTTTTATACATTTTGTTTTGAATGATTACATGTAAAAGTTTCTTACTCGCTCTCCTTGCCTGTCATTGTTTATAGGGGAGACAGGTTTGCACATGGCAGCTACCACAGCAGCATGGACGACCGACCAAGGTGAGTACAGAATAGGCATCACTTAAACTGCACAAAAAGTCAAATAGTAAATTAAGTATATTGCATATTTCCATACTTATTGAACTTAATACTCCATCACACCTAAGCATTAGCTTTAGCTTTTCTACTTTCTAGCACATTTGATAATTTCTTTATGCATTTTTGTTAAATATTTTTGCGTCGTGGTGAACTTTAGAGTTTTTAAATTTAGGACCCCCCTCACCTATTGACATCATTGTGAAATGATGTACTACCATTATTGATCCTACGCACGAAAACCTGCTCATGTTCATGAAACCCATCGAAATCACTATTTTTATAAAAACATGCATTTCCTAATTCCTTCTGAGCTTTCAGTTTTTGCACACCCATGTGTCTATAGAGTCCAAATAATATAGGCGGATGGCCATTTGCGTGAAAGCAGACCTCGCTTTCTCCTGGTCATTTCTGTATTTTAAGTCCATGTGTATTTTTCTGCAAACGTTCAATACAGCACAAAAATTTTTTATTATGAAATGCATATCTACACAGAGGCATCTGAACTTCTTTGAAATATACGGCAGATTATTTATTCTCCAGCACATCAAAGTTAGAACCAAAAACAGAGCCAGATTTTGTTTACGTGGCTGCAGCTGCTGCTATAGCGCAGAGTAAAAGTTTACAAAAGAGAGATTTTTATTTTATTGTCATTTCAACTTCTACGATGGCAAAACTACACAGCACAGAGGAGACGGTTGCCATGGATTCGGATTCAGATGCCGATCCTGAACCCACTGCTGAGGAGAGCTCATTGGACACGGATGAGGGCAGCGGAAGCGACACCGACACCGACATCGCTGATGAGGATTACATCCAAGCGCCTTGCTCATCCTCCACCAGCTCCAGCGAGTCGGCTGAAGGTGGGGAAGAGGAGGAACCAAGCAAATCCTGGACATCTAAAAATGGAGAAATTGTCTGGGCGCCAACAAATTCTGCTACGTTCATATATAATCCTCCGGGCACAGGACTAAAGCCAGGACCCACCCGCTATGCTGTGTCCAGAGTCAATGAGATTGTGGATAGTTTTGAATTATTTTTTACCGCAGCCATCACGGCACAGATCGTAAAGTACACCAACCTGCATGGGAGACGGATGGTCAAAGATTGGAAAGATATTGATGACACTACCGTACGCGCCTACGTCGGGCTGCTCCTTTTGGCTGGTGTTTATAGGTCCCGGGGCGAATCAACCCGCAGCCTCTGGAGTCAGTTGGGCCGCTACATCTTTCCGGCAACCATGGCCGCGAAAACATTTGAAACGCTGTCCAGAATTCTAAGGTTTGATGACCCACTCTCCAGACAGCAGCGCCGAGGCAATGACAAGCTGGCTGCGATCCGGGAGATATGGGACATGTGGACTGAGAGGCTCCCGCTGGTCTTTAACCCAGGAGAGGACGTTTGTGTGGACGAGCAACTGGTGTCATTCAGGGGGAAATGTAAATTCCGGCAGTACATGCCTAAGAAGCCGGGAAGGTATGGACTAAAATTATGGCTAACCTGCGATGCCAAGACTTCGTATGCCTGGAAAGTTTCTGTCTACACTGGGCGATCAGAGGGTGCGCCAGTAGAGAAGCAACAGGGACAGAGAGTTGTGCTGGAGATGACAGAGGGGCTGAAAGGCGTGAACGTTACATGTGACAACTTTTTCTCTTCTTTCGGGCTGGCAACGGAGCTTCTCCGCAAGAAGAACACCATGGTCGGAACGATGAGGAAGAATAGAACAGAGTTGCCGCCGGAGATCCTGAGGCTGAGGGGAAGAGAGATTCTCTCCTCTGTCTTCGCATTCACTGCGACACACACCCTGGTGTCATACATCCCCAAGCGGGGAAAGAATGTTGTGCTGCTCAGCACCAAACACCGGGCGGGTGAAATCAGCAACGGGGAGAAGAAGAAGCCTCAGATCATCCTTGATTATAACCGCTGCAAAGGAGGCGTGGACACGATGGATCAAGTAAGTTTGCACAATCCAGTCTGAGATGTTTATTATTCAGAATATCTTTTATATATATATATAATATATTTCATCATCTTTTGTCGCTGGTCCTGTTTTTGTTTCGCAGATGGTTGCAACGTACAGCTGTAGGAGAAAGACCAGGCGGTGGCCAATGGTCCTGTTTGGTAATATGCTTGACATCAGTGCACTCAACGCATACGTTGTGTGGACTGCAATCGATCCTACATGGAACCCGCAAAAAAATCACAAGCGGAGGCTCTTTCTCGAAGAGCTTGGGAAAAAGCTGGTCTATCCACACATGATACGAAGATCTCGCCTCCCAAATGCTCCAGGGGCCAGCAGTCTAATTGTTCAAGCTCAGACAGGTTCAGGTTGTTTTGCCACCTGTTTAGCTGATGGTGAATCCCCACCCCCACCCCCACCCAGCCGCGCATCCACTTCCAATGTGAGGAGGCAGTGTGCGTTCTGTACCAAGCGCAGAGTCGTTTGCGGCCTTTGTGAAAAATGTAAAAAACATGTTTGCAAGGAGCATAGTGTCAGTATTTGCACGTCCTGTCACGACTGAGCCGTTTTTATTGTGTTGCCATGTTGTTGTTGTTGATGTACAATAAATAAGTGGGCACAAGTTGAGGTTCATTGTTACAGACCAAAAAAAGAATGTATGATTTGGAAGGTTTTTATAGCTTGTCTTTATAAAGCACATTTTGGGTGTAATAATGTTAGTATATGACACTATAAGAAAGAAATAAGGCATTTACAGCGGTCACTCGCTATAGTGCGGTTCACCTTTCGCAGCCTCGCAATTTTGTTGATTTTTTTTTTTTTGTGTGTGCAAGTTCTCATGCTTTTTTTTTATAGCGCATTGTTCTGTGTCCTGATAGGCTCTAGACCAAATTTAGCAAAATCAGCTTGCCAAATCATCTGTAATAATAAAAAATAAAGCGGATTTCGCGGATTGCGGGTTATTTTAAGAACACAAGTCCTGTGATCAATGAGAGACCACGTTAAATGTTTCTGCTAATCTTTCACATATACAGACTAATTCAGTTTGCATGAAGTATATCCAAAATAAATAATTTGTGTTTTTTAGGTCATAAAATAGAGTTGCATTACGAAAAACTTGGCAAATAAAAAGTTAATGTAAAAAAAAAATAATCAATGTCTATGTATGGCTTTGGCAGAGGTAAATAAATAAAAATGGTTTAAAAACTTTTATTAGCTTGTTTTTAATAATCGAATTTGTTTTAAATCTGTCTGAAGCAAGAATACAGTGCTTTTAATGTGAAAACTCATTCAGTATTTCTGCTGGTTAAATGGACATTATCCTTTAATTTCTAAACACAACTGGAATAAATGATTTTAGTTTTTACGAACTTTTCCTGAAAGAGAAGAATGGCAACCCACTAGCCGATTCAGTGTCTGATCGCAGGTCATCTGTAGTCTGCATGTTGTTTTCCATTCCCACCTTTCAAAATACCAAACCAAATCTGCTGGCCTGCTCAATTTGCTTTTTACATGTTCTCTAGAGCAGAGAAGCTATTAATGCGTACCTTTTTTGTGTGTAGTGACAGAAGAGGAAGAGGAGATCGTTACGACAGCATGGTGAGTGTTGTCTGTGTTTACACATGCTGTTGTAATGCGAAGCTGTGTGTAGCATCCTAGTTGTGTAATGGCTGATCATTTTTCAGATGAAGTGACTGGAATTCCTTTTTCTGAGTGTAGTAAAAAACACAGAGGCATGGACACTGGGCTGCGTCGCCACTGTGTATGCACACTGATCTAGGCCTCTTGTTGCCTGGCAACAGTTGTCTCCTTGGTTACCACAGAGCAGCTGAGTACGTAGTCCAGAGATCCATTGGGCTAGCTGAAATCAAAACAGTTCCTGAACAGGTTTCTTTCAGGTATTGGCTGCAGGCGAATAGTTTTAGTAACATGGCATATAATACATCTGATAAGATAAATTCCAGTAAAGGGTGTTTTTATTGGACTTTGCTTATCAAAATGCAAATTAGGTGAGAAAGTCAAAAGACGACATTAAAAGAGGGAAAAACAAAGCTTTAAAACGCTTCATATATCCAACATAGCAAAGTTGTTTACAGCCACAGACAACTCAAAACATGCAGTTTCTTTTATTTATTTAGGGCACGACCTTGTTATATAATGTTTTATTCATGCATTGTGAATGGCTAAATGAGGTTAAGTCCTAAACCTTGCTATGTAAAGTGCTTTGAGAAGACATGTGTTATGATTTGGCGCAAAACAAATATAGTCAAAGTCATATTATTACGATGCATTTATGTGCAATTTACACAGGTTTTACGGAAAATTAGCACTGTCATGAACCGGGTCTATGAAAATTATATTCCAGATTCTTGAAAGCTGAACATCTTGACCCAAATAGTAAACTGCACTTGCTGGAGGTTTTGAGTATTCTGCAGAAATACTTTGCAAGATGAAATTAAAAATTCTGTCTAAGTGCTCAATTGCCTGTAGGCAGAAATTCAGTTGAGTTTATTTATATAGCCGCAAATCACAACAAAAAAGCCACTTTACATTGTAAGTTTAAGACCTTAGAGAATTATATGGAAACATATAATGCTGCGTAGAGTCCAACAAATCCCTCCCTTGATCAACCATTAAATGATGGTGATGAGCGGAAAGAAGTCCCTTTTTAATGGACCTGGCTCAGAGTGGGTGGTGGTCTGCTTCAACCGGCTGGGGTTTTAAAATTAAATAACCTTGATTCACATGTGCCATTTGTTGTATATAATTTCAGAAATATTAAAATATCAGGATCACATATCTCAAATTTAAAAAATTTAAAAATATGTGGAATATTTGAAGATTAACAAAAAGTGTGGGGACTGCAGAGGTTGTGGACTCTAATCCTTCAGGATAATTCAGGATTTTTATTAATTTTGTGATTTAGCCTACTTAAAAATGACTAATAAATTACCTTACTATTGGTATTGTACAAGAAATAAGGAAACACTTTTCTTTAAATAGTATATGATATTTTCATATGATATATCATTTGAGTAGTTTTCTGTTTTGTCTCCTTTTTTAAACTTCATCAATTGATCTTGACGTACAGGGTGGAGGTGGATATGGTAAGTGTTGATTTTTAAATAAGTCCTGCACAGATAGTAATTAATTCATGATCAAAAACATTGTGCAAAATGTTAAATCTGATAATTAAAAGTACCCAACATCGTAATAGCTAATTACACAATTATCTTTTTAAGTATAATTTCTTGGTTGTCTTTGACTGTTGTACTCTGCATGTGTGTGTGGTCATGGAGTGAGGCAAGAAAATGAATTAATTTTCCTGTTTTTTTGTGAAAAGCACGCCAACACTGTATTGTGTGTTTTTATAAGTCAAGGCATCTAAAAAAAAAAACACATGCCATTCTAATTTCATTGATGACTGACTCCTAGATCCAGGTTTGCTGACTCCAACACCTCACTCCTGACATCAGAAGCTTGGTGTTTCACCTATTTTTCCACCTTCACTTTGTTAATCTGATGGGTGTGAAAACATGCGAATGATGTTGACTGTTTGTGTTTTATCAGCTTAGACATTTTGTGTGTGCTGATATTTTTGACTTCAGTGAAGATCAGATCACACTTCAATACCAATTTATGTAGAAAACTTGGAAATTGCAAATAGTTAACAATATTCAAACACATTATTGTAATGCTCCTGTTTTTAAAACCTTTCTGGATGGCAGATCATGTCATGCTACTTGCCCCATTAAAGCCTGCTGTGATGCTGTGCAGGTTTTGACATGCCCCCACATTCTTGTGATTACACCAGTGAACAAAGACGTCCCATGAAAGAAAACATTGTTAAGGCCCGAAACCCATTTGTCTTGAACATTTTGCTGTGTTTACTATAACGCTCTAATCTCTTGTCTTTGTCCCAGTGGTGTATTTTCATTTCTCACTTTCTTGTTTCCTTTTTAAATTTCTCTCTAAGACAACAATTCTTCCTGGGAGCACTTTCAATCTGGTGAGTGTAAATTGATTGTTTTTGTCACAGTCTTTCTTTTTTCTTCTTAATGTGAAGGGATTGTTTCTTGTTGCTGCAGTTACATTTAAGACAAATTCACCTTACCAATGCGTGTCCCTTTAGGTGGTAGAGGGTCGTACAGTGACATAGGAGGACCAGTCATCACAACACAAGTCACCATCCCAAAAGATGTAAGTAAGGCGCCTGTTTGCCCAGAAATGCAGAACAACTCTCACAACAAAGAATGAAAGGAAGCTACGTGTGTTGTTGTTGTTGTGCAGCTGGCTGGCTCCATCATCGGAAAGGGCGGCCAGAGGATAAAGCAGATCCGCCATGAATCGGGGGCTTCTATCAAGATTGATGAACCACTAGAGGGCTCTGAGGACCGCATCATTACCATCACAGGAACACAGGACCAGATCCAGAACGCCCAGTACCTACTGCAGAATAGGTATGTGCTCCTGTGGTTTCTCCAGAAATACTTTAAAACATCAGCGGCCTCCTCTGGCCTGGGTGGAAGTAAATCAGTTGTAGTTGCTGCTTTAAATAATTATGGTTTACCTTAACTAAACTGTCCCCAAGTGTAATTTTGTAAAATTTAGAACACACAAATCTTTTTTTAAAGGTTTTTAGAACGCCACACATTTCTACTGCCATTATTAATGGTGTAGTTATTTAAAGTGATCTGTCTTTGACAACATCTTAATAATGATGATGATAATTCTTATCTATGGCTGAATTAATTGATTAATTCATCAGCACAGAATCTACTATCATTAATTAAATTCTTATTACAATGCTTGTTGGCTACATCTTCACTCGGTACTAATGGTCTCAGGAAACAAACACCTTGGTCTCCAGGGCTTTATTTCTTTGTATGATAGACAGAGCAGTCCATCCTGAGAAGGTAACGAATTAGTAATTAAAACAATCAATAGTTGCAGTAATATTAATATGTGCAAACTAGACTTTCCTGATTGTGAATTTTTGAATATTATACCAGCATGTTGAGCCTTTTTTCATAGCTTAGCATAAAAGGAAATCTTTTAAAACACTTTTCACTTTCACTCTGTCACTAAATGGCTTAGCTGGTCTCGGCTGCTGTATTGCTTCTTGCAGACGGAATTTATTTTCAGCCTTGACCTTGACATACTTTTTATAACTTACGATTGAGCTCCGCATGAAAAATGTCTTAACAGTTTGCAGCAACCAGTTTTAATAGACGCTGACTCATGTTGTGCCCCTGTTAGAATAAATATTCTTAATCTCATTCATCTGTCTCTCATTTCAGCGTGAGGCAGTACTCTGGTCGGTTCTTCTAGGAAGAAAACAACAAAATCAAAGAAGAAGAGTGAAGCCATGCTGCCATACTGTTTGCTCCCTCTATTCAGAGCCTACATTCCTCTGCTTTGGGTAGATGTGTGCTCTCTCTCCCCTCCCTTTCTCACTCGACACAACCTATCTATACATTATACATTTCATTTAGAGGAAAAACCTAAAACAAGGAGTCAACCTTTTTGTGCTGGTGTATTTTTTTCAGGGGAGCTTTTTGTGCCATCATTGCAGTGTACTCATCTGTGGGATAACTTTTGATGTATTGAGCCGCCCTTGGCCCTTATCTCCCTCATTTCAGTACAGCATGCAGAATGTAATCTTTTTGTAAGGAACATTATGTGTTTGATTTATTTCATTTTTTTCCTTTAACGTTGAAGCACACTCTCCAAATGAAGACACGCGGTCTGTTAAGGAATAATTTAAATGCAATACCTTAGTTTTTACACAACATCCACCATACTTTTTACTCTTTAAAATGAAGTGCTTTTTGTAGAGCGAGACTTAAAGGAAAAGCTTAACATTTCAGGAAATCTGCTAACTTGCTCTTTGGCAGAGAGTTTTAGATGTGAAGAACAACACCGCTCTTGTTTTCTGTGTCTTGTTAATTTGATAAATCGGTAATTTATTAGGCATTGTTGCCAATGTACTGGAGTACAGTATCAGCTGTGACTGGTCCTCCACCCTCCATCTCTAGGGCCTGGTTATGTAGATGGATCCCTTTACAGAGGGCTGTTTTGTGGTCGCTTTGTGGAGGGTTGGCTGCCCAGATACGGTCCAGGAAGATTTCACGCACTTATAACATTTGAGGAGCTCATTAGTGAATTTAAATTTAATTTTAAAAAAATAAATAAAGACATGTTTACGTGTCATGTTGAATCAGAAGATTCCTTTTTTCTAGTTTTTTTATGCTAAGCTAACACCTGCTAGCCATAGAAATGAGAGTAGTATCTACTTTCTCATCTTCAACATAAAGCATTTAAATGTTTTGTCTCAAAATGTTTAGATTGGCGTGATGTGCCAGTGTGACATAGCAAATGCTTTTTTTTTTTTAATTTAGTTTCTCATTGGAAGAAAAGTTGTTTAAAGTCTGTGTGTGTGTGTGTGTGTGTGTGTGCGTGTTTACATAGAAACTGTAATTCTTTGAGTGGTTAGATCGAGCTACTTTCTGCTTTCTTGGAAGAAGATGGGGCCAAACTACAGGTTTGGAAAACCTTGTTTTTCTTGATTGGATTTATTCTCTGCCTCTCTCCATGCAGGACGGATTTGCTGTGGTGGGACCACTAGCCCGATCTGTTAGATCCATTTCTACGTTTTTAATTCCCACAAGCATTTTAAAACTTGTTGTGAAAGGATCTCTTAAGGCGCGGAGGAGCTTTCTGTCTGATCTCTGTATCTGTGTGTGATGTCTGTGGCACCTGCAGGTGTGGAGCAAATAAAGACTGTCGCACAGCTCGCATGGTGTGTTTTACTGTCCACACAGTCATCTCGGAAACATCCGTTCGTAATTGGGTTTCTTTGAAATTGGCGCATCGGTGCATGTTTACTAGTTCACCCCGGAAATCTGTTCTCATAATGAAATAGTGAAAGCCCACGCGGATTCCCATCAGAGCTCAGCCCTCGGTCACATGGTGCGCTGCTGGGTTTGCACCCAGGAGAGGGGGAGCCTGCTCACACCGCGACGGGACACTGAGGGGGACGAGCCCGACGCGCTGCGCTGCCTGTTGGACGATGACGTGTGTGTCACTCTGCAGCGCAGTCAAGTAAAAAGCGAGAAACCCAGGCACCACGCCCGGACCACGACCAGAGCTAAGAAGAACGTTGAAACAGTCTCCTCTTCACAGCACAGAAACCGCGCAACACGAACTCAACGACTAGTTTACTTCCTTGAACTTAAAGTTGTCCAACCCTGGTTCCAGCTCAGGAGAAAACTGGAAGGGGATGAGCAGCACCTCTCAATCCTACGTGTGTGTGTGTGATTAAAGGAGAAGAGACATCCAGGAGTAATGACTCTGAGCTCCATGGGAGCCTGCTGCCTCAGCCCAGAGGCCAAAGAGGCTCGAAGGATCAACGACGAGATCGAGAGGGAGCTGCGCAGGTGCAAGAAGCAGTGCCGACGGGAATTCAAGCTCCTGCTGCTCGGTAAGAGAAGGAAGGGAGGTTAGAAAAAGTCTTAAAGATAAAGATGCATGGGTGCAAACTTTACGCGACCCACTGAGTCACAACACTAACACTGCGCTCATCTTCCATAATAAAAGCAAAACCCAGTGGAAGTGCTTCTCCGCTCTCCTGCTTGATGGGTTGTGTGTGGTTGGGCTACAGAAACACAACATTGCAGGACTAAACTGTCTAATGTTAATTTAGTGAAAGAAAAGTTAATTTCTCCTTTCTGCGACTGTGTTGTCATGTTGTCCTGTGCGCAAAGTTTAGGGTCTGTTGAAATGATTTAGTCTTCCTGTTGGCACCACAGAGTTAAATATATTCATCAACAAATATATATAGACTATATACTTTATATGAACTTTGGAAAAAGCATCTAATACTTCCCATAACTAACTGGTAGTCAGTAACACATTCACACATTTTGCTTGAAACACGTATGCACTTTTATTTTGAAAAGGTACCGACTAATTACTTACTTGTATTTGTATACTATTATATGTCACTGCTTTTACTGCAGTACAGGAAATAATTAAGTCAGCTGCCCCTGAGTATGGTAGAAATAATTAAAGCTCCTTACAAAATAAATACATAGATGAACAGTACACATCCCTCTCTTATATACATGTGTGTGTTTCTGGTTGAATATTAACTGGTAAAGTAATGTACACTGTAAAGATGATGCATCAAAACTATACTACTAAAGATGCTGTAGCCATCCTGTAAGTTTACGGTGTATTGTACACAGTCCTTTCAGCGTCAAACATCAGATGTGTAACTGTGAGACTGACAAAAATGTCCTGTGTTTGAAGTGTACTATGAGATCAGACTATTATATACTACTTTCACTTTTGTCTTCTTTTATGTCTGCAAA
The DNA here is from genome assembly GCA_032270685.1 of Microctenopoma stevenorrisi. Classification (NCBI taxonomy): domain Eukaryota; kingdom Metazoa; phylum Chordata; class Actinopteri; order Anabantiformes; family Anabantidae; genus Microctenopoma; species Microctenopoma stevenorrisi. Next base: position 4,785,823 of record JAUMTR010000004.1, on the reverse strand, counting down.
GCTCAATGATGTCATTTCAATTAATGTCTGCTGAAGGGTGAAACGCTGACTTTTTATCACTTATCTATTTTGAAGATACAGAGAGATATGACATAGTACTGATAAACATGACACACCTGAGATCCAAGAAGAGAAAACAATCCAGTTATTATGATTAGGTTAAGACCGACATTGGATTACAGTGAAACATTAGTGCTTCACACACAGTACGGAAAACACGGAGAGCTGGTACTGTGATTTTCTCGTTTTTTTTTTAAACATCTGATGAATATATCAAAACTAACAGTGGCTCACCCTGCCACTAATTATCATCTGTGTGTGAATGTAACACAAACCTCCACCAATACAACCGAGAGGCTACAGTTGTTCTAGTGACTCTGTGAGGCTGTAATGTAGAGCTAAATCCCATCGTCAGCCCGCTCCCATCATAGACTATCATGGACTAATAGACTGATATTGCTATCCATACAGCCAGTAGCCACTAATGATGGCCACTACAAACACGTAGAGATGTATGAGTGGGACACACAAGTTCCTTCAGTGACCCAAAAGGATCCGTTACTTTGAAATGTCCTGGTTTTCAAAAGAAACACAGTTAAGGTTTGCGATTATGTGATGACAGATGAAACAACAGAAAAGTGATTATATATATTCAGAATTTTGGAGTAGTACTTTAAAATAATATTACTGTTTTCCCCTTAACAGCGTGTGTGCGTGTAAAGTGATCTCGTGTATGTTTTGTTGACCAGGAACTGGTGAAAGTGGGAAGAGCACTTTCATCAAGCAGATGAGGATCATCCACGGCCGCGGTTACTCCGATGAGGACAAAAAAAGCTATACCCGGCTGGTCTTTCAGAACATCTTCACAGCCGTGCAGGCCATGATCCAGGCAATGAACACATTACAGATCCCCTACAAGTATGATGAAAACAAGGTACATGTCTGTTTCTACGCCTTTATTTCACAGAAGTAGATTGCGTAATATGTTTTACCGCACACACACATCTCAAGGAAGCGAGTGCAAGGTCTTAAACTCCGACCGCGTCTGTGTTGTCTCTTGCTTTGTATTCAAAATGAAGGACTTCTGGTACTTCGCAGTAGTGTTTGATTTTGCATTCCTGCTGCCAGAGACTTTTGCCTACTTAAGGAGCAGGCTGTCTTTTGGAATGTACACAAGTTGTGGCACTGCAGGCATGTAAAGACAGGCACTCCTGAGCCAAGAGCGAGTTAAGAGACAGAAGAGGAAGGTAGACAGAACTCCCCAGTAATCATACAGGGATCTAGCGTCACAGCAATGGCAGGAGCTTATTAATCACACATAATTGTTGGCTCATACTGATGTGCTCCATTAGACAATATCCAGGTAGAGCTGAGGCAAGAAAACTCTATTTTACGTGTGCCATGACAGGGTGTTGGTGGGCTATGTCCCTGTTTGGAACTTCTGGCCGCATTAACCATGTCTGAGTCAGCACGTGTTCTTGTCACCGGTGTAGACGAAGTTACTTGGAAGCTCACAGGATAAAGGTGTATTTGCATCAGACAAAGCAGAAATCACGTGTTGGGTATGTGCTGGTCTGAAAAGTCTTCACTCACTTAATCCCTCCCCCAAAACAGAGATAGTCCAATAGGAGCTTAGCCACTGTAAGCAGGCAGGAACTGCATTGAGCTGTGAAGCAAATATTTCGTAGTTGCCACAACAGCTGTAACTTCTGCATTCGTCATGTGATTCACTCTAACTGAAAGGGGTTTTCTACTGAAAAAGAAGCTGCTAAACATTTTCGTTAGCATAACAAACCCTGCAAATTTAGTCCTGTGATCCATTCTGTCCAGTGTCAATTAACAAATCCCTAATTGCCGTAGGATTGTATCTGCTGGTCTGAATGGAAGATGAAACGGCTGGCTTTCTTTTTATTGTGCTGTAATACGGTTACAGCTTTTTCAACAGAACGTGCGAATAAAAGATGTTTGATTCACATCTGACCTGTTGCTGAACCATTTCCAAGCAACAAACAAGCTCCTTTTTTCCTGAATGATGTCCTCTCAGACTCGGAGTCTCAGTGTTCAAGTTCAACCGTATGTCACGCTCGTTAGGAATTGTACGATCAAATTATATGTAATTATACAAGACTGTAATACAAAAACAATGCTGATTCTTACATGGATCACCCCCCTTTACTCTCTTTTACATGTCTCTCATCTAAAGATAAGTAAAGTGGATACGTAAAAATAAAAACAGCTGTCCAGCTGGTTGGTTTTTAACCAATTCATGGACCTGACATTCATTTAATGTTAATTAATTAGCTGAAATTAATAATTTTTTTAACTGTTCAGGTTTTAAGGTAGGAGTGCGTAATTTGTAAACGTATAATACTTTCCTGAATAAATCTAGGACAGACCTAGAGAAAAGGTTTAGAAGAGAATAAGGAAGAGCAGACATGGTTTCTAAAGATCCCCTTTGATTTGTCCTATCATTTCTCTAAAGAGAGTGGGATCAGGGAAGAAGTGAAGCAAGTGCCGTGAAATCTGTTAGTCACAGCAAAGCTTCCTCTAAAAATATAAAATTACACGTACAGTTGAGGTTGAGGTCAATTTCAGATCCCTGCCAACGAAAGCAGGACAATTACTAACTCCTGTGATATGTGTACAGTGTAATAACCTTATTAAACCCATTTATTGTGTGTGCCGATGTATTTCATAACACTGGAGTTTACCACAGGATGGCCTCTCCTAGACATTTGTATGACGGCAGGTTCACATTATCTCCTTTATTACATCAAACACAGCTTCTCATCAACAAAGTGACAGTAGCAGGCGATAGCTCTGTGTACAATGAGGAAAGTCCAAAGTCCCCAGAGGAGGAGACGTGATGGGAGTAAACAGACTTAAAGTAATAGTTCACCCATAAATGATTATTAAAGTACTCCAAATGGCTTGTGCTGCGCGGAGTGCTTAAGTGATTTCTGGCTGAACTGTTGAACTCTGGGTCCACAAGTCATGTGCAGTCAGTGAAATATTTATTATTGCTGAGACATAAATTAGAGTGGTGAAGGTGGATAGACATAAGATTTGACATGTTTGAGTGAGACAGATTTTAAACAATTTGAGTGGACGTGGGACAACAAACCAGAATTCAAGCGCAGCCATTGTACTGCAAAAATGTCCAAAGTATTTTTGAAATTAGTTTCAGTTGAAATATAAATATGGAGCAGAGTCTCAGAACAGCACTGCGAAGAGTGCGGAGATATTCAGTTTGGTGGAGGAGAGATCTGCTTTGTTTTGCATCATTTTTAATTATTGTGATTTGATAATGGTTAATATCTGAAGGGCTGTGCATATCGGTGGAGCAGGGGGAAAGCAGTTCTACTGGTGAATATACGTAGACAGCAAGATGTGATTTCTGGACTGGCCTTGATCCTCACATTAGTGGTTCTGAATTAGTGAGCATCGCGTTTGTAGCCACAAGAGGCAACGTTTATGACTGCAGCTGAGGATAGAGTTATCGATTTTGCACATTGTAATAGTGCAAATGCCCAGGCGGTTCTTTTCTCTTTGCTTAATGGAAGCGGTTTCCTTCTAACATACAAACAGATTCCTCTTTTCTGAAGTGAAAATAATGTATAAGAACACAAATATAAATCCCTGCTCTTATTAATCACTCTATTTGTTTCTGGAAGTGAAGGGTTATATCATTAATTTCAGTGCATCGCTCTGTTGTTGCTCAGGCCAACGCCAATACTGTCAATACTGTTGATGTGGAGAGGGTGACCTCATTGTCAAACCTGTATGTGAATGCCATGAAAAGCCTGTGGAGTGATCCGGGAATTCAAGAATGTTACCATCGGAAGAGGGAATACCAACTCTCGGACTCAGCCAAATAGTGAGTATAAACAGAACTTAATAACTCCTCGGACATTACCAAGAAGTTTCCACACTTTCCAAGCTGCCTGTTTAATCTCAGAGGGCTTGTGTTGTGGTTATTCTATTTATGGTTGTTGACAAAAAGCTTACAATAACACTCCTCCTAAATTTTTACGGAGGAGATAATTTAATAAACGCGTCATAGACACACGCCTATTAACTGGTTTAGGTTTCGTTTCCCTGACTGTGCGTTTTCTCCGCGTGTCATTAGCTATCTGAACGACCTGGACAGAATTGCTGATGCTGCTTATGTGCCAACCCAGCAGGATGTCCTGAGGGTCCGCGTACCCACAACAGGCATTATAGAGTACACCTTTGACCTGGAGAAAGTGGTGTTCAGGTGAGCTAAGTCCATATATATTCCAAATACTTGGGAATACTCGAGGCCCATGCACATAATGGTATCATTGTGTGCATAGGCCTAACCCTAACTCAAATCCATAAAATACATTTAAAACCAAATTTGAAATACTCAGTTTAATATATAACATATTTATAGATGACATGACCAGATAGCAGTGTCTGTTTTTGATCAAGTCAAAGAGTGAAACATCAAGGCAAATTAAGTCTACATAACCCCAACAGTTCCACTTGTTGATGTCTAAATGTCACATCACCCAGTCCTATATGTGGGATTTACTTTGGCAGCATAGTGTAACACCTGCAGCTATGTTGTGCTCGTGGCTTGATTTGGTCCAAACTGAATTATCTTCTTCTTAAGTATTAACATGGATTGTCATGATTCATGGTCCACAGATGCTGCATCATAGTAATTAGTAACTAGATCTCTCTAGGGCCACCATGAGCTCAGCACTTATGTTGTGTTGTAAATACTGTCACAGCTGTTGTTTGATGGATTTTTTTTCCACACATTCACCCCCCCCAGCCTCTCAGAGCATCACTGTGCCTAAAGTTAGAGCCTCTCAGAGCAGCCAGTATGACTGTACACTGCAATTCACGTTGTTCCTTTGTCATCTAACAAGAGTGAAACATTATTGCTGTAGACATAAGTTTAAGAATTGTCTACATTCAATGGTTTTACTCTTTTCATGTACACAACATGTGCACAGTTTTAATAACAGGAGGCAAGTCAGACTGGTTTTGGTTTTCCCAAACTGTTAGTGTATTTTTGGGAAGTGAAAGTTTCTGTTCCCAGTTTTCAAGCTCAGTGTAGTTGAACTTTGAATATAGTTAAATCACTGAATCTTTGGGAACCAGAGACTACTTGAAATTTGTATGTCTGCACATGGTTTGTAAATGTTTTAGTGACTTGCTCTCTAGCAGTGAAACAACCCCAGACTCATTACACAGTTCCAAATAAATAAATAAACGAAATAACAAAATAAATTGACTAATTAATCAAACTGTTCTGAAATAGGTTAATAATGTACTTTATCTAAGCGCAGTTGTAATATTCAAAGAATGAAACTGCCTTTGCGTGGACATTACAATGATTTTTCTCTCGGCTTAAACCTATAGGATGGTGGATGTCGGTGGCCAGCGTTCAGAGAGGAGGAAGTGGATTCACTGTTTCGAAAAAGTCACCTCTATCTTGTTCCTGGTTGCGCTAACCGAGTATGATGAAGTCCTTGCTGAGTCTGTCAAAGAGGTAAAATAATAGTATAAGAATTCAAAACAAATCCTCGGTGTTGAGTGAATGCACGAGGGGAAAAAAGGTGCTTCTTTGCGAGGAAGTTCCACCATCTGGCTTCTCTCTCTTTCTGTCCCCTGCTAGTAGTCACAGTGATGAACCTCGACTTGACCCTCCTTTGTGGCAGTGCGCATAGTTCATCTGCAGGGGGAGCTCTTTAGTCACTCTGTTCAGCTTAGAGCATCTCTTTTAGCAAAGCTTCACTTCCATGAGATTACAGCCAGATGGATGTGCTCACAGAGCAATGCCTCTGTCTGACACTGTCTGATTTCTGATTTGAAATTTGCTCATGCCGTGATGTCTGCGATGTGTTTTTCAAAGAACCGAATGGAGGAAAGCATGGCCTTGTTCCAGACAATCATAACCTACAGGTGGTTCCGAAAGTCCTCAATCATCTTGTTTCTCAACAAGATCGATTTGCTGGAGGAGAAAATCATGTATTCACATTTTGTCGACTACTTCCCCGTGTATAATGGTAAGCAGAACAATTCATTTTTGGTAGCCTGGTTATAGGGCGGTTATAGAGCCTATGCATGTAAACGCACAGACTGAGGTCAATATCTATTTTTCAAAAGAGACCTGAGAACAAATTGCACATACACTTTTTAAAACATACAGAATCATAACAGTAATACTTTTTCTAGTATGAGGAACTTTTAAGGCCAGGTTCTTCTGTGGTCTGGTGTCACAACTATGAATTCTGAACTCTTAAGTACAGGAAATATATTCGGCGTCCTTTAGCACAGGTTGTGCTAGAGAATGCTTGAGTGATTTTGTCAGAAACATGCACACCAGTAGCTTGCTGGAGATCATTATGTGGGGTTCTTCCTCGTGTTCCCCGGTGCACAAAGGAGCTGAAGTCTCTCCTGCTGCTGATGGGTTGCTGCCCTCGTACAGCCCTGTCCAGCTCTCGTGGGTTAATGACTGATATCTCCTGCGTAATCTTGAGACTGTGCAAGGAAACACAGCAAACTGTATAGATGTGCCGTCTTGCAGTAACGTGAAAAGCTATGCAACCTGACTGAGCTGCAGATAAAAACAAGGACACCAGTTAAACACAAAACTTGAGATGAATCAGTCACGAATGATCAGTATTTTTTTAGTCACCATCACAAAACTAGTGCCTACTTTTCCCTCCTCATTGCACCTATTGTCACTTTTAAATTGCACCGATCACTTTCAGATTGATAGGGTTTAACTGACTTGGTGTCATACTGTGATGACATAAGTGTTTCCTTCATTTATTTGAAGTGTATTTTTGTAGTATTTCTGATGCTGGACTGTATGAAGTCGCATCTCCATTTAGATGCTAAATAAAGATTTGATTAAAGGTGTGTTTTATGGCTTAGGAGTTCATATTTTTCATTTGATTTTACTGCTGAATACACAACCACAACCTTAATGTGCTGTTTTTGCCCCCTGTTTCTTTCTGCCAGGTCCCCAGCAGGATGTGGAAGCAGTAAAACAATTCATCTTAAAAATGTTTCTCAGTCTCAATTCAAACGAGAAAAAGATCATCTACTCCCACTTCACCTGTGCCACAGACACAGACAACATTCGATTTGTCTTTCGTGCGGTGAAGGACCACATCTTGCAAGAAAACCTAGAGGTGTTCAACTTGGTTTAAAACAGTGGTGTTGCCGCGGTAATTCAATCGGCTTCGTACAGCTGGCAGTCAGGAGAGCTCTGCTGTGATTCAGTTTGCCTCACACCGCCACTGAACACCATCATCCAAAACAGGAAATTGAGAAGCTACAGAGCTTGTCGTGAAATGACTATACTACTGATGTATTTCCAATTTTTTTTGTTAGGCTCTTTGAAAATGGATGTGTCCAGCTATAATGAAGTGTGTCCTGACAATTAAAGCGCTGCCTTAGTGAGGAGCCTATTACAGTGTGCACTGAAATTTATGGAGCCCTTTGTGAACATTTTTCAGCAGTAACAGTATGAATGCACATGGATGGACTGAAATGAGGGAAAAAAAAGTTTTTCGGTGGCCTCACAAGCCTCTGAGGAGTAGGAATGTACTAGGTCTCTGCTTCAGGGAATCTGCAGAAGTGAATGTAGACTGCAATGCAGCACCTGATGTCACTAACCTAAGTTAGACATATTGTTTTTTTAAGTTGAATTTAAATACTCTAAGTGCTTAGTTTGTATCTTGACGTAAAGGGAGGGTCATAATTAACACTAACGATACATTAACTTTTTTATAAGTATTATTTTGCACATTTCCCGTTTTGTAGCATTATAGCTTTTTTTTATATCTTGTATGTTATCTGTATGTTTATATCTTGCTCAGACACAGTTGTTTCTTGACTTCTTGACACTCAACAGTTTTCAGTGTTAAAGTTCTTTTTGCTACTTTTGAAAAAATAATTGAATACACATTTTAAAGGGACATTTGTGGACCGTTTTAAAAGTCGGCAAAGAAATGGCGATCGTTCAATCCAGGGACTATTTAACTGGATTCTTTTAGTTTTTTACTTCTCAACTTTTTTGCCTAGAAATAATTTGATAAATGTCTTTAGCTCTGCTTTTCAGCTGTATTTGTATTACAAATATCAAATGGTACAGTATTTTCTATCATAAATGTTTTGTATCGAGCTCAGTGTTGAAACAGTAACTGCTAAAGAGAGATGTTATGGTAAGTATTCTCTGAAGCATTAATGTAGTGTATTCTTGATCTTAATAGTTCACTATGCAGTGGTATCAAATGCATAAATAAAAAGCTAATGGGAGCATACCCACAGTACTAATGTTTACACAACCCCTTTCTTCTAGTTAAAATAATTACAGTCTAATTTGTACGGCTTAATTTATGGTTGTATTTCACTGTCACTGCACTCTTAATCCTAATGGACTCTTAGTGTTGGATAAATAAACAGACATTTTGCAGTTCATTTGCTGCTCAGGTTTTTATTGTTTGCCCGTGTTTACAAATCAGCTCGGGCCCATTGTTGCTTTGCCGTTCAACTGTTTGTCTTCTTGGCTGCACAGTCAACTCATCTGGAGCAGTGTTGAAATTCTGGCCGGAGCCTGCAGCAGGTCCACACTTTTGTGTTGCTCACAGGGCAACGTGGTTTTGGCGATCAACCTTGATTTCTGTATGTATTAAATGAATGTGACAAAGAACCTTCAGTGCACCTACAGAGGAGCAGATTCACATGCACAGCTGTCAGTTGAAATACAGCATCAACACCTGCCAATAATGAAGCAGTGAATGTGCCCTTTAACTGTTTCATGACAAAATTGCCTGTACTTCAGCTCATATTGTGATTGGGACTTTAAATCCTTAGAAATAATCCCAGCATTATTGGAAAGTTTGGAAATGTTAGCCTCTTGCTTTTAGGATCCTATGCAGGTGTGAGAAATGTTGAATCCTCCTGATGGGGATGGCGGCACAATGTTCTCCCTCCAACACACATTGTGCACAGATTCAGCGGCCCGTGCATGGGAGCATGGGTCTGTAGGCAGATTTCCTTTCACTGAGAGCCTGCCCATCCACCCGCCTCCTGGGCGCAGCAGCAATGTGAAATGCACCTGAACAGGATCCTGCAAGAGGAAGAATGACTGCAGAAAGTCGCCAACCCGCCTGTTCCGGGACACAAGTTTCTCTGGCAGGAAAAAATCACCATCCACTCATGTCACTAATCCCCGTGAGCTGTGGCGTAGTTTAAACCAAAGCTGCTGGTAAAGTTGTAGGGAAAAATGGGGGAGTGTTGCCTGTCCGCCGAGGACGAAGAGAAACTCAGGGTGCACAGAGAGATCGAAAGACAACTGCGGCGTGATAAAAAAGATTCTCACCGGGAGCTGAAGCTGCTGCTTTTAGGTGAGTGTCCGACTCCACATGTTCACCACAGATGCACAGGATCCCACCGAAATGTACATATTCATATTTAACTATTGTTTATAAAAAGACATTCTGCGGCTGATAATATTTACAGTAAATATATTAAAAAACTATTTAAAAAACTCATTTTCTTCACATGTAATAAAAAACACCTGTAACCGGAGACTTCGCTGCGATGACGATGCGTTCAAGTACAATGAGCGTCTGTGATTTATTGAGATTAAAAGGTCAAACAGCTGCAGCTCACTTACGTTTTACACATTGTCCAGTGTTTCATAGCAGTAACTTCTTTGTTAACTCCAGAGAACTCTAAATCTAAAGTAGCTGCTACAGTGTAGTTGTCAATTAGTTTATTGACAGGAAATGAATGGGTGGCAATCAGCAGCATGAAGAGATGGTTCACTAGTTCTAGGTATCATATAGAAGTATTTTGTTGCATTTCTATGTCAACTGTAACAGTAATTTAGCTTTCTGTTCAGTCTGTTGGACAAAACCAGAAATCTAAGCCACAACTCCACGAACTTGGTGCCAGAAAATAACTGATGTGTTTTCATATAATTGTCTATATCTGGAAATAACAAGGCGAAATCATAATTATCTGTTTTAGTTTAATGAGTAATACCTGAAGAGCTGGACAAGATACCAGAGTGTAGCAGAGCAGAAAAGGGAAGGGACAGGTGGATCACCCTGAGAATCTTAAACACAACACAGAATTTGGAGAAGCTGTTGATCTATCAAATGTATAGTTATTTGAAGTTGTTACTCATTTCACCAAAAAATAAAATTCATCCTCTAGGAAGCATGATAATTAGAAAGGGTTGGCGAAATTTTAGTTTGGAGGAGAGGGGTGGACTGACTAAGAGACATGGACACACATCCATTCCTTTATTGACTAACCTGGGTTAAACTGACAAACCCAGCAAATAAGAGAAATATCTGGACTGGAAGATAACTAGGCTCTGGTATGTGCTTTGGGCTGCCCTGCTCTTTAGGAAGTAGTTACAATCTTCCCTCAGCATTCTTCAAATAGTTGTTGAAGCCTTGATGAATCAGTTGCTTCCAGTTTTTCTTTGTTCATATCAAGCTAGACTGCTGCATACTTTCAGAGGAGTAGACGGTGAGCATTAATCGCCTCAATCTCTAATGGTAATACTTGCTGTAGAAGCCATTCTAGGTCAGTATAACATGGTATAACATAACTTAGTGACTTTATGGTTTATTTTTGTTAGTTTTAGATGACTGAATAATCTGCAAAGTTAAAAGTGCCCCCTGCAGAGCATAAAAAGAGCAACATGTTGACAACCATGATGAGTGAACTCCTCGTGAAATATAATAACAGCCTTATACAAGGTCTGTTTTTTCCCCATAACTATCAAAAAGCCCACTTCTGAAACCTTGAATGTTGGTTATAATGGATACAAAACATTATACATGAAGGTCTTTGTTTAAAGGTCAGTGCTACTTTAAACTTCAACTTGAGTTAGCCCGCTCAGGGAACAGTTTCCCCATGTAAAGGTCAGTCTAATGGTTAACATTTTTAAGCTTTTTAGGTGCTTAGCTGACATCCTTATCAATAGTATTTTACAACCAGCGGGCAGGAAGTGGTTCACTGTTTCACTCAAGGACACATGGCTCTTGATAGACGTGTTTAGATCAATCGCAGACCTTTCCAGTGGCTCAACAAAGAATGCAGCACAGAAATGACACATTTAATTTGGTATCAATTCATCAGTCTTCCTATTTGAAACTGCTGCTTGTCTCAGAGCGAAGACAGGATCATTCTACAAACAAATCATTAGTGATGTGATACGTTTCGTTTTATAGGAGCAAATGAAAGGTTGCCAGTCTGTATACACCTGAAGAAACTAAGCACATATGTACTCACACAAGTTCACATTCTCCCTGTTGTCGCTTGAGGGCAAAAACAATTAAAACCTGTGAAACTTGAACTCGCACTCTAAACATCGCAGCATTTTTGATGCCAAAAGCCTCTTTAGCTGCAGTCGACTGATGTTGAGAGGGTCTATTTTTGGGCCCACGTCACAGATGTCTTATTTCTGGCATCGCTATGAATTCTCTTCCATTCTTCATCTTTTGGTCCCATTCATCTCATTTACCTAGGGACCGGTGAAAGTGGGAAGAGCACTTTCATCAAACAGATGAGGATCATTCACGGCAGAGGGTACAGTGAAGCTGACAGGACCGGTTTCACTCGGCTGGTGTTTCAGAACATCGTCACAGCCATCCAGGCTCTGATCGAGGCCATGAGGACTCTACAGATCGATTACATCGACGACCAGAACATAGTGAGGGAAATGATGTTCTTTTTAACAAGACAAAATCGATGTGTTTTGTAGCAAAAAGTTGACAACAAGACTCATGTCTTTCAGTCACTGATGTTTAACCTGACTCCTCTTTTAGTCAAACTAAATTTTTGGACCTAATCTCTTGCCTGAACTTTACAGAAGACAATACAATTATCTAGGGGACACATATTTGTTGCCATATGTCATAGAAATGATGTTGCTTCACTGTTTGAGGACAGTGCATACGTGGCCAACATTTCATTATAACCGAGACAAAAGTTGAGCTACTACAGTCTGACAGTGGTGTTCTACTCCAACCACTCGTTCCAGCCTGGACAAACATTTCGAGATTTTTGCTATTGTCCACATAATCCATGTCCTTTGTGGGGTTCTGCTGCAATTTTCACCATCGCAAAGATTTGTACTGTATGTCCGAGTTTGTAGTTATTAAAAAAACTCCCCTGTATGTGTCAGCGCTATGCACAGAACCTGAGCCAAGTGGAGGCAGAACAGGTGTCTACTTTAGAAGCCTGGCAGGTGGTTGCCATTAAGAAGGTGTGGAATGACCACGGCATTCAAAGGTGCTACGAGCGCAGGAGGGAATTCCAGTTATCTGACTCTGCCAAATAGTAAGACTATTACACACTTCACAGTAACAGTGCACATGTCTGTTTGATGACCTGTTCCATTCAGTCACACGTGTGTCAGGGTATTAAACTGGATGCATTGTTCTTGACTTTTCAGCTATCTGACTGACATGGACAGAATTTCTGCCTCCTTATACATCCCCACCCTACAGGACATCTTGAGGGTCAGGGTACCCACTACAGGCATCATAGAGTACCCCTTTGACCTGTCAAAAGTGATCTTCAGGTAGTACTTCATCTGCCGCGGTAGAACTGTTTCAGTGTAAAACAACACGTCAGTAAGAACTGTGCTCTTTGTTCGGTGTCTGCACTCAATTCCCTACATTTCCCTCTAAGTAAGTGATGATTTATAAAGGTGTTAAAGCAATAATTCAGCCTTTTCGGACGTATTCTTATGTACAAATATGTCAGGTGTGGTTTCAGAGGGAGTTGCTATGCACCCAGCTGACCTTTTCATCAGAAAGGAGAAGCTCACGGTCCTGTCTCCACTGACAATAGGAACGTGCACCTTGCACTTATATTTGAACATTTCTGTTCATTTTATGAAAGGATGAGACGTGTGTAGAACTGACAGAGCAAGAGGAAACTTCTGTGGTAATTACTTTCCTGCAGGACAGACTAGCATCTGGTGTTTGTGACACTCCTTATTTTGATGATGTCAACATATCAGAACACAAGTTGGAGGCTATTACAGTCAGTTTTCCTCGGCATGGGCTTGTTTTTGTGTCACACACTGACTATTACATATATGTTTTATGTTATTATACAGATTACAGATTTACAGATTTAAACAAATAATGCCTGAGCTAGTGAATTGTGTGACAATAAATATCATACAAGCATCAGGTTTACGCTGTCATTACCTTTGTATTAAGGTTTAGATTTAAATAAAATAGTTATTATAATGTTGTAATGTGTAATTATACATTTTATATTGTTATATAAATAGTTGGTTTTTGAATTAAACCTGTTCATCTGTAAATATTTAGCTGCAGAAGTGCTGCTGGAACAGTTTTGTTTTGTTTCATTCACGTCTCTGTAGAATGGTGGATGTTGGCGGTCAGCGTTCAGAGAGGAGGAAATGGATCCACTGTTTTGAAAACGTCACCTCCATCATCTTTCTGGCGGCCCTCAGCGAGTACGATCAGGTTCTTTTTGAGAATGAGAAATATGTGAGCTCCAAAGCCTTTCAGTTCTATAAACTTAAAAACTACAATTATTCTTTTTCTTCTTTACAAATCCGTACATGCATTCCATCTATAATGTTGTCTGATCCGGTGACGCAATCTTCCCTTTCCTTTAGAATCGAATGAATGAGAGTCTCGCCTTGTTCCAAACCATCCTCTCGTACGCTTGGTTCCAGGAATCTTCCACCATCCTCTTCCTGAACAAAACAGACTTGCTAGAAGAGAAAATCACACAGTCTCATTTGGCAACTTACTTTCCAGACTATCATGGTAAAGCTTGTAGCGTTTACTGTCCATGTGATTCAAAGCTGCAATCGCAAGATCGCAATTCCCCAAATGTTGGGGCACTGTGTAACATCGACATAAAAATATAAATAGAAGTAAAGAGCCAGACAAGAAGAAAACATTTCTCTGCAGCACCTGGTCTGCTCATGTCCTGGATGTTTACAGACTGATGTTAACATAAGCATATTTAGTTGATTCAAATAGTACATTTTATGTTCTGTAGATTTTACACAGTATCCCAATTTTTTGAACCCTGGGTTGTTTTTCATTTTTCATACAGACACATAAACAAAGATCTCCTCTGATTTTTTCCCCCCGCAGGACCTCAGCGTGACGCTAAAGCTGCAAAAGAGTTCATCTTGGAAATGTACAAGGAGAAGCACATTGGGCATCATAAGCGCCTTTACACACACTTCACCTGTGCTACTGACACGGAGAACATCCGGCTCGTCTTCAAAGACGTCAAGGACATGCTTTTCAGGGATAACCTTGAAAAGTTCAACCTAGAATAAGCAAGACTGTACAGCAGGACATGGTTTCACCTTTATGAACAAGACAGCGGGGGACAGTTATATGTAGTAGAGCATTTTATCATTTTATCTGCTGTGTGCTGTTGGACCTCAGACGGCAAAGTCAGGTATTTATCTCAGTACTGTATATCACAAACATTATGTGGCATAACGTGCAACATCAGAAATGGTAAAACCAGCTTAATTTATTCAGTGAAGAAATGGACAACTGCAGTTTCAGTAAACCCTCATACTGAACTAAGACAGACTGGTTTCTTTTATACCATTAGCCTGACAAAGAGCTACAGACTGCTATCAAACTGGTTTGACAAAGTCAGCAAGAATGCAGCCTATCCCGTGTTACAAAGCTGCGGGAGGAGGAAGTAAAGGACAGAAGGCCAGGAAGTTCAGTGCTGTAGTGTATATTAATGCTATTGTTTTCACACTCACTGCCTTTTAATAAGCTATACGTGCAGTCTAATGGAAACCTTACAGCACCTCGGCCATGAATTCTACTTAAAGTTATCATTTCAAAGGTTTTGCCAACCTATTTACATAAATCAGGGGTGTGAAACATTAAACACTTCTTTGTATAATGCGCTCCAGTGGGACTCCACTACCACCCTCTGGGACGTCAATAATAAACGCATTGTGTAGTAGACGTATCACCTACCTGACAGTTTCAACAGAAATTCTAACGTTGTAAAAAGAGGAGTTCACAGCAGAGCTGCTGTGTTGGTTTATAGACTGTACAGATGCACCTAATAAAGCGGCAAGTGAGTGACTTTCTGCAACAACAGAACTTAGTTTGTTTTCCCCAGATTTTATTGAATATGTAGAATATACAAAACAAATAATATGTTTTTGAACAAACCAGATTGTATACTGTTGCGTATTTTTACAGAGAACCTTATTCTGATAA
>JAUMTR010000004.1:4696469-4770448 GCA_032270685.1 Microctenopoma stevenorrisi | reverse complement strand
TATATATCTTAGAATATAAGTTGCATGGCACTAATTAACCCAAATGTTTTTGGATATATCCACCGTGTGCGTGAGCTAAAGGCGGGGCCTCAGGGATTGACAGGTGGTAGTGACAACCTTTGTACCAAACAATAGTCACAAATGTGCAAAGGCCTGACAGGCTGGTCCCCGTCTTCCTGTCTGTTGGGGCGGAACGCTGGTAAGTGAAAAGAGACATTTGATGAGAACAATACCTGTTTCATAACAACGCAGTCTGCACGGTTGGAAAGTTCAGTGATAATGCAGAATTTATTTGAGGTTTCTTTAGAAACCGTGGAAGGTTAAGCCACATTTATGGTTTGCATGAGTTACCATTTTCTTGCCAGTGTGTAACTGCTCTCAGCACATAAAGCAAGCCCATTGTTATTTTTCATTCTTATTACTGTTGTGAGAGGTACTAAACACTCATAGCTGCATAGTATCAGGCTTATAAATCTATTGTCAGGCAGTCCCGTACTCCTCACAGGTAGTAATAGCTCTGGCACCTACACATGCAGATTTCATTTCCTCCAGTTGAGGAAAATATTGAAACAAGAACACACCCTCCAGTTTTCCCATTCAACCGCGCTGTCAGAGGAAGCTGCCGTGCGGAGAGCTGTTATAGCAGGTGATCGCCCTTATTTGGTGATGGCCCAGATCATGTGACTACAAAATGGTGGAAGCTGTGAGCTGTTTTTCAGCTGAGCATCTCCACCGACAGGCTGGCAGCAGGAAATAGGCAGGCAACTCGGAAGTACATCCATGCACTGAGACGCAGGAGGACAGAGATTCCCAAGCCCCAGCAGTGGTGAGTAGATGGATCTTATTCTGTGAAGATAAAAAGAAGAGAAAAGGTGCGACGTGTTGTTTTTTCTCTCACAGCCAGCAGACAGGAAGAGAGAGGGAGGGAGGGAGGGGCTGCTGTCATCAGTACTGTGGTCCTGTGGATCTGAAGCAGCAGCAGCATCCACTATGGGGGATGTTCACAAGAGCTGCTGATGATTTTATATTCTGAAAGCCGGCAGTGTGTGTCCGTGTGCGCTTTTTTGCATCTGTGTATACATACGTGTGTTTGCACATACTGTACATATTCCTGTGAATCATCAGTATGATGTCATCTCCACTGTCCAGGAATCAAGCACTCAGTCTGTTCAGCTGCAGCTACTAATGCAATCATATTTGTTCCAGGCTGAGTCTAGCGAGGAGGAACAGGGATGTTTCCTTTTCATGCGAACGAGCACGTGACTCACTGTGAATTTGCATCTCTGCCCAATCTGTGCTCAGGCAAGCATGCAGCCATTCAATTCGAGTCAGCGTTAGAAACAGGCAGCGAGGAAAAGGAATGAATTGTTATGATGTAACAAGCTGTGTTCCTCCCCTCTCCTCAGCTTTCAGCATCCTCCCCCTCCTTCAGTTTGAATGGAAGGATTATGCAGAGAGGAAGATGACCTTTAACCTCAAAATCTCCCCTCTCGTTTTCCCCTTTCTCCCCTTACTACCAACTCACTCTATCTCTGCTCCCTCCTCTAATCTGTTTAGATGAGTAAGAACAATGCACCATATGTTAACACACTTCCAGGTTGGGTTTTGCATCATAATAGTCTGTGTAATAACAGTAGGTATGCTCTTACAGGTCCTCCTGGGCATAGACCTGCCATCGGAGAGTAAAATGAACTCTGAGGGTGAAGGAAGACCAGGTGAATATAAATCAATGCTCACGTTCAGAAATATTTATCGTATCTCACAGACTACGATGGCCTTGGTGAATACCTCCTTTTGCTGTGCTGTTTTTTCCAGTCCCTCCTACCTCTCTACCCCTGCAAGGAGGCGCTACCCAAAGAAAAAAGTTATCTGCCCCTCGTATTAGCCTGTCACTGGACCAGAGCGAGGATGACTTAGGGGAGACTCCAGACGATCTCGACATTAATGTTGACGACCTTGACACTCCAGATGAGGGGGATTACCTCGACTACACAGACCATGAAATGGACTGGGAAGGTGGGTCGTTTAGAATACAAATAGTATCAGTATGACCCCCCGTAATCCTGAATCAGCGTGATCCTGGAGGAAGCAAGATGTGTAAAAATGCTGATACAGACTATTGAAGACTATAAGATTGCATTAGAGTTTGCAGTTTTGCCCGGTGCTTGCAGCTTTTTGCTGACAATACTCAGCATTTTCTTGCTAGATTCTTATTTTATGACATAAAACTAGTGAAAAAGCAATAATATGTGCTGTCAAGAATATTGAAGCCCATATTATAGTATTTAATTTTGTATTTTAATGTACTTAAACTTATAAGTCTGGCTATAAAGCTAAGACTATTTTTCACATAACAGATTTGTGCACGTTGAGATATAATAAAAAAAAAAAAAGGTGATGATAGTTGAATTCCATTCAGCAGTTTCATTTTCTGGGTCCTGATCATGTGCGCACTGTCCACCGGTCATGACACTTTCCGTTTAGTAAGTAGTAGTAGTAAGTTAGGCCTTTATGTCCTTAAGTCCTAACACAGTATTGTGTCTTTTATCATGACAGACCCCGCTGCCGTCGGCAGGAGTGGAACAAGTGAGCCTTATGATCCAATTCCGACATACAGCGCTGAAGAGGAGCGCCAAGACGGCAAACTATGGAGAACAGTCATAATTGGGGAGCAGGAACATCGCATCAACATGAAGATCATTGAGCCCTACATGAAAGTCATCTCCCATGGAGGTGACTGACACAGAGCTATTGAACGCTAACATATCACGGGCACATAACTTGACATGTGGGATACAATAACTGGGGTTCTTTGGAGCTCTAATAAGATAAAACAAAAGGAACAAAATACAAAAATGAAAATATAGTAAGAAAATTACAGAAGTAGGATTATGGACACCAACATAAAACAAAACCCAATGAATACACATTGTTCATCCACAGGTCACAGTGACTCCATGTGGGACTACATGAGAGTGCAACACACTGTTAATTACCTATAACACAGAGTAGCCAGTCAAGTCCTGTCCCTCTGTAATGTAATACAGTACCGTTGTTAGGGTTTTATGCACACTCACATTACCTTGTTAGTTAAGTCCTATTGTTCCTGCAGCGCTTATTGAATCTAGATCTAAAAAGACTGTTTACATATTAGCATATAACCAGTTGAACGTGTTTATTCGTTGATTCTTTTACATGGTCTACGCTTAGGCGCAGTCGCCTATGTGCAGTGGTGGCAGCATGCGCTGAGAATCATAATCCTCAGTGTAATCTATCATAAGCACTTATTGCCTCTGAGCTTACTGCCACCATGAGCTATGAAGACGGCAGAATGAAGTCTCATTTTGAAAATGCCTCATCAAAACATTTGGGAAATCCAAGCATTAGTTGAAGCCAATGAGCTTATTATCCAGTGGCTATGAGAGAGGGAACTCTCCACAAACAAAAGTCATCTGTCCTTCAAAATTTCCTATAGTTGCCACATGTGACCAATAATTCAAGGTAAAAAGTATTTCATTATTGAAACAGTTAGCTATCTTTTTGTCAGTCAACTAATGGAATGTTTATCCCTCCAGCAGCTTTGCGGGGAGCTGAAGAATATTTGTTATGGAGCAAACCCAGCCACGCTTAACTTTAAGTTTTTTTTATCAACCATCTACAACTGCATTAAGACTACTAAACTGAAGCCAGTCATGGAGTCACACCATATTGGTTTCACAGACAGGGGCCCTGCTTTTCCCTTTCTTCTCTGTGGGGTCCTTTTAAACCCCAGAACCATTGGCTTACACTTTGATAAGCCTGCGCCTTAAGCGAGCATTTACTATATTTTCCTTATTAGTGGAAACCGGACCCTTAACCATAGCAGCACATCATTTTCTTCCCCGATGTGTGCGCTCTGTGCTGTGGACTTGAGTGAAACACAGCCGCTTGATGGAAAATAGAGATTTCAGTCATTGAACAGGCAACATCACAAGCTCTGTCATTTATATAAAGGACTCTCTGTCTGAGTGACACCAACTCTGCCGATGAATGGGCTGTTAAATAAAAGGAAATTGCATTAATCTGAAAAGTAGTGAGAGGAAACAGGACAAAGAGACAATCAGACAAAAGACGCTCGGATTGGCAGAAAAAAAGAACAAAAAGAGAGGAAAATGAGCGAGCAGTCAAGTTATGAAAACTATGCTAATTAGACTGAGCTCACACCAACAATGGAACAAGGTCAGGGTAACGCTTATTTTCTTTTTCTGTGTTTATATCAAGGCTACTATGGCAGTGGCATAAACGCCATTATAGTGTTTGCTGCCTGCTTCCTGCCAGACAGTGACAGAGAGGACTACCACGAAATAATGGAGAACCTCTTCCTGTAAGTATCACACTTCAACCAGTCATTGACTTTACGTATTCAGCATGCAGCACGGGTCTACCTTCTACTTTTATCAGTTCAGTCATTTTACTTAATCTAGTGCCATCATCAGGTTGACATTTTAATTGGCGTCTTGTCTCCACGTTACCTGCAAAAAGATTTCCACTCTTTTCGGCCTCAGTTGAATTTTGTGTTAATTGCTAATTATTAAATTTTTGTATATGAATACAGTAAAGGTGGTGAACATGCCTGCCAAACAACAGCATGTTACCATTATAGTTGTGATCATATTAGCAAGCTGAGATTACAGTTAGCTGAAAGCATTACTATAGTTAGTATATAGTTTTACAGCTGCCGTGCTGTGAACTAGTTTTCTGCCTCTTGTGGACTGTTGTCCATAAATTTACTCGGCGTGTGTCTACATGCACTGGAGAGTCTGATATGTGTATAAAAATGACCAAAGACTGAATTTCTGTCAAGATTTAACGCTGTCCTTGTTTAATTCATGCAAAGCAAATATAAAAGACATCACTTTAAAGATGCATTAAATCCTAAATATGTATTTATCAAAACACAGAAAAAATCACACAAGCCATAGGCCCTCGTGAGTAAGAAGAACTCTAAATAAAAGTAACAAATAAAGTCACAATCTAACGTGTTGGTGAGACCTCCCATGCGCATGCCTTCACTGTTGTTCTGGCACCGTTGCAGTGGTTGGGATCCCACAGGCTGTTCTGTGAAATATACTGAGTAAGCTGGCATATCGAAGAGTTTTGGATTGAAATGAAAGGAAGTAAACTGTAGTATCTGCAGTTTCTGATGCCAGATGGCTTGAGGCCTGAATCCTTGTGAGGAGGAGTAACTTTAGCTTAGTGGTGAACGGTATGAAGTTTGATGTCATTGGGAGACAAGCACCATAGTCACAAAGAGGGAGTATCAGCAATGTTGGGTTGTAAGCTGGAGAATGACATTGGATCGGGAGGAGTTGAGAGTCAGACTGAGTCCAAAGTCATTGAAGTTGGAGGAGTTACTGAGGAGACAGGAAGGACTATGGCAGCTCAGGATATTGTCAACTTTATTTTCAAAGGAGGCGACAAAGTTCCCTGCTGATCACGAAGAAGAAGGTGGATTGAGGAGAGAAATGAGGAAGAGGTAACTGTTTCTTTTTGGTTTGAGTCAGAGAATGGGATATTTGATGGGTGGGAGTCTGGCTGAGCTGCTGAGATTGATGCAGAGAAGGGGAGAAAAGATCCTCGCAGCAACATTTGTATCAATTTCAAGTACCTGACATCAGAGGACAGAAAGTTTTACCCTTCTGTCAGTTTTTTACATACAGGACAAGACTTGTGTCCAATTCCTTCATATTGTTGTCATTCAGACTCAAATAAAACATGGTTCTGCATTTATCGTGCTTATTGTACGCTGCACCGTTTTGACATATGTGACAAAGTGGGAATAAATGCCTTATGGAGCAGGTTTTGGCTCTCAGGGCAGGTAATGCGACGGTTCTGGAAAGTGAGATAGCAGAGATTTGATTTCTGTTCTTTTGCTGATTATTTTGTGTAGAGTATTTTGTCATATTGTACTCTTCTTTCAGGATATTCAACTGTGGCAGAAGAGAAGTTATTTAGACCTTCTTGGCAATATTGATGTGATTTTAGGTTTGGCTGTGTGTGATTGTGTGATTTGATACACAGCAATCTGGTCTCGAGCACTGTTAGATGGATTGAAATGCAATAATACAAACATTAATGTCCCCCAAGAATGATTAGTAACAGCTCTGGTGATTCCCTGTTTTTATTCCTTTTTCTATAATCAGGCCAATAGTTAATTTGTTATGACCCAGTAGCAGTCCCATCAGCTTCAGTGGGTATAAACGCTGGCATGTTTGCAGCGTCATGTCACTAAGCTGTACCAACATCACTAGCATGGCTGCAGATTTTCATCTAGTGAAATTTTGGCATTTTGGAGTATTAAAAAGGAAAAAGAACATCTCATGCTCACGCTTTGTGTACTTGTGTGCGTCTGCAGCTATGTGATCAGCACCCTGGAGCTGATGGTTGCAGAGGACTACATGATCTTGTATCTGAATGGAGCTACGCCTCACAGAAGAATGCCTGGCCTCGGTTGGCTGAAGAAATGTTATCAGATGATTGACAGGAGGTCTGTCCCCTTCAATTACACTTGTAATGTGACTCCGATTATGTGATAGACAGCATTAGCATTGTGCTGTTCAACTATCAAAACATTTGTACTGGGCTGTATATGAGCGGCAGCGTGACATTTAACATGTGATGTGTTATCTCCAGGCTCAGGAAGAATTTGAAATCCTTCATTATTCTCCATCCATCGTGGTTTATAAGGACCATTCTAGCCATTACCAAGCCTTTCATCAGGTAAAAATAACTGTTCACATCACTGGTTCATGTCTCAACACTTATTGCATGATTATCTATGGAAATGTGGCACAAACATTAACGATTCCCACAGAATCATCTGGCACCATCATGAGGTTCACAAACGTGTCTACTGAGTGAATTGCTATGAAATTTCCTGCAATCCTTAGTATTAATTTCAGGGAACTTTCTTTACACGTTTCCATCATTATGCTAAATGTTTCATGTACCAAATACTTCCATTTCCACCAGCTTCCGTTCACTGTTCACAGTTAGTAGATGTCACATTATACTGTACTAATTAGAATTCACTCCCAACGTATTGCTGTGCCTGTAACAGCTGCTGGAAAATTTGAAAACATTGTGTTATTAGAAATATACTATTGCAAACTGCATGGTTTCACGTTTGAAAGAAAAACAAAACGTTTTTGTGTGCCCACGTTTCTATCATTGTGTCTCTTATCATCTTATCACAGCGCTAAGTTCAGCAGTAAGATAAAGTACGTCAACAGTTTGGACGAGCTGCAGGAACTCATTCCCATGAACAACATCCAGATCCCAGAGTGCATCATTAGGTGAGTCCCACTAAGCTTCAAAACGCCACCTCTACTTCCTTCGAGTAAATGATTTTGTATTCATCCTGTCATTTGGACTCTCACCTCTAGACTCGACAAGGAACTGAAGGAATCTGCAGATAACTCCAGGTGAATATTGACACTACTGCCCTCTGTGGAGGCAGAGGATCCTGCCTCACTTTTACAGTGTCCCTGGCCGGAGCACTCATTTATCAGATGGCTCACCGTTAGATCAAGGGGACTCTTCTGCTGGATGGGGACCAATTTGATTTAGCTATGCCTGCAATTAAAGGAAGGACACTGCAAAAAAAAAAAAAAAAAAGTTTCTCAAGATGCTAAATGCAGTACCTTCACATTTATCATCGCAGTAAAACAAATGAGCCAGCCCTTATTGCGGAGTGATCTACTACACAGATAATAAACGTAGAGATGGAGCTGTAGAATTTGCAGACTAATCCCTTGCTGACTAATTGTGCACTGAATCATAAGCTGCATGTGTGTGCACAACATACCGGCGCATCACGACAATAAATCCTGCTCCTTTTTTTTTTTTTGCTTCCATTTAAGAGTGAACAGTTTTCTGCAGGGACCAGAGCCAACAGCGGCAGGCAGAACAGAGTAAGTTCACACATGGGAGCGAAATGGCTTCGCGTCAGCACTCTGTCACCCGTACACAAACACAGTCGTATTTCATGTCTCTGTTCTGTGCTTACGTCTTGCCAGCAGACCAGACGCAGCCAGCGCCAGCAGCTCTTAAACCCAAACACCCTCAATGGATGGTTCACCTCAATGTTCGGAAGTCGCTGTTGTACTGTACGGGTGGAGCTGGAAGACAAAGGAATAGCTTGTTAAGCTTGTGTGTGTGTGTGTGTGTGTGTGTGTGTGTGTGTGTGTGTTAGTGTTTGTCAATTAGAACCTGGAGTTTAATATGAAAACACAACTTACAAAAGTACCTAACACTCGGATCTCATTCTTTATGGCTGCTGTAGCATCTGCTGTACCATCCACCTGCAATGCAAGAGCTATATAGTCAAGTGCGATGCTTGGCAGCACCTACAAAGTAGCATCATTGTTCACGGTAGGGTAGGAAACGTAATTGCACATCAGAGAGTGCACTGAAATTAATTTGTAGAGTACGGTGTTGTCGTCGTGTGCATGAGAAGCAGTGAAGCAATAATATCACCCTCGACTTGTTACACACTCTTAGTAGTTCAGATAAAGAGATGACTTGTGTGTCAGCAATATACGATAGAAGCACAAGGTGAGGTCATAAAAGCCTTGTGCCATAAAATGAGCAAACTCTGCTTTTCAGCGATTCTCAGTCTTCATTCTTATTACTTGTTCTAAAATAAGAAATTAAACTTACAAATAGATATTTTAACTTTAAAATCAAACTGAAAAAAGTGATTGCAGTGCACTGTGTGGGAGCATGTCCTTTAAACCATGTTCTGTGTGTGTATTTTCAGTCTGTTTCTGTCAGATGCATAAAATGGAAATCATCTCCTTCATGTCCCCTGGTTCACCAGGATGAAAACTCAGTCAAAAATAAGATGTAAAGCACAATATCTTATTTGTGTGCGTCTTCACACGCATGCGTGCGCGTTTGTGCATCAGTGCGTCTCCTCATACAGTGGATGCGCCAAGAAATTATAGATCAAAATTATGGATCACTATCTAGTAATTCAATAAAATGGACTGATGTCTGAACAATGGTTTCAGTCATCATTTTCAGTCATATCTCTTTTTTTTGGTGGGATAATTATAATTAGGGACTTTGCTAGTCAATGACAAATGAGTTTCCGTCTTAAAAGGTCAAGTTATTCTTCTCACTTTATTTAAACAGAAACAGTATTACCTTTCCAAATTCAAATTTGGTGACAGCAAACACATGAGAATATAGAAAAACAAAATGCTATTGTTTTACAAATTAAAATCACTAAACTAAAACCACAACAATTAACTGAAAAAAAAACAACAGTCAAAAAGAGTAAATGCAGATGATGAACCGTTACACACACGGGAAGTTACTCCAAACAAAACGCAGAACAGCTCCTTAAGAAATGTTGAACAGTTTCTGAATTTTTCTGCAGCTCATTTCATTTTGTGAATGATTAGCAGTGGTAAAGTACAGCTCATTATAAATAGCTTCTCATGTCTCATTTGGTTCAACTCACATTCAGTGAAGGGTAAATGAGTCTGTCCCTCAGGGCAGAGGGAGATAAACAGCACTGAGGAAGGAACTGAAAAAAAGAGAAGAACCCAGAAGAGGAGAAGAAGAAATTCTGTTTCACCGGAAGGTGTAGCTCTCATCATCATACTCCAGCTCGTCCTCGTTGTCCTCTCCCAGCTGTCCGTAACGGAACTTCCTGTACACGGTGCCATCCTGACCCATGTAAACAATGTCCTCATCTTCATCATCGTCATCATCGTTCTTGCCCCCTGTGTGACGTTGGCTGATGTCAACCAACTGAGCCTCCTGGAGGCGACCGACAGAGGAAGTGCTGCGGCCACTGTACGAGGCAGTTGAAGCGGAGCTGTAGCCTCCGTGTCTGCTGCCACCTCCGTAACCCCCACCAGAGCCCAGCTTCTCATAGCCACGGGGAGGCATGTCTGGCGGTGCGCTCTTGGAGCGTGAGTGTCTGATGAGGAACACAACGGCCACCAGTACCAGAACTAGCAGGACGCAGGCAATGACGAAGACTGTCAGGTTACCTCTGGGCACCTCCTCTTCCTCATTCCTGAACGCTAAGTTGGTGCTGAGCACGCACTCTCCTGAAAACCCCACAAAGATGAAAGGTGAATAAACAAAGATGTTTAAAATGTACAGACAGAGACTGTTTCTCATCAGCCTCTATTCCGTCAATAAGACAAGACAAACCTGGACCCTACCTCGAGTCTCTGTGCAGTTGCAACAGTCCTGCTGCTGCGTTGAAGCTGCCTCCTCGTCCTCCTCACGAGGGCAACAAAGCAGACAACGCCCTTGAGCTTCTAGGATGGCCTGAATAGGGCACGTGGTGCAGTTGGCCGGACCCGGCCCTTGGCACTCCAGACAGGAGCTGTCACAGTCTTCGCAAGCGTGAAGTGAATCCTGATGAGTTACAGGAGAAGGGACTTGCAATGAAAAGCTGATATACTTCGACAGTATTTAGACATCACTGTTTATCATCATTTGGTTACAGAGATATGGAAATCATATTTGTAAAACGGTTGAACATAAGTCATGTGCCGCCTTTCAGCTAAATCGATTAACATGCATCAACCTGTCATATGTTTCCTCCCAGCATGCACCAGGAGGTTTGTGGCACTGTAATAACTTTTATTCTAATGTTAAAAATGTCTTCCGGTAGAGTAATAAATCAGCTAAATTATAGGAAATTATAGGGCCAAAGCATTTGTAGGAATGATTTCAGTGAGGTATGGACAGTGTTTATTAAATGTGTAAAATAAAATCCACAAAAGTGTTGTTACCTTCACTATGGGATACTGGCCCATGTCACACATGGACTCACACCTGCCATCTGAGAGCTGGTATCCAGTCTTGCAGAAGTCACAAGGTTGAGAATCTTTTCCTGCAGGCACAAGACAACACATTATTCTTCACAAGCCTCCAATGCACTGTTTATTCCTGTTTGAGTATATTTTACGTGCTTAAACAAATTTCGGTCTTCACTAAGATCCAGTGACCTGGGGGCTGATCTGCACACGTGCTGGGGGAACTGGAATCCATTGAGGAATTAACATTGCACATTATTGGTTTTGAACTTTATGGTATAAGTTGACAACAGAATGATACCTGAGCATGTTTGACAGTGGGCATGGCAGGGCTCACAGGTCCCGTGAACGGAGTCGTGGTAGTATCCCTGCGGGCACGAGGACAGGCAGCGGCCTTCTTTCCGCAAGAAGATGAGACCCGGAGCGCAGCTCAGGCAGCTGTCGTCCCCATCTCTGATGCACTCGCCGCAACTCGGTTCACACTTCTCGCACAGCCGCGCGACCGCGTTTCCATAGTAACTACAGGATAGATGATTAGAAAGTTATGAGAGATTAGATTCAATTAAGAGACGGGAGATTAGAGCTTAGTTTGTCATCATCAGACCTAACCCTTCTTTTCCGTAGCACAGACCAGTCATAATAAATCATTAATGAAGAAAGTGAGACGGTCTCTGTATGATAACGCTGCCCTTCATCTTATGGATGATGGCACAGCTGGACGGTGAACAGGTTAAACTACCTGGGCTTGCAGGTCTCCACACAGTCTTTGCCCTCCTGAAATAGGTGGACTTTGCAGACGAGACACTCGTGGCTGTGCTTTCCGAAGCAAGACTGACAGGATGGGTGGCAAGCTTCACAGCTCTGCCCTGGCTCATCCCCGTAATAGCCTGCTGGACACACGTCCACACAGGTGCCATCTGTACAAAGAAACACACATGATTATGCAGCTACTCAAACAAGCCTTAGATGCCTGAAAAGCTTTCCAGGACACGCAGACCTCAGAGAATTCATCAATTTGTCCTGTGAAGACCATATTTGACTCACTGAGCAGGAAATGTCTCTGGTTGCAGCTCAGGCAGTGTTTTTTTTCAGGACCTGAACACCTGTGGCAGTATTTGTGACATGGATGGCATTCCCCGTCTTGGTCCGCGTACTGATGAGCCGAGCATTTGTTGCCTAATGGTACACAATGGCCATGGCCATCCAGCCTCTGACCCTGTGTGCAGCTGGCGCAGGAGCTGGAGTGGGGCCCGAAGCAGGTGAGACAAGATGCATCACAGTCTGGAAAGAAAGTAAAAAATTAAAATAAAATAAAATCCTATTAACAAAGCTGCAGTGAAGCATATTTATTTATATTGAAGCACACCTATTGGGTTAACACAGGATGGGCCTTCAAAGTATTCAGATGAAAATAAGTGTTAAAAATCCTCCTGCCCATGTTGCAGTACAACAGTGTACTTCCTCTTAAACGTCTTACTGCTAGCAGCAACTGTTAACATTTTCCTGGGAGAAACATACCATCCTCTGTTTGTGAAAAACAAAAAAAAAACCAGAGCAGTGCGTCTTTCTCCAGGGAACTGTCTTTGGCATCACTGTTTTGTTTTCAAGGTTTGACAGCTGCCTGTTAACAGTCGGAAAAGCGTTGCTATTTTAGTCTGAGCTAAAGTCAGGAAAGACACTCTGGCACAGTAGACACTATAATTGAGAAATGCATGAAGGACGCTAAAGAACAGAAAATGTGAAAAAAAAAAAACCTTCAGGAGAATTGGAGCATGCCTGACTTTGTCAAACCCAAAAGGACAAGAGTCCCACGTGCCTAACAAAAAGTCAGAAAACATTACCCAATGTGTTTCAGCTTAGAGGAGACTCTATTTAATAAAAACGCTGTTTTCTGTTTTACCTTCACATTGTGCAGTTGTCAGATCCCTGTAGCTATGGGAGGGGCAGGCTGCCAGACATGCCCCATTGTGCAGAGTCTTCTCTTGGTCCATACAAGTATCACAGTCGATGCTGCTTGGCCCGTCACACAAAGCGCAGTCAGGGTGGCAATGCAAACACTCCCCTTGCTCTTTGTCCTCATAGAACCTCTGAGGACATTCTGACAAGCACAGTCCCTCGTGTAGAAAATGATACTCCTCACAACCTGCACAAAAACAGCTTTCAGCACAGAATGGAAGATCAATTTGGCACAACTCAGTGAAACTATAATAAGTTCCCAAAGGTCTTTGACAGAAACGCAGGAAGAAAAAGCCCTCTCTCTCAATTGTCCCTTTTCACTCTGCATTTGATACATTCTCATAATATAGATTGTCGTTCTTTTAAGACAGTTACTAATGTTCATCCATGACCGCGAAACTGTGTGGTGCTAAAGGGAAAAGTCAGTGTTATTAGGAAACACTTACAGTAAATATTGCACATAGTGTGTACTGTATTTTATTGTCAGTTCATTCAATACTGTGTGGCTATCAACACAGAAAGAGGACTACAGAGAGATGAAGAATATTGTAGATTACACTGAATGAGCTCTAACAATAGGATTTGTCCTGATTTGTTACCTGCGCACTGTCCGAGTGGGTTGCACTCTTGACAAGCTGAGGGGCAGCTCTGGCACTTCCCGTCCTGGACAGTGTGCCCTGGAGGACACTCCTCCACACACTGGTGCTTGTGTAGAAAAAGAGGTTCTGCACACGCGAGGCAGTGGGTGGCGTTTCTCCCACAGGACACGCAGCCTGCCGCACAGCTTCGACACACCTGGCCTGCAGGATAACCCCTGCAGAAAACCAAACGGAGATCAGTAGACACACACGCACAGGACAGCAAACTAAGCATCACATCAGTGCAAACAAGCCACACAATGTGAGTTCAACATATTTATGAATACTTGCATTATGATTTATGCATTTCTAATACTTAAGAGCATGTCAGTCCATGAAAAATAGCATTTTCCTCACTGGTGATGTATCAAAACTCTTAACATATTCGTTTTAATATATAACAAAATACATGCCAAACAGTACTGATTTTTTCTGCTAAGATGAGAATAAAAAAACAAACAAACAGGCTGTCATGAATGTGTTTGCAGCTGCTGGGGTAAACAAAGAGGAGTGACATTTTGCTCTGCTCTGCTCCACTCTACGGGGGACAACTAATAATTCATCCAAACAATCATGTCATACTTGCTAAATAGCTGCTTGGTAGGAAAACATCAAATAAAAATCTAAACTCCTCATGGCCAAAAAGTTAACGTGGTGATCTCAGTGCTAATGGACCTTCAAGGACCTCTCCCAAAAGGATCATTATTTCAGTCCCAAGGTTGTCACAATTTAATGGCACATAACCACTGAGTAGGAAATGTCAAAAATCCATCTTCTGACATTTTTTTTTGGGCTCTTCCATGGATGATTCTCACACGGCTTCATGTTCAAAATATGCAATGAGAAATAGTGTAGAACTGGCTCCAGACCTGACACACTGCCGGACACACTGTCCCCCCTGCAGGAATAATGGAGCTTTTCGAGTGCTCTGACAGCGGGTACAGTGCTGAGCATCCACGCACTGCAGACAGCCTGGAGGGCAGGCCTCACACACACCGCTCAGCCGACTGGCAAAGAACCCCCCCGGACACTTTGACACACATGTTTGCTGCACGGTCAAAAAAAGCCCTGGAGGAAGAAAAAAAACCAAACACACAGTAAACATGATCACCGCTAAGGAC
The DNA here is from genome assembly GCA_032270685.1 of Microctenopoma stevenorrisi. Classification (NCBI taxonomy): domain Eukaryota; kingdom Metazoa; phylum Chordata; class Actinopteri; order Anabantiformes; family Anabantidae; genus Microctenopoma; species Microctenopoma stevenorrisi. The sequence continues at coordinate 4,755,907 of JAUMTR010000004.1, read as the reverse complement.
ACTGCTGTGTCTAAAGTATACCAACACCAAGGCCACGCAAGGGACTCTGAGACCTTTTGCACACTTTGTACACTGGTTCTTCTCGTCTCCAGAGCAGGATTCACAGGATGAGTGGCAGTCTTCACACTCGCCATCCTCTGGCACAGACAGAAAAGACGGTTAACACCATGGAGCTACCTCCAGCACTCTGATTCAGGACCGTAAGAGTACAGGTCATAGTCATCACCTGCCTGGCAGTCCAGTAAGATAAAGGAAGGTACAGCATGAAAGTTTGAGGTTTTGTAGTTTCTAACGTTCAAACTTTATTCCTGCATGTTCATTTTAAACCTTTGAATTAACCTATGTACTTTTCTCAGAGTTATTTCAGTTCCTATAATTAAGATGTCTCGCCTCCTCGCCACTAATTGCCGTATGTTGTTTTAAGGTCTGTCCAACTAATTCTGGGGGGAACTAAATGTTCAGCATACACAATCAATTATTTCAAAGTCCGTATCTGGTTGACGTTCAGTAGTTCTGTCCGTTTTGAGTACTTAAGTTGGTGCAGGGTTCAGGGACGGTGGCACACAGACCAATTACCCTCCATGATTTCTTCTATGCCCCTGTGAAAGTGCTCAAATCCCTGGTTCATTATGGGGAGACAGTTGGATTAGTGCAATACATAAGTATTAGTCTCACCGCTGCGAAAGGTCTTAGTGGGACAGACCTCATGGTCAGACACACACTCTCCATTTTCAAGCGTCTTCCCCTCCTCACATGACAGGCAGCCGTTGTCCTCTGGGCCACTACATGTCACACAGTCTGAGTGACACTCCTCACAGTCGTTGCTGTCTTCGTCGCCGTAGAAACCATCAGGACACACTGAAACACACCTCCCCTCTGAGGAAAACAAAAAGCTCTTGATTGTCTTTGTGTATATACATGCAGCGAACGGACTTGTTACTTTTCATACCTAGTACTATTATACTACAATACTCCCATATCGCTGTATAAGTGACATCATACAAGACTTAACTATAAGAAGTTTTATTTTTTTAATGCACTAGTGATAACTTTACACACGTTAGGCTGTGAATGTTTTCTCTAACACTGTAAGTGTGATGTCCTGACCCACTTGGGCAGTTTTACCTGATAAGAAGAGGTCGGTCTCACACCAGTAGCACTCATCTACACCACAGCTCACACAGTTTTCATCACACTGGACGCAGGTCATCTCCTCTTCCACGCTGTAGGTCTTAGCCGGGCAGTTTCTGTAGCAGCCGTTCTGAAAACTGATGACAAAAGCTGCAGTTGATACCTGTGGTTCCCCCCCCCCCATCACAAACACATCAACTGAACACTCACACTTTTTATTCTAGTACAGCAGAAAACTGAAAGGTAGAGCGAATGCACAGAGTTGAGATCACACATGGCGACAGCGAGGCACACAGCCTTACTTGTAAAAGCCCTCAGTGCAGGACAGGCAATGCCTGGGGTTATCTGTTGAAAGCAGACAAAGACTCAGCTCTCCTTTCAAACAGGAGCCCTTAAACATGGTCGGCAGCACACAGGGAGAGCTCGGTCTACTGTAGGCACTGGAAATTTGGGGGAAAATGTTACTTATGGCTGGGAAGCTGTGACTTACACAAAACACATTTCCTGCAGCCCTCTTCACAGGCCATGCAGTCATCGTAATCTGGATCCTCCACCTCCCCTGAGAAAAATGATAAAGAGAGTTTAGAGAAACAATCAGAAAAAGAGGGTGGGAAAGCGGTGGGCGGACAGGTGTGACACAGTGGTTTTCAATATCACTTCTGAAACTGTGAAACAATACAAGATAAAAGATAAAGATGAAAGAGAAGAAGCTCATACATCACGCTGTGACCTTGTTTACCTTCTCCGCACTCCAGCTTTGCACACATGCCATCAGAGACAAAGTAGGAGGAGTTACACTTGAGGCAGCGAACCGGGCTTGTGCAGAGCCGGCAATGGTCCGAGCACGGCTCACACCTTTTTTCCTTGGTGTGGTAGAAGGTTTCAGGACAAGTGTCCAAACACTGATTGTTGTAGAGGTAACGCTCCAGTGCAAACTTATCTGGAAGAAAAGCTTCAAGTTGAAACACTTTCATTCTTTATCTTCTGACTCTTGTGTATTTTTATTTAGATGGAAGTGCTGGTTTTATGTGTACAGTAACTTCCCCTGAGGCAGAGTAGGAAACACATTAGAGAAACCGTAACCTTAGTCGTTTCATCTTCGTTTTCTTATTCAAAAAAACACAAAAGATTCAACTCATCATTCAGCTACATAGCAAATGAATAATTTATTGAACCAAATGTAAATTGCATTTTTTTAAAATGTCAGTATCTAAGTTGTAGCTCCTAAAGGTGCGCTAATCGATATTTCTACATTTATTAGAGTGGCTGTGGACTGCGGTCTGCCACAGTGTCTATTATTAAACTACCACTTCAAATAAAATGCTATTCAACTCCAAACCTGATCACGATTGAACTGAAAATATAGCAAATGTCCTTTATGCGCTAATAGATTAATTGATTTTTCCCTTATCCACTGTACAATGGAATGGGCAAAATCACACAGAGAAGAATTATTCAATGTAAAAAAATATATTTTTTTCTAAACATTAGGTTAAGGAAAGTGAAACAGAGCACTGATATCTCTTGAATCAAAGGGTAAAAGATCTATATAAGTTTAGTTTTCTGGACATAACACTGCAGAAGTGGGAGCTATGGGTCAAAATTCCTTTCCATTCCCATTTTAAACACTGCATGATTTATTGTTTAGCCCTCACCGGTGTCACAGCTGGTGCAGTTGACTGGTCCAGCATCCACACAGGTTGCACAGGTGTGGTCACACAAGTGACAGCGGCCACCTGACAGGTACCTGCCCCTGGCACACTCCGCTACACAGCGGCCCTCATCCAGAGCCCTGCAGCCGACAACAATATCAAAACCACTTTTTCAGCTGCAAATACCACAGCATATAAATAAACACATGCTGAACGTATTCACATCCCAGCATGCAGCAGACAGCAGAGTAACACAGATGAAGCTGAGAAGAGACGCAGGAGTGGGTTCAACGTGGCAACGTGGGAGTTATAAGATAAAATGACTATGTGAAGTTCCAATAATGCAGTAATCCTTACAGTAAATTCCGTATAGTTCAATTCCTTCTGACAAATTGTGAAGAAAAAATACATAAATTGCATATTTTATGTTCAGCTCATTTATTGATCATTTCCAGCTTTTGTAGTTTTTTGTAGTTTGCCAATAACTGCAGACCTGTAACTTAGTAATTATTTAAATTATGACAGGTTTTTTTAATTAGGTGATACTTTGTGCTATGAAACACTACAGAGAGTTAAATCTTATTTTGGATTCACAAGACCTCAAATTTCCTCCTGAATCTTTTCATCAGAGATGCTTGAACCAGAGAATGTTTGTAGTTGTTCTAACTACTTTAACAGATGCCAGGTTTTTTACTGGCTAGTTAATTAAGTGACTGAAGTAACTGTCTTAACTTTACGTCTTTTCATTTTGTTTCATGTTTCCTTGACAGGCATCTGCTGGCTTTGAATGCTCACACGTTCATGAAAAACTAACATCTATCTACACCATTTCTAACACACATTATTAATTGAGAAAGTCAGGGGGCTGTATTAATTACCCTTTTGACCCTGAATCTACATCATCAAAACCAGCTCACCGTGAAGAAACACAGCTGATGCAGTCTTCACGCTGCGGCCCTGTGCACTTGAGACACGTTGCATCACATGCGCGGCACTTTCCGTTACTGTCCTGGTACTCTCCTGTCAGACACACAGCAGGAGACAGAAGTGAAAAACCATCTGAGGTGCAGAAGGTGGGTTTAGTGTCAGGTGCCAAAGAAGAGAAGGCCCACACTCCCACGCCATTTGTTTAAATAAACAAGTCTGACTTGTTGTTGACTCGTACTTCATACAGTATCACACATGAATGCTTTTATACTGGAAATGGTATTAAGATAATATTTAAAGTAAAATAGAGAAGTAGTACGAACTAATGGTTAGTTGGTTACATTATATTAATCTAGCTAACTTGTAGTAGAGGTAGAAGATCATTGGCTGACCGTCTGTGCAAACCGTGTTAACAACACACACTCCCTCTTGTAGGCCGTGACCGCTGGAACAGCTGCTGCAGTTCCCCCGGCTTGGCCCCACACAGGTAGCACAGCTGGCGTCACACCTGAGGAAGAGAGCGCAGCGACTGAACACATGCGCGCACACACACACACTGACCACAAACAACTACACCTAAAGTGACACCTAACAACAAACATAGCACAAAGCAGAAAAACAAGCACCGGCACAAACGCACACACACACACACACACACATACGGACAGAAGCCAACAACCAGAATAAAGCCTGCCATCAGCAGATAAACAAACCACCCACACCTGAACACACACCAGTGAGCTCACCTCCTACATATCCTGTGCCCATCAGCTATCTCTGGGTTTGGTTCTGTGGCGAAGAAGCCAGCACTGCAGGAGGTCACGCACGTCCACTCCTCCATCAAATAGCCTTCTGCACAATGGTTGCATGCTTGAACACCTGCACCTAACGCCACATAAGCCGCAAACAAACCATGTTTTCAAAAGGACCAAACAGAAGTTCTACAAACAAGAGTTTCACGCTGTGTGTTTCCTAATAATATTTTACAGATGTTTCCATGTAGTTCATGACTCCACCAACCCCCGCTCTCACCTGCACAGGTAGCACAGGCCTTGTGACAGGGCTTGCATGCACCTTCCTGCTTATCATGGTAGAATCCCCCTGCACAGCTACGCTGGCACCGATTCCCCTGCAGACTGGAGAGAGCAGAGGGAGCATGTGGCACTGTGACACAAACACTCACAGCCAATCATGTGACACCGTAAAGATGACTCATTGCCTTTGGACTGCAGGCTCAGTTTTCCAACCCACAGCACACCACCACGAGCACTTGGTGAACTGAGTCAGTGAACACTGTATTCCGGAAACCTCTAACCCGACAATATGCTGAATTTGTCAAAGATGTTTTTGGTTTTCTAGGACGATGTAGCAAAAATAAAAGACAGAATCCATTTTTCTTTGTAAAGGGAAATGATAACGCATGATATTTTGAATACAGTTGAAACTATTGTCAGCTTTTCTAATTGTTATGAAGCTAGAGAGGGTATATACACAGGGAGAATATGTGTTCTCAGCAGCTGAGAGAGAGAATGCGGCGCGTACTGAGCAGTTGATTCAAGCATCGTCGGAGAATTTGATTCACCTTGTGTCTTGTTTGCATTCTGTGCAGATGCTGTAGGAGGTGCACTTCAAGCAGTTTTCGCTGCACTTTCTGCACATATTTGCATCTGTGGGGAAATCAAACAATACACATGGAATTCACAGAGCAATTAATCAATCTTGCACACCTCTCAACTGCAGTTACATCAGCTGACTGTTCATTAGAAGGCTTATATGCAGCTGTATCCAAACAGCCCTGTGGCTCCTTAAAGGATATTGCTTCTGTATTGAAACCACGGTACCGTAGCACTCGTCCTTTACCCATTTCTTCTCTTTGTAATTACAAAACAAAATCATTTTCTAAGGATCCATTAATTCTTTTTAATTAACGAAGCTGCGATAGCAAAGAATGTGTTATTGGAAGGCCCATTAATTACTTATTAATTAACTCATGTATGTCTACCCGGTATTAGTGATTGTTGAAACTTTTTCCAGTGACATCTTGCTCAAATAAAGAAATAACACCTGAAGTGAGTTAGTTGACTGAGAGAAGGTTGCACTCTGTCTGCTCTCGACTGCGTTGACCCTCCTAAACAACCGACCATCTCTATTCCCTGGGCCCACAAGGACCACTTTGCTTCACTACGGCTGACCCAATGCCAGAATTAATTAGTTTGGCAATTACCACCCCTCTTACCAGCTGGTCTCCAGTGAAGGGGCAGTTCTACTTGCCATTTTCAAATCACGCCATAGCTCCCTTTCAGTTTCCCGTTTTTCATTTATTACACTTTTTATTGCAGTGACTTGGTTTAATGTGTGTCCAGTCTGTGTGTTGTTGTCACGTAATCTGAAGCTTTCTCTGTAGTAATAGCAATAAAATATGTATTGCATTTAAGTTAGTTATTGCTCTGCTACACCTTTTTTTTTCCTAACTCATCCAGATTCTATAACATCCGATGGATAAAGTAAATTCTGGTTAAGAAACCATTCCTGGCAGCCAGCGAGACAAATAAAAGCCTATAATCTGTAATAATTCAGATACATTCTCCTCAAATTATAACTGCAGATGTACACATATAAATGGCAAAAAACTTTGAAATTAATTTATGCTTCAAAGCCAGAAATCCAACCATGGTCGAGGTAGTAGTTATCCCCACAGATGGCTGTGCAGGTGTTAGTCCCCTCAGTCAGGTGATGACCAGGTTGACAGGAAATGCACTGGTCACTGCGACTCCCAGAGCAGCTCTCACACGAGGAGTAGCACCTTTTACAACGCCGGCGGTCACCCCAGAACCCCCTGGGACATATTGCTACACATGTCCTGTTGAACAGACACAAACCAAAGCACAAAGAGGACAGGAGTGATAATTCTTTTAATGAGTGGGAGAGAGTGAGGGGTAGGATTAGGGTAGGAAGTTATGTTCATTTCTTTTGACATAATATTTAAACATGTGGATTAGACATATTGTCATTTACAACATACAGTATATCGGCCACAGTGCCACATTATAAACATGTGTTTTGTGGATCTGCTAACTGTGCTCTGCACTCTGTGATCAAGCTAACCTTGTGTTGTTCTTGAACTTGAGAAAAAAGTGTAAGCATGTAACACACTGCTGCGGGCTGGGCCCCTCACAGCCATCGTCACTGCATTCTGGGTCGCAGGGTCCTGGAAGGGCACACACTCACAAAGTCACTGCACCACAGTAGCACCAAGGAAGAAGTTCCTCAAACAGCTGATGCCGTTTGATAGTTAAACAAACACAACTTCAATCAAAGGTACTACCTGAGTTTAAGAGAAAAGGTAAAAAAAGAAGTGTTACAGTACAGAACATTTAGAAACAACAGCTTGATACAAGCACATGACTCACCACTGTATTCTTCAGTTAGGTCACTCTCCACTGGCATTTCAGCTGATCTGACTCGCTCACGATGTGCAGGATACGGCTGCTCTGCAGTGCCATAAATCACCAGGGACCACTTCTGTAACATCCCTGCGAAACAACACAGAAACAGAACAAGATAAAAGCTCTGTCCCACTAGGCCTCCGAGTTTAACATGTGTTTCATAATGCTGAGATCTTAAAAAGGGGACAACCAGACCTAGTTCAGTGTTGTCTCTCTTTTGAGATGGAGTATCCTGGATTTTCAAAGTCCATTCCCCTGCTGCCTGCTCCCCCCAGCAGTGAGTTGTCATGAATTCCCAGTTTTGAAAACCCTCGGTGGAATTGTCAAGAGGCCTAAACCGAAACGTTACATAATCCTGATAATGCTAATATACTACTGCAGCCACAGGTGGTACCACTGCTGACGGTACACAAGCTGGGGAAGAAGTACAACAAAAATACAAATCCACACATAACAATAAGAAGACTGATTAGAGATTAAAGCTATTTTTAAGAAATCTTATTCACAGATGTATTCTGAATCATGACGCGTAATAAAAACATTTAATAGTGCATGTTACGTTCAATCCAACAGAAATTCGTTGATTCATTCAACTTTTGGTCTCTAATACATTTACAAAGATTTCTAAATGCTATAAATCATGCTTTCATGTTGTCTATGTGGGTTTTGAGTATAGTCTGATGAGCATGATTTACATTTAAAGTTAATTCTACAAAACAAACCAGTGCAACAAGTTCACTTTCTGATGACACCTGACAACGCACCAGCTAGTTGTTCATGTTTGCTGGGAGCAAGAGCTTAGACCAGTGTGCTCCTAAAACTTTGTTGCGCTCTTGTTGCTAATTAGTGGTGTATTTTGGCCAGAAATATGTCCAAATACCAGTTTCTCTGAAACCCCATATGGGCAGCACTCCTGTGATCTGCTAGTAGCACGTGCCAAAATCCTTGTTCTCCCTGCAGTGCTAGAAGGTGCCAAACTCAAGTGTAGCAGAGTGAAGTATATAAAAATACAAAAAGGACACATACAAGTCATGTCGAGAAGCCATTTTAATTTGAATCATCAGCTGTTAGTTACCTGTTACTTAGCAGCTGTGACATGGTGCCTGCAGGTGATGTGAGCGCAACAGAAAGATCGCCACGACGACCGTGAGTGATGGTAACACGAACGACGACATGCTCCACATAGGCGACGTGCTGGAGGGGCTTCCTAGAGCAACCTGCAGTCTCACACACAGCTGTCAGCGCAGAGCCCGTATGAATGGCTCTGTCATGAGACGGAGAAAGAAAAGAATAAAGAGACAAGAGTGAGCGGGGGAGATAACGGAGGCTGCAGAAAACAAGACACGGGAGAGTTACACAGAGCCGTAAAGAAGATGACAATTAAAGAGTGTGAGGAGAATCCATGTGGGAGAAATCCATGCGAGAAGCGAGACAGAAATAGATAAAGTGTGATAAAAGGGGATGAATCCAGGGAAGCCCTGACTCAAAGTGGAGAACTCTTGCAGCGTGGTTGGCGTGATACCTGCTCAGCTGGATGGGACACTCCTCCACACACTCGTGCTGTGAGGGGACTTGTTTCCAACGCTCAGCCTCCTTCACCATGCTCTCCGCATCCAGCAGGCCAAAGCCATACAGGTGGCTCACTGACAGACCCCCGCATAGCCCCAAAACACACACACACACACACACACACACACACACACACAGACACACACCACATGAGCGAGGGCATAAAGGCGCCGCAGCTTATAAAAGACTTCAAACACCCCTGGGATTTTGTAGGCGTTTATCACTGTTCTGCTCACAGTATCTCATTAATTTGTATGCTTGCTGTTTTATAGTTTCCTTAAAAAGAGCTGAGAGAACATTTACCAAAATATGCGTATCAAACTGTCTCTTCTCATCTTCTTTATTATAAGCTTTGACAGTGATGCAGAGAAAAAAATATCATGCAAATAAAGAAGTAAACTGCTTTTGAAATGAGGTGGAAATATGATAGCAGCACCTTTGTATCCAGCCCCATTGAGCTGCCAGTCAGGAGCAATAAGATGATGAGCTTTCGATGTTCTGACGATAACGTGCTGCACATCCCTCCATGTTAGCAAAGGACTGAAAAAGGGTTAAATAATCTCATCACCTGATTACCGTTATAATTTGAACAGTGCCTGCATGCATGGACTGTTTGTGTGTGTGTGGGGGGGCTGCTTACTTGGCCTCCAAAGTGAGAGCGATGACACCTGCAGCCACGGAGGCGGCAAGAGATGTCCCTGACGGAGCCCGGCTACAGCTCTGCTGTGGACCCAAGATCACCTGTGGAGATGAGCAGCTCCTTCTCATCTTTTCGATATTAAACAGTCTTCCCCTGCTGTGCTCAACACAGTGCTTGAAACATACACTCACTGGCCACTTTATTACACGGGTACGGTCGAACGCAATCCAATAATAATATGTATTTACTAATCCTAAATGAATTCATATGAAAAATGAAAACTTTCTTTCATAAGTAGCACTGGAGTGCATTATATTATGAGGCTCTTCTAATGTTTTGGCCCCATATTTTTTGTAAATGGGGTAACACCGCCTAATTTTATGCACTTTAGTATGACTCCCCTACCCACTAATACTCCAATAATAAACATATGCCAGGATTTTCACCTGTCCCCTGCAGTCAGAGTGGCAGCCCTCAGATTCAATTTACTGTTACCTGACAAATACTGGACAATTTGCATTGAAATGTTATGTTCAGGTTTTGCTTATGTTATTGATGCTGAAAAAATAAAACAGTTCCCAGTCTACCGTTTGAGGCAGTGCTGAAGTAAATACTGTGACTGAGTAAATGCCATGTCATGTTACAAGTAGCTAATTTCTCTTCTGTTTGTGTCATGTGAATTTAAAAGTTATTTTTTACCATCATGAAAAGTTCACAGAGCATATCTGAGATGTTGATTGACAGGTGTCTGAGACAATCACGCTCAACTCAAATAGTGTGTAGCCTGAGATTGCTTGCTTGCCCCAACACTGCTCCCCTCCTTCGCCAAATATGGGTTTTCTGGCTTTAAGCAGCTGGCAAGAAGGTGGCAATTGTTAAAAGCAGCTACAGGCTTTAAAACAACCCTTAACGTTCCCCAACCTGTCAGTTACAACCATCATCAAAGATAATATGAATGTGATTTCATCAAAACATGGTTTATTATTGACCAAAAAACATTTGCACGCTGTGGGAATGTTCTTAGTGTGTTTGAAGCTGGTGATTAGGAGGAGTGGGTGTTGTTTTGCGGCTCTTATCTTGCCTTAGATTACGCTCTCAATTAATAACAATACACATAATGTTTAGAACATGAAGGCTCATATAAAATACTGTAATGTTCCCCTATGTTTCTCCCGTGTGCTCACCGTGTCCTCTGTCTCCCCACCAGTGTACGCTGTCGCCAGTGCGGAGGTGCACAGCTCAAGGTAATCTGGCTGGGTTCCACGCAGAGTGCTGCTACTGATAGAGATAGTGTAGATACTGCTGCTGTAGCCATCACAGGCGCAGTGGTCACCTCTTTGTCCTCCGTTCCCCGACGCCCAAACAAAAACGGAGCCCCTCCCATGCCGGCCCTGAGGGTCATTGGAAAAGCAGGCAGGCATGATTCATTTATTAATGATATATTGATAAAGCCCTTCATGTAGGGCTTTTTCTTTCACACACAAACGTTTCTCTCTCTCTCACTGTTTTGATGCCGTTCTGTAAGGCGCGACAAGTCAGAGGCCCAGGCCCCTCCACAGTTACTCCATCATCTTCGGGGCCCCAGTTAGCTACATAAATATCAATATACTGGGTCCTGAAGCTCAGTGATTTGGCCTCAACAATATCTGTCACATCTCCATCCAGCATACGGATGCCTATAGGTAGACGGAGATGAAGATACAATGAATGTTTCGAGGTGTTCTTGACCTCTAAAAGTCTTTCGACACGCTAGTTTCATGCCGTCACATGGACTCACCGCCTATCCCTGCACAAAAAGAGACTCCAACTGTGCATTTAGAGTTATTTGCAGAGGCAGCAACCATCCCTGCACACTGAGTCCCATGGCTTTTGGAGAAAGGAGGAGAACATCAGAACATGAGGTTAGATGCATATGCATGAGGAGAAGATGGGCTATTTCCGTTACATCAAACCAGTGAGAAGATGGAATTTAGACTGGGGAATTTGCATATCCATATAAGTAATTACTGCAAAATGGAAAGGGAAAGCATGCATAATTAAAGTTAGAATTATGATGGGGGAAACTGCGAAACAGGTGCAAAGAGAAATCTAGAAATAAGTACTCACTAGTTATCAGCGTTGCTGGAATAATTGGGAGAAGGATCTTGGTCCTGTCCGTTCATATCATAGCTGGCGAGAGGATCCTGAACCAGATGGATAGAAAGTAGCAGCACATAACAAGATGCCAGCGGCTATCTGTCTTCGTTTCATCAGACAAATCACAAAGAGCATTATTCACCAGTCCACTCGACAGTTAAGTGGATCAGACGTTTAATGTCCACTCCAATACTCTTAGCTGGCTTTCCAAACCTTTGGCCCAAAAGCTCCGCCTAAAATATCTGTCTCAGCTTTGCGAGCGTGCGCTAAGAGCTCTGCCAAATTGCTTATGATTAATGTCCCCTTCCTGAGAACAGCCTCCCATCCCAGGGCACTTACATAATTTGACTTCAGATCTGGATGCTCTCTCTCAATGCCATCATCCAGGACAGACACCACCACACCCTTCCCAGTATACCCTCTCCTCCAGGCTGCTGCAATGTTCATATGCGCCTGGCAGGGCTTGGACTCATCTCTGCAGCGCTGTGAAACAAATAGTGGGGCATAGAATTTAGCCTTTGGGAATAAAAGGAATGAAATAAATAAGGGTCTATTTACAGCTCTGACTGTCTGGGTTTACACGTCTGTGTTTCAGACTCGAGAACGAGAATAACTCACAGTGTACCACAGACTGTTCCAAACTGCGTCGTTGACGTGCGGTGTCTGAGTGTGGTCTGACAGAAGCTGGGCAGTGGGGAAGTGTTTGGTCTTCATGTCAACTGAGTAGATGTGACTGGCTTTCGAGATTCTCTTTGCTCTTCTCTGGACCACCTGTTGTTGGAGCCACTCCACCTGAAAAGGATCCCACAGAAAAGGATGATGAACAGGCCTGTAGCGACTGTACTTGTGGGCATGTCTGCTTGGCTTTCAACACCCTGTGAGATGTTGATTTTAGTTGATTTTATCATTTTATCTTCTATCTTTTGCAATTACATTATTCCAAACCGATCTTTTTTTTATAGCAAAGCATTTTCTTTTTCTTTCTTCTTCCTCACCTGATGTCTTTTTCATGAACTCCTAGGAGGCTCCTTATTTATGATGATGCATCATATTGAAACTAATGTCTGTACATTTTTATGAAAATCAAGTGTCCCCAAACTTTCTAACTGTTTATATTGGGCATGTTTTCATCCAATTTAGATAACACTGTTCAAAATAAAGTCCCACAGGAAGTCAACTAGTACAAGACAATGAAACACTCAAGAATAACCTGTGAGCTCTGTGGGACTATACTGTGTGTACCTCTGTGTGTGCTTGTGTTGCATCTGGAGGCAGGGAGATCATGCCAATTAATAATCCAGCAGAGGCTTCCAATACTACCTGCACTGTATCCCATTACCTACCTCAGTCTCCTTGGTGACGCTAACAGTCACCTCTCTGTTGGACACCGTGGAACGTGCCGCTGTCTCAAGGTGGCGGAAACTGTAATAACTCTTCAGGTCTCCAATCTGGTGAAGCAGACATCAAATGCTGTAAATGAATTTGTTTTCAGGTGAGGGTGCGACATCCTGCTCAGTCACAGTACTAAATAACTGCTAAAATATTAAACTGCTGTTGGTGTCTTTCATTATGGCGGCTACCTTACACCTGTGATAGTTTTTCAGGAGAGGGTAACTGGAGACACAAGACTCCTGCCACACCGCTGCTCATATTTGTGTGCATGTGTCCCATATGTGCAACGTCTTGTGGATGTGTGTGTGTGTGTTTGTGTCTGTAATGCTCTAATGCAAGCATTTTTTTAATAGACAAGAGGAAGCTCGGAGAGTGATTTATGTTTCATTTTCTTAATTATGGTATGGAATGGCTAATTTACTGCATGTCCTGGTGGCGTCTTGTAAAATTCGCTCTTTGATTTCTGACCTCAGCACAATAAAACAGAGTAGTCTCAATGGCTTCAGTGGGCATTTCTGGTTAGAGTGCTGATAGTGAAACACAGACCTAAGACCTGCAACTTTCATTACTGCACCTATCCTGAGGGAGTACATGTGTAGAATTTTATGAGCCTGGGGTCTGTAACTCGCTCTGCTTTATTTATTTGCTTTATTACTTATTGATTTCATATTATTTGGCCATTCTGTGAGTGTATTGACAAGTCTGGTCTAACTGATTCCTCTTTTTATATCTTTCATGTAGTTGTGTACATATTAAGAGAGCAATAAAGCACTTGGTTATGTGGTCAGGGTTGCAAAAGTAATCGTGATTTATGGCCGCTTGACATATTAATAAGGTAGTCTGTAAGAAAATGCCACATTTGTAAAAGTGCTGTTCGAAATTTTGCTCTTTAACAAAATTTTGAGGCTTAGTCACAATTTATGTTTATTAAGGTTATTATTCTAATAATTTTGTTTCACTCGTGTTCCTGCCAGATGGATGTTTGATTGTCCACTACAAACACAGATTTTTCTGCAATTAATCTTAAAATGTCGACACATTCTATTGTGTTAACATGAATTGTGCACAATTAGACATTTGCAGTCACAGGTTGTAGAATGAGACTTAGATTATGACAAAATCTATATTGATCACAAGGATTAGTCAGAGAAATTCAAACTCGCTCGTGTGGTTAGTTTCCCTGTAAATTTCGCATCTGTTGCTTTTTTGATCCAACTCACCTGACCCATGTTAGTAAATCCATATTTCTCTGCTGTCCTGTTCACAGACTCAGAGTTCCCTCTTATCCTTATCGCCCAGTAGTTGGTGTAAATAGTTGCATGACAAAACTGGAAGAGAGTTCCCATCCACAGCGCGGACAACAGCACCATCACTGCGGACATGTCCTCTAAGCGGTGTAAGCAGGTGTTTCATGCGTGCTCCCTACTGTGTTGTTAAAAGATTCTCACCACAGGACGTTTTCCTTAAAAAATGAAATCCACCATCGCACAGATGCTCTGCGGAAACGGAAGGATCTTTGTTGGCTGAAGACTTGACTCCCGGTCACTGGGAACATGCTCCTATCAAATTACTGCTTCAACATGGGAGCCGGGGATCAACTTCTCTGTCCTTCACAGGGATCCGACCTGCAGGTTGCAGCTTCTCTGTGGCAGGGTAGAAAAAGAAATCCAAAACTAAACTAAAACTCAACGCTTTTATGTAATCATGAGTAAAATGAAGACCAAAAAGGTCCAATACTTAGCAGTACTAGAGCATTAGCGGAATGTTTAGAATGACTATGCATTTATGTAACACACACACTGTTAATACTTTAGAAGACCTACGGTAACGGTGGGTTAGATTAGGTTAAGTTAAGAGAGGACATGAAATGGAAATACAAAATCAAAGTACCACAAAAGTGTCGTACACTAATGTAGCACTGAAAGTATTAAACCATCATAAAATGTACTTTGAGGTAGATGAACTTACACAAAGAAAAAACATGACCGTCTTTATGCAGTAGTATCATTTTATTTAGGTTCTGCTGCGTTTCACCGTGTACTCAGCGTTGAAGTGCCCCACATCCCTACTGTGTGATGGTTATTTCAGTCACCTCCCTGCTCCTGGACAAACTTGTATAATTTTATGATCTAGAACAGCAGCAGTAAAGCATCTGTGTAGTGGCTTGCTTTTCCAATGTGACCACTGTGCTATAATTAGTACTACAAAATGAAATTCTCTGTCGTGTACTCTAATAGTTACTGTCTAAACTGATCACATAAGGCCTGTGTGTTTGCAGTAAAAGCCTAATCCTAAACCTAAAGAGTGTTTGAAGCAGTTTGTTGTTGAAAATAATATTTGCCTTGAGGCAATGGATTTGTTTTATTGTTATTATTTTTGGCCAAACTCCCTTCCTCTTGGCACCACAACAGTCTGTGCAATATGAAGTGATATTCCTGCATTTATAAATTCACTGCTTTAACTGGGTCAGTCTGAAGCAATCTGAAAAAAAGTCCTTCATGGTGTATAAGGAGACCATCAAGATATTTTTAAATGTTAATATTTTATTTCTTCATTGATGGGAAAGACTAGACCATAAAACTATTGCAGCTTGAGAATTTGGAAATCATCTACAGCATATTTGACCTTAAGAATGCAAATGGAATTTTGGAAAATTAATTGACTTGGGAGAGAGATTTCATGTGACACCTCTTCTTTTGATTCTTCCAGTAGAGCACCAGCAGGAGGATTGTGTGGCGATTGGTTTGGAGTACAATCTGGAAATCAAGAGCAAAGTTGTGGTATCAGGAGTTAGTTAGATGCCCAAAATACTTCGTAAATTACAATGCAGTATCTTTTTCGGTATTACTGCCAGTGTCTTTCTATCTTTTTAGGAGCATTGTGTGTGGATTAAACTGCTAAATGATGTGTGCATACTTGGTTACTCAACCCCAGGTATTTTAAAGTAAAAAGGCCTGAAAATGACTCGCCACTGTTGCTTTAACGCATGCAGTGCCAAACGATAGCTGAAACTCCTCCAGTAAACATCGTGACATTATGATCACATCAGAACATTTGATCAAAGTGAGGGGGCAGACGTGGGATATGCCCCATGAGTCCACAGCGGAAAGTACACCCTTGATCAGACATTCTTACGCAGA
This sequence comes from Microctenopoma stevenorrisi, assembly GCA_032270685.1. NCBI lineage: Eukaryota > Metazoa > Chordata > Actinopteri > Anabantiformes > Anabantidae > Microctenopoma > Microctenopoma stevenorrisi. Next base: position 4,739,874 of record JAUMTR010000004.1, on the reverse strand, counting down.
CCTGCTCCAAACCCCGTCTGACACAGTTACAACTTTTGTCCTATAATTTTAACATCTATCATGTTTGTTCAACTCCAAGTGACATAGTTTAGGTGAACTGTACCATTTAGTTGGTAGCTAGTTGTACAGTTGTGAGGCAGGTCAGGAGGAGATGAATCACAGTGTGCAACGTTCTTTACATGGTCTACAAAGCTGGAGAAATGCATTTCAGCTCGTTGTGATGCAACTTCTCACTTCTTCTCATTTTTTGCCAGAGTTGCTTGTTATTGAATGTCGCACGCTGCAGTTCTCCATTATGTGAAGAAATGCAAACTGTTGGAGTTGGAGAAGGATTACCAGAGTATGTGATGCAAAACGTCCCATTATTTGAAAGCCTGCTTTGCATTACATCAGACTGTGGCTGAAAGAGATTCTCGTACTATTACAGCTTATCCAACTCAACTGGATGCAAATCACCTAAACGTCATCAAGTTATTTTTTTACTGATTAAAATACAGAATACAGATGTTGATGATTCCATTTCAGTTTGTGTAAATTCCATAACTACTGACGGATTAGACATCCTGTTTTTCATTTTCTCTCTGCCGATCTAGTTTGTGATAAAGGTTACGTAATGTTGCTTTATTCTAGCTGCATAGGTTCCAGGCTAACATCATCGAGATAGTTCTGTAATATTCTCTGACACTGATCTTCAGGGACACTCATTTAAATGAATGCCACAGAATTAGTCGTGTAATGATGCCACTAGGGACCGGCTATATGTGCAGCAGGTAGACGAGGTGCAGACTGGTGCATCGTGCATTTTGGGGATCCCCTTCTAATTAAGAGGAGTTACAGGCATCGGCCTCTTGTTGCTGATTTGATGCCGTGGGAAATAAAAGTCAGCACAGCAGCTGATCATTTCGGATAAGGCAGCAGCTGGTCTTTTCTGTCAGCCTTTGTATTTATATAGAAAGCCAGATGGGTATTAATATGACATATTTAAAGCCCCTGGAAACTTGCTTTCAAATCTCACTGTAAGTATTTCTGTGACCTTATATATGCATAATTAGATATGAAATAATCATAGTGTAGTAATGTTAGTAAACAGATAGCTGTTAAAAGAATAGCACAACAGTTGCTGTAAATTATTCGAGAAGATTGATGTCGTCTTCAAAACATATACCTCTATAGCCAGCAGCACAGTTTAAAGAATGACAACAGAGGGAAGCAGCTACACTCACTCCGTCTAAAGTTAACAAAATCTGTCAACCAGTTCACTAATACAAGCAATATACTGTACATATGCTACTGTGTGTGGTTGAGTATTTGTTGAATAAATGAGATTTATAGGTGCTGATAAGTGGATCTTTGAAGTCCATGAAGTCCATGTGAAGCTCTGTGGTGCAGAAAATAAAGAGCCTTAAGGAAAATGAGGCTTGTTAAGTAGAAGGATGAATATACACTGTTTACAGAAGAAACTCTAAATTAAAAAAAAATCTTTAATCATGTACCAGATCTGGACAATTTTTAAACAAAATAAAATCAACTTGAAAAGGTTCTCTCCAAGCCTCTTGCATGATGTCAAAAGTCTTGTTGTTTAAAGTCATGTTTAGTGTCCACTGTGTCCTTGAATTGTAAATTAGAAAGAAGAGGTTCATGATGCAATATGCACTCACAGTCTTTATCATCTACTCCACAATGCAGTAGAAAACAAACTAGCTGCGGAAAACAAAGGAAAAGCACCTCTTGGCAAAGCAGTCACAGGACTTTGAAGTTATCTAACATGTCTTCAGAGAGACTGACTTTGATGTTCAGAAAGCTCCTCTCAAACTGTGACGCATCCCCCTAAAAAATTATTGTCAAACGTGTTCCTGAGCACATCGACTGCCCCGCAGGCAGCACAGGCATGAACTCTTATTTATTCCTTCTTTAACATTTCTTACTGATTTATAAACTCTCATTGTTCATTGTCATAAGTTTTGCCGCATGACATATAAGACAGTCACATTTGGAAACTCCAGCTTGTATCTGGTGAATGTCATCGAATGCTTGCGTATCACGTCATGAACAAGTGCATCAGTAATGTTAGGAGGTTTGGAGCCAGCATGACTGAGAGAGTAAGAGATCCATACGTCAACACACACCTTCCAAGACTCAAACTGAATCATGCAGGTTGTTTCTTTGCTATTTGTTTCTTTGCGGTTAATAATAATTATAGAGAAATACATATATAAACCATTAAGGTAACACTTTACATTTCAAACAAGAATAATTCTCACTCAGTTTGTTTGAGGGTTGTTTTTTTAAAAGGACAAATTTTATCCCAGATCCATAGTGAATGGGCATCGAATGCAAACTCATGTGGATGCAAACCTGCAAACTAGAAAACTCTTTCTGGCTCAAACACCAGACCGTCTTTGAGTTATAATTCAACCATGCACAGAATCATAAGTGAGCACTGAGACAAGAAGAATCAGCCCTGCACATTGCCACGGGCTGTTGTGGAGTGGGGAATGTTGTCTCAGATACCAGCGAGATGATGAATTGAAATCAAGGACACTTAATTTTCGGGCTCAGCTGGTAAGTGGCAATAATTGTATTTTACAGTGTCACAGTCACAAACAGTAGAAGTTCAAAATTGATGTTACAAAGCAATTAAACCAGGAGTGTGTTTGCATGTCATACTACCCAGCCAGACAGTGGCTCAGTTGAGATCAGTTAAGAGGATGTGTCTTTTTAAACGTGGCCTTTCAAGCTTCAGACAAACTGACTCTGTAAACCACCTCCTGTTGGGAGACAGATGTGAAACGAAAGAGGGGAAAAACAATGTGTATGTTTTATTTTAGAGTACAGAACAGCTAGATGATTCACCGTTCACGTACGTGTGTCACAGGGCAGCAGACACGCTGCTTCGGGGAAGTAAACAGTGTGCACTACGATGCTGCTCGCGTGAGCAGCATCACTTGAACATGAAACAAAACTTATTAGAAGTGAAGGGAAGAGCCCACACTAAACACTTTCCTCACAGCTCCTATGTTGATGTTCCCCTGAAGCTCCAATTACTACAGTGTGAACCTCCTCTAACGTGGCCCCTGTCGCATATCATCCCACTCTCTCTTAAAATCTTTGCCATGTGGGCTTGCGCACTCTGAAGTTCTCTGTCAAAGCAAAACTAATCAAAACTTATGCAGCCTATTGACAAATTCTGCACATTGAATTTTTTTTCCTACCTTTCCTATTTCCTCTGCACATCTGATCATATTTCTGTCCTCGTATAGAGTACCCTGGTGTCGCATGTCTGCGGGGTTTCTCTGTCCTTCTCAGCCCAGTCCTGATGTATTTACATTTCATTGCCCTTTTTTGCATCAGTGACAGCAGTGGCTGGGGAAAATTTAGCTCATATTTTATTAAACCAATCTGCAGCGATCGCAGTTGACTCAGAAACTTGAAATGGGTACTCTTAATTCATTATTTACATTTTACCAGCGATACACACACACACACACAGTTATGACTGGTAAGCTGTGTGTGTGTGTGTGTGCGTGTGTGAGAGGCGTCTGAAATCTAGAGAGCCAAGCCGGAGGATGTGCTCAGGCATTGTGCTACTGTGTGCATGTGTGTGCGCACATGTGATGTGTTTTTTTTTTTTATTTGGATCCCCTGGTCCACATTCAATCCTTATCATGCTTTTATTTGGTCACTAATGAGTCTCCTATCTCAGTTCAAAGAAAAGTATCAAAAGTAATATTGAAACCATGGGGCTTGTTTATCAGCATCATTATTAAGTTACTGAGCGAAGCTACACTTCATGTTGTATCATTTATTGCATTAGCCTTTACATATTATTTTGCTGCTGGACTCACTAACAGGTTGTTTCTCCAGCACCTCCGCGTACTCGCTCTGATTGACTGTGAAATGACCTCTTTAGTTGTAATGTGCTAAAGTGAAACACAATATTGGTGCAGCAGCCTAAGCTCAATGACTCATGCAGTATTAGCTTTGCTGCTTCCTCTCAGCATGCCGTCGTAGCTTTTTTCACGTGCCCATTATGCATGCATGTTGATGCCTCAAGACATGGTTATTTTTTTCTTCCTCATTTTCATCCAAGCTTCGACTGATGTTGCACTGAATTGCGTGAGCCAACTTTGACCCTTGATGTTTCTTTGAAGAGGCCACAAAATAAGCGTGTTCTCTTCCTTTCTTTGCAGGCCTCTGTGTTTCTCCCAAGCGCCACAATGACCAGTCTGGACCAGAGCCCGCTTACCTGATGTGTCAGTGTGACACACCGGCAGCCTCGGTCGCTTTCCATGTTAAGCCTTTCTCCCTTTTGTGTGTGCCTGAATTCTTGAATAGAACTGCAGCATTGCTGACAAAAAGTTACCTACCTCACCCTAGAATCTTTGCACGCGCAAACACACGCGCACGCACACACACACACGCACGCACTCTCTCTCTTTCTCTTTATGGATTCAAAGCAAGTCTTCTCCAGCTCCTTTGTTCCCCACTCCAGGCTGGGCTCAGATCCTCTCTGCTCTCTGTAAGCCTGCTCCGCTCTGTCATCAGGATTACAGGCTGTGCTGTAGCAGATTAATGACTGACAACTCTACACTGCTCTCAGCATTGCACTGGCACACATAGAGCTACTAGGAGGGGAGCGTGTGCTTGGTTGTGAGGGAGAGAGGAACAACTGCGGGGGAGATAATGCATTGTGTTGGTCGGAGAACAATATGTTGGCTGCGCCGGTTGCGTGTGCGTGTGTAAAGTGGAATTATGTGGTCGTAAGAGTGCGAGTGCAGCAGGGTTTGCGTGTTGGTTATTTTGAAGCGGTGGTACGTTCAGCAAAAAAAAAAAAGCTTTTCAACTTCTACACCTCAGCGAAGCACAGCAGGAAGGGGAGTTGTGTTGGTGAACATGGGGCCTCTGTTGATCAAGCCGAGGTTGATGTGTGTGTTTGTGTGAGCATGCTCATGTGCACATGCAGAATGCATGCTTATATACACTTTCCTTGATGCCAGCAAGAAAAATGTGACAGTTAAAAGGCTAATGCACGCTGTACGTGACTGTAGACTCCAACTAACAATTCCCAACAAGAACACAACAGGCTGTTGCTGCTTTGTTTGAGGCGGCGTTGAAGCTGGCGGTGGTTGTACGAATCCAAACAAACAGGCAAACAAACTGAGAGCCAACACTTTCTGAAGTTTGGAATAAATTAGGCCAGGATCTCACACCACCTCTTCATAGAAGCAGCTTATGTGTGTCATGAATTACTAAGTAGTAATATTTGGGGCTTCTCGCAGCCATCAAACAGCTGAGGCTTAATTTCCTGAGACCTGCCCTGGAGTGTCCAGGCAAGTGGGCTGTCTGAGCTGCCATCTGAGGACTGAGAGGCGGCTGTTGTATTTGGTTGAGATATCTTATAAATGCATAAAATGTTTTTTCGATTAATTAGAGCTCTACAATATTTTCACTGCCCTTGTTTCCCTATTTGACTGGTGAAATTCCTGACGGTAATAACAAGCGGTAACTACTGTAGCCTTTTACTAAAGTGCACTTTGGTAGTACTTGTGCTGCTTGTTAATGCACATTTTAATCCATTGCATTTATGTAATAACTGTAATACCGCTCATTTCAGATTACGATTACACATTAAAACACACGCTGTGAACACAACACTTACATATCATCACCTTTTAAGAGGAGTTTAGTTTTTGGCTTCCAGCTACTGAGGCTCTGTCTTGAGCTGCTAAACTTTCTACTATATATTCGCCAGCTAGTCTCTAACTATAAATGTCTGATGTTTGGTGCCGAGCAGGTAGTGTAATGTGAGATTTTAGAGCTTTTCTGTTGAAAACAGCTGCACGCTGCAGCCCAAAACAACACTAAAAGAGCAATGAGAGTGAATGAAAACACTAAAACTGGGGGCAGACAGCTGAACGACGAGCTGGATCTCGCTATAAAGCTCTGTAAAGCCAAGGGGAGCTGCAGATTCAGGGGTGATTCTCTGTAGGTTCATCACCGCAAATGACTTCTGTCACATTACACATGGTGATTTGATCCATTGCTATTATAACAATATTGGTTATAGCCACATTAGGTATAGTATCTTCTTCCACGAGCGACATAGACATGGTGTTGAATCCAGAATGACAACACACACCAGTGAGCTGTGGTAAAATACTTTTATAGAGCAGCAATCCATATCTGAAACATAGCATCCAACCAGAATACCTCTGCTACGTACAGACCTCACCGCACCCATTTCCTCAGTTTCTATGTGAATTGATCGGTTCATTTGTTTATGTGTGTATGTGTGCAGCAGCACACATACAGTGTGCAGTAGTTTGTCATCAATTACAGCAAACTGTATTAAACGTTTTAAATACAGGTCGTAATAACTCATTTGAAATGTCTCTGGATATAAAAGCTGGTGTTCAGACCCTCATTAGTCCATTAATGAAGATGACATTTTCCTCTGTCTTTGTCTCGTTTTGCCTATAAACTCTATTTACTCCTTCTCTCATATTGTATATTTCTCCGTCCTCTCTGCTGTATTGCCTGTTGTACTGTGCCCCTTGCCCTTTTCCACTCGCTATATATTCTCTTTATATCGCTTAATTGCTTCAGTGAGTCATATTGTAGGCTGAACTTTTGCTTTTTTTTTACTTCAGCACTTTTATTTCACTGCACCAGTATCAAACCTGTAAATGCTGAAGAGGCATTTTAAGAGCCATAACAACATGTGCACCCCGGTCAAACGGCTCTCGTCAACTCCAGCAGCAACAGATAAAATCTTAACCTTTGTAGCTCTTTCTCCTCCCACAGTTTTGTGTTTGCATTTTAATTCTCCACTTCATTCCACATTTGTTTTTTTTAATCAAATCTTCATTATTTATTATTCATTTATAGTGATTTTTTTATATATAAAGAAGTGAATGCAGTGCATTACAGTATTAAAATGTCTCTTGTTTCATCTGTGAGAACTCAGAGGAACCAGAAGCATTTCTTCCTGTTCTTCTTGGTGGGGGCAGGGGGTCTCACCGGCTGAGGTGAGTCTTGTTGTTGGACTGTGGCGGGCTGGGGAGTGGCGGGCTGTGGCAAGCCCTCGTCAGGGTCCCCCACCTTCCATGTGCGTACCACCTGCCCTTCCTGCAGACGAAAGTCGTGCTCTACACTGGAGACATAAAAAGGAAGAGTGTCAGTTAAGCTCGTTTCAATCTTGGGGTCAAAAACCCGAGATTTCTCTAACAGCACAAGCACCACATACGTGCCATAAGAACCCTAGGTGATCCACTTTGTTCACCAGCTAGCTGCTAATTGTGTTTGCTTGTAGTTTCGTGCTGAGCATCTACTATATGTTTATTGCTGCATCTGAAACCACGGTAAGAACGAAACAAAGCACTTTAACAACAAGGCAGACACATGCGCTTTCTAAAGCTCGGTGAACCAGAAGTGTGACGACTCTCGCAACAAGTGATCATACTGTATTCACAATGTCATTTCAGATGTCATAAAAACTGATTGCAGCCACCACAAACACAGATGAATCAGAGCTGGTGTAAGAAGCATCAAAGAGAAGCTGCGAAGACTCCCACATCTGCCACAAGACAATAATGAAGCTGTTGACGAAGTAAATCAAGTGCTAAAATGCTGAGTATCACAGAAATGTTGCAGCACCAGAAGGGATCCCAGGACTGCAATTGACACGCACACCAAATGAAAAGTCAGCAAGGTGAATCATCCATCACATGATTCTATAGCTCAGGGGCTTCACTGCTGAAGTGAGATGTGAACTCTGATGCACCTCTACAGACGCTATAGGTAAAGGTAAGCAATAATAAATGAATAAATCTGCAGTACGGGAGTAAGGACAATATTTGCTTGCTGAATTACTTTTGTCAGCAGTTACATGTTGGGTAAGCTTCCCCTACATGAACTGATTCTTTTCCCCTCTTCTTGTTTTTTTTTTTTAATTCATTTTACTTTGCTGCTATTCTTGCTTATTATGCAGTGGCCTAGTTAGCTGGTGTTTCTCATCACAGCACAGATGCTGGAAATAAAAAGGGCTCCCTCAGTTGAGGATATGAGGAAAGAAGTGCTGCAGAGGAAGCAGGGAGGACTGAGCTCAGCAGCAGCAGCAGGAGGGCCTGGAGTTTTCAGGCAAGAACAATGAGGACTCTCACATTCATATCCATCTGGCTGCAGAACTCCCACTCCCTCATTCACTCAACCACTTCACTACAGATGCCCACTGGTGTTTTAATGCACGATGAAACAAAAACAAATGAAACATCAAACTCCAGACACGAGCACAGTTGAGGCAACGGGTGCGGACAGTAATAAAAGTGAGTGGGTACGAAGAGCGGTGGAAAGGATTAGTTCCATTCACAATGTTTTCAGCAGATAGAAAAGAATGTACGTCTTTGTGGCGAATGGGACAGCTTCGCAGCTTGAAACACAGCCCCAAAGCTGTGTGAAAGTGGAAAGTAAGTGGTGGACTGGTTAGAAATGAACAGAGTAAACAGAGCGCTTCTCCTCCATATTCACAGCCTTCTTATTTGTGCCACCATACATCTTGGATCCCTGTAGAGCTCCCCAGTGACTCTTGCCTTGCGTCTGCTGTGTTCCCTTATTGTGGCAATGAATAGAACTGGTCCAGGGCTCTGCGTGATCAAGGCACACTGCCACTGTAGGGAGCTGTCCACCCTCAACCTTAATTATCTGCACAATGAGCCCACGAACTATGGCAGGCTGGAAGCTGTGAACCTAATACAGTTCTTCCCACTGCTCCTAAGCTCACATTGCTGCTTTTTTTGGACTACCTTACCCCAGGCACTGCCTGTGGGCAAATTAGCTGTGTTTTACAGTTAATGCAAGTCATATTTCAGAAGCAGGAGCGGAGAGAATGAGAAAGTGATGACCTGCACTTGAAGAGAAAATGGCTGTACACAAACCGAATCCACAATCAGTAATATTAATAACAAGGCTACAGCTGAGTTCATCACAATCACTGAACAATAATACAAGGTAAAGCTACAATATGCAATGTGCAGCTCTCCGCTCTGTATGTTCTGCAGTACAGTCTACGCTCTGCCCAACCCTTCAGGTATTTATTAGGATATTACAATAAATCAGATTTTTTGATATCTGATGACACAGCACAACCGGTACGCGCATACAAACTGCCGAATATGTTCTATATGGCACCCCTGGATAACACAGAGACATCAAAATACAGACATTAGAAAAGCATCAACATACAAATAAGTTTAGACTATGATTAGCAATAAAATGTAAATGTAAAATGTAACTCCGCTGTACATGCTGACAATGGACTTTTCAGTGAAGGGGGAGACATCTTGCATTGAGCAATCAATACTTTTTAAATGAAAGACATTAGCATGCATTCTGGGTTTTTCCGTACGTAAACGCAACATGAATAATACTCCTTGCTGTAAAATGTAGCTCCTACACATTATTTTATCCTTAGAGATCCACTGTGTAAATCTCTAATTTTTTAATCATTCAGTCTGGGACACAGCGACCTTACCCAAGAGCACCTACCCACAAGAGACCCTAGAGTGGACTGAATCGGCAGATTTGTAGTTTGCACCACATTTGTCTGGACAATTGCCTTTTTAAACTACCTAACGTTTGAAACCTTAACATTACTAACACTAGTAATTAGAGCATGGAGTTACTCACAGCACAGTGTACTGGTGAGCAGGACACACCTTCTGGAAATGAGGATGTCACGTGCAATAGAGGTCAACATTTTGACAAGCTGAAAACAACACTATCAGTATTTTTAAAATAATATAAACACAGAAGCTGAGTGGGGCTTCATATCTTTTTCATCCTCCCATATAAAACATTCATACAACTGTTTTTCTGTTGCTTAGCTGTCACAGAGAATCCCTCCTTCATTCATACCTGCGCTAACTTTCACATTACGCTGATCTGAGAACGAGTAAGACAAACGTGTAATTTAATGAGAGAGTTTATGGCTGTATTATTTGAATGTAGCATTTGATTCCTACACTTGATGGTAAGTTATTTAGACAGTGTGATTTTATTCGACCTATTATTTTAATAAACTCTTTAAATTCAAATATCGCTCTGAAATATTAATCCACGCACTTCATAGATGTTGTTTACACTGTCAATGTATTCATGTCATCCAAGCTGAATTCTTTTAATTAGCTGTAGGTGTAGCCACAGTGTAAGTCTTTTGAAGCTAATCTTAACATCTACTGCAGCACGACACCTTGAAATCTAGGAAAATGCACGTGTCATACAGGGCGAGCACAGTGAACAATGCCTCAGTCATTCAAGGTAAATAAGGTGATATCTGGGACTAACCCAACCTCTGCGAGCATCATTTAAAAATACTAGACAGTAAATGTGATTGAAAGTGTCAGGCCAAGGAATTAAATCTGCATGAAGGAGTGGAATGATTAAATTTGTAATAAAGCAATTGCATCACTGATTTAAAAGTGAGTCATCTAAAAAAAAAAGATAGGGGAGAACCTAAAGTTAACCACATATGAGACGCCACCATGGTGCATCTTGCTAACATGTAATGTTAATTTTTTCACTGCTACCTTTTGCTAAATAGCATCAATTACCACTAATGTTATCACTTTTACAGTAGTTGGTAACTAAGGCATTAGAAGCATTTTCCTTTCCTAGATTTTTAAGTGGTGGGGGCTCTGGTGAAAAGTTAAAGAGATTGCTAAAGTTATTAAATGTTATTAAACTCAGTGGATCCCCAAAAGTCATTTAAAGATGAATCCTCTGGGAACAATGCAGTCCAGTCAGTAATTGTTGAGATATTTTATTCTCGATCAAAGTGGTAGACCAACCAAGAGACGGGTACATTATGAACGAATATATGATCTCTGTAAATTAAATCAGTATCTCTGGGTGGCAGGCTTAACAACTTCATCTGAGCTCCAGATAATAAGTTCTGATCATGAGAAATTGCCTTACACTAAAAAAGTAATGATAAAATTAAGGTGTGATCTCAAGTTAAAGACCCAGTCAGTTAGAATTCGGTTTGGTTGTTAGCTGGTCAGGTTCATTTTACTGACGTTCCTATTTGATGTTTTTTTTGTTCGTATTTGATTAGGGTGTGTCCAAGCTACAGAGCTATAGAGGCACTTTTATTCAGGAGAAGAACACAGAAATCAGTGATCTCGCATCCAAACCTCCATTCATCTAGTTCCAAAATGTCTCGGGGGAATCATCACAAAAACTGAAGATGTACAGAAGCCTTCACAAACAAGATAGTGGACTGAGGCTAGAACCGATTGAAATGGATGTCTGTAATAGGCTGAGGACGGTGAGGCAAAGTATTATTTCAGTTCGTATCGCTTGGAGGAGGCTGTGTGACTGAGCAAGAAAAGAAACACAGTGACACTGTAAACATGACTAATACCTCAGGGACACATCATCATGTGATTTATGCTGTTCACGGTGGGGTTTGACTATGCAATATAATTTATGCTAACCACAGAATGCTAAAAGCCTAAATGCATATCACCAGCAGTCAGATCTCATTACGTCTCAACACCTCATAGCACGAAACACAAAACTATATTATATTAGAAGTACCGCATTTATACGAGGATACAAATCTGCTCCTCTTCAAGGTCAGTACATTGGGCTTCATAGTGCTAAAGTTCTTGGCAACGGTTCAGAAAAAACAAAGGGACATTTGTTGGGGAGGCTTTTCACCTTGTGTTGCCTTAATATAACTCTCTATCCCTCTGTCCTCTCTCTTGCATCTTTTTCCCACAGTGTAATAATAATGCCTAATATTTACATTTTTATAGCAATTACTCTGATAGATTTTACTAATGTGACCTCATTAGTGACCTCTGGCACTGTCTGGCTTTGTTTTCTAAAACCGACAGCTCAGCCAATCCCAGGGAGAGGCGCAGACTCTGACCTTGATTGTGTTTCTCTCCATGTGCATGAATAAATTACACTAAACATTGTTTATTAAAGAGACCAGATGAAGGAACTGGAAGATTAAAGATGTGAGAAAATCTAAATATCAAATAGCGTTGTAAATAAAGAGTAAACGAGATTAAGGCTGATTATTGAGGAAGCGTAAGCTAAAGGAATGCAGGGCCCAGGAGACTTCAGTCTCATCAGAGTTGTTCTATAGTAGCTTAAGACTTGACCTGCTATTGTGTTGTTACCCTTTATGCTTTGTTTACTCTTTAGAGCTCATTGTACGTCGGGAAGATGCTGTGCAAAGTGTATAAATGAGAGAACATACACTGACCCAGGAGTCAAAAGGAAGGCTGGCAGTGTCCAGGATGCTCTGTTGGAAAAGAAAGATGTCTACTGTGAATTCACACTCAGTGCTGATTTACTTCGGGAGCTTGCAGTGCATGTGTGCTGCTATCACCTTATTGCCTCCGCAAGTAGCTCGTGTCAGCGACCTTATAATGAAATGCAGCAAGACAACAGTAGAATGTGAGAAACTTCATTGGCTGTTGACCAAAAATATAATTAAGATTATTTTAAAGAACAAGAAAAGCACTTCATTTCTCTGAGAAGAGGTAAATAAACCTGCATTACAGTTCTGGCCTCCTGGGGGCAGCATAAACAAGACATGAATGGAAGGATGTAAAAAAAAACTGATTCTTTCTAAAAAGCACTATTGCTATTTATATTTCAAAGCCTAGTTTTAGTGGTTAATGATGGTTAATAAATGTGAAACAATGATCTGAACAATGGGCTAAAGCTCTGTCAGTAAGACCTTTCCCATACACAAATCATTACATCCAATATTGACCATTGTTGGAGAGGACGACGTGCATCTTAAACTGTAAACCTCACCTCTGTTGGTTGCCTATGCAGCGTTGCTGAACTATGGAGCAGGGACGTTTAATTTCCACTGTGTGCCATGAACCGTGAGCTTCATGGTTCACGCAGAATCGTGAGCTGCTGAACAAGTAATTTGACATCACAACAGTCTATGCATAGACACAGTTTTAGAGTTCAACCTTGGTCAAAAACAGCTCTAGCAACTTAGATCTGTGTTGACACTAGCTTAGTGTTGGTATTGAGGAAATTGGCTCCAAATCTACTGTTCTGCCTCCCGGGGATGTTATGGGCCAATTTTAGTGCAACATATGTGATGAGGTGTGTTTACCCAGTCTGTGCTAACATCCAAGCCAGGATTTTTCCTCGTCACACACCCACAACGGATATTTCTCCAAAGCTCAGCAATGGATTGGTGCAAAGTTAGCGTAACTGCTGTTACTGGGGACGTTTTGTTCACCTACGTGGTATCCTGATAGAGAAACTGTACAATAAGTAGCTAAGAAATAGCACCAATGAGGTATTGAATGAAGCCTGCTGGACTGGAGGGCTCTGACGAATGACTGGGGAGATCTCAGGGAGAGAGGTGTGACAGCAGGGCGGCAGTTTGCCACTTTAAGATTTAACACCATGTATTATTCACCTAAATGGAATTTATACAATACATCGCAGCTCTCTCACAGACAAATAAGCAGTCAGCTTGTCTGGGAAGGTTCTTCGTCATCTGGGTCATGGTTATCCCAAAGGTGCTGTTCAGTGGCAACTGGACTGAAAACCTTCATCAGTTTTAACTGACTGGACTGGAGGAGCAAGTCTATAAACTCTGTGGAGCCAGTAAAGCATTGACGGTCATGTGACCAAGACGTGCAGCTGCCACTGAACAGCACCTACGGGGCAAGGAGTCGGTTGATCCACGGACACACAAGAGCTAACTATAAAATACAAAAGGTGGTAAAGTGTCAGTATGTTTTCACTGAAGCGAACAGTCCAACCGTGTCTCAAACCACTTCTGCCCACACCTTTCCACCCTGAGATTCGGAGGAGCTCGTTCTGACGCTGAGGACCCAAACTTCACACCCACTTCACACTGATCTGCCGCAGACAGAGTTCCTCTGTCAAGCTCTTGTCACTTTGTCACATACAGTTCTGTTGTTTGTAAAACCAAATGTGACGGTATTCCTTTTTATCTGATCTGCAGATGACCTGAAACTGGGCAGCCGTGTCTGTAGGTGACTTTTCTCCATGGTCTCATGTGTGGCCATTCAAAATGATTGTAATCAGCTTTGTTTGAAGATGATGCTGGATGACACGTAGCAAAATAGCTTGTTTTCACGTTGCTTTCATGCTGAAGGACACAAAGGTAATTAGTCAACTGATCGGTAAATATTTCATCCAATAATAAAACAACAAGTTAACAACTGTCACATACAGTGCATTAGAGTAAATATAAATATTCCACTTCGGCGCTGAGCATTTAATAACCTACTGTAGCTATTGATCATGTCTGATAATGACATAAACAGAGTGCCAGAGCTGGGAGAAGATGGAGTGTGGGGGCTACTGGAAGAGCCTCGGGGATCTAATTTAGCTGTGGGTGTGATTCTAGCATGATTAGTATTTATATGACACATCATCCACATTAAGCAGTGCTTCCCTGTTCCACGTGCCACTCTCGATCTTCCTCTCCCCTCCTTGTTTCAAAGACATGGCACGACGGTGACGGGCACCATCTGGCACTCACTGTTCGGCTCTGTGATTATTGCCGAACAGCATGAACAAGGGTTCCTCTTCTCCGTGTGTCTCTTGCTCCCGCTCCCTCTGTAGCACACCCAGCCCTTTATCTGTCCTTTCCTCACACAAACAAACCCGTGAGTGGATGGATACACATTTGTAAGGACATATAACGGTTTTATGGTTTCACATCACCAGCGAATGATCTGTGACAAATCTGTTTTTTTAGATGTCGCTAAGATGCATGCACTTGTTTTTTTTTGACAGTGGCGCAAGAGGCACACTGGAACAAATAATGCTCTTCATCTCTTTTCTCTTGTTTTCTTGCTGTGAGAATCTTGTGCTGGAGCTGGATGAGCATTTCCTGTGTGTAGTTTCATATGAATGAGAGTGATGCCTACAGTGTATTTTCTTCCACTCCCCTGTGAGGTGCCTGTTGCTCCGCAGCTTAGCCCTGAAGTAAAGATGGATTACTGCAGAAGAACTGCTTGCCCTGCCCTTTACACATTTCACACACACCGCTTCTCCATTATCAGCCTCATCCACGGAGGAAGTGGTGCGCATGTGTGCGCACACACACACACACACACACACACAGACAGCTCTGGAAGCACTGACAGGGTTGTTAGCAAAAGGTCAGAGTCAAGAATTTGACAAATCTTTCTTTAGAGAAATGAAAACCTCTCATGTCCAGTTAAAATGGAACAACCAGCTCCTATTTTTCCTCTCTTGTTTGTGTCTATCAATTTCTATTCATCACTGTCTCTGTTTCTCTCTCTCTCAGCTCCTTTATTTTTGTCAAAGACACACACAGAGGAAAAGAAAACTGTTCACGTCTGGATCATTTTCTTGGCAAATTTGGACGACTGGTCATTTAAAAAAGCACGAGAAGCTAATCCAGTTCCTGTCGAGAGAAGATTAAATCCTGATGTCAGCTGGCTGTAGAGATTAAACCTTAGGATTTAATAGGTGTACTGTTGACTAATTAATATGCTGGATGTCAGATTTGCCATTTGCACATTTTAGAGCATAAACACTCAGCAATATTCCTTTATATTATTAATGGCTGGCATTTCTTCAGCGATCAATGTATATTCATTATCTAATTGCCTCTCTTATACTTACCATAACTACTGGCAGAGTCCACCTTTCCCATGAGTGCACCTTTCCCATCTGATAAATTTAAGTCCAATATTCCCTTTCTTTTAGCTCTGCTTTAGGCTCCTAACAACTCCCAAGGGAAATATGTGACTTTTTAGCTGCTACATGCTCATACACTCAGTATCTACTGGCAAACTGCATCTTTCTGTTGTCTGGCAATGAACAGCTGGATAGTACATTTGGGGGCCAAACAAAAACTGTGAGCTAAAACTTGCCATAAAGTTCAATTAAGAACTCAATCAAGACGAGAGGTGCTGCAGACCCAGGTGATAATGAGCACGGGCTCATTATCATAATAACATACACAGTATTAGGTTCACACACAATCTGGACTAATTGTTATTAGAAAGACGTTGGTTATAGAAACTTTAAGCTTAGGGAACAACTGTTAAAGCTACAATATTCAAGTTAACCTAGCACTAGCATGAAAACTGAAGTCAATCCACTTCTTTAAACCTTCGTCATCTTGGTTTTACATTATTACTGTACAACACTTGTGCCCAGCGTAAATGACGATGCTCCAAAATCTACTTTAAGTGAATATCATTAAACAGCTGGCAGAGCTTTTCACTAAGTCTGGGTCAGAGGAGGCTTTGACAGCATCTTTTCAAATTAAGATAAGTTTATGAATAATATTTTAGTAAAAAAAGCTACACCTTTCTATCTTTTGTCTATCTTTAATAAAACAACTGAAGCAAAGTCAAAGTCCAAAGTTTTGACATATTCTTTTTCTACACTGAACTTCTAAGCACTGCCTATGGAATATAAAATGTGGAATAGTCCAATATGAACGCAATTTCTGGCTTGTTTGGTTTGTTTTTTAAAGTTAGCTTTTAAAATTCATATCGTGTCTTCTCTCTCTTTTACACACACACACACACAGATTCCTCTGTCGCAGTAACACACTCTGTTCTGTTTCTTCCTTCTGTCACTTTCGCTTGCTTCTTCAAACACAGATGCACTTTTTTTTCGCCTTTTTCTTAACCTCTGTATTTTCCTAGTAATTCATTTTACATTCTATTCAGTCGAATCTTTTCCTTCCCTGTTATGATAATGGCAGAGAATTGTCAATGTTTAATGAATGGCTGGCGGCTGGATACAAGTTCAGAAATATCTTTGTGACCGTGAACATGAGAAGTTCATCTACAATTTGCTCACACATCACTGTGTTTCAGAGGAGCTCAGCTAAATGTGCACACAGTGAGGCACAGATTTATTTTGGCCGTCCTTCTATTCATTTGCATACTGTATATATAGTGCAGTTGTTGGTTTCCCTGAATAAACCGTGCACAGAAACACCTCTGGTTCTGGTTCATTGGGCTTTAGAAGGGAAAGCAAAGCTGTAAGTAGCTGCCTAGGCAATCTTTCCTACTCACCTCCTTTCACACTCCTTCCACCCCTCTCTCCTGCTGCTCCTATACAGAGTTTCCACCACTTCTCTCCATCCACATTAAGATGTGAAATGTATTTATATTCAAAGTGCAAAAAGGGGAGAGAGCAAAGGAAGTGACACAAGCAATCTCCTGGAAAAGGCGCCGCTTTCTGATGTCCATAAAATGCCGTAGCCCTTTTGATAAAACCGGGACAATAAGAAGCTGTCAGTAGCTATGGACCAGTGTTGGGACCATGTGGAGAGTATTTGAATTGGACTGCTATGCCCTTCTAGGGCAAATGAGAAAGTGAATCAAAGCTGTTGAAAGGAGACACGAGTCCAAGCTTAGAAGTAGCACTCTGAGGACGGAGCTGACAGAAGCACATTATAAAGGGCAGGAACAGCGTGAATGAGGGCTTCATGCACCACAGCCCACTGCTCCTAACATTGCCTTGGGTGACAGCAAAGACACTATATTGTTCTTAGCAGCTTCTCCACTTGAGAGAATGAGTACTCAATATTCCCTCGACTCTGACGCACACATATCTGATGTGCACGTCATTTCCCCACTTACTGGGATGTTTCAATAAAATCTGTCAATGCTCTCTGAAACTTATCAGCTTCCATTAAACCACCTGTTTAACCATGCATGACACCATTCCCGGGAACTATTGGGCAAACTGGCAGCCATCCCTCACACACACACACACACACGCACACACACACACTGGAGAGATGTCTCCAGTTCTTCTAACACACTATTATTACTTTTTAAAATCTTTTAAAGCCGCTGTGATTAATTTTTAATGTGGATGAATATTTCACTGCACACTAGAGTGAGACATTACAAAAATAAAAAGGATACAGAGAAAGAGTCATGAGGAATATGTGGTGAGAGACAAAAAAGTTACAGATATGGAGATGTATGCAAGAGACATCCCGACTCGCTTCCTGGTGCCCAGTCTCCAGAGTCTGACGCCGCACCAATTCCTCCTCTGGTCTATCGTAACTGAAGGACAGCGTGCTAGTATCTTGTCATGTGACGCTGTGTCAGTGGAGATGTGCATCAGGAAGTGCTGATTCATGATCAGTGTGTGGTGAGAACGGCGAGTGACGAGTTGTTACTGTAGGCGCTGTCACAAAATGTTCGTCTCAAGACCTCCCAAAGGACCAGTCTACGGCTTTCATCCTACGACTCCTGGAGACTCAGCAGAGGAATCCTCCACTCTACCGCCACCGTGCTTGGCATATGTGTATCAGTGATGGTAAGAGGCATTCATTGAAAAATACAACGTTTACAGGCTGTGAATGAAAGGAACAGAGCGACAACAATACGAGCACGAAATGAGGCCACAGGACAGATATCAAACAAGCACGAGTCACATCCCTACAGATAACAGTCAAGCGGCGAGAGCGCTTCCTCAACAGCCCTTTCCTCAATTATCTGCTGTTCAGCAAAGGTGATGACGGATTGTGTTTGAGAAGGAAACTCTTAGTGGACTCATAGTTTAGCTGAAAACGTGTGGTCCAGAGAATCATTAATCCATCTCCGAGTAGCAGCCCTTTGAGCTCCTCCAGTGAAATGCGTGATCGAGCAATAGTCAGAGCAGTAGCAGAGATAAAGCAGCACAGTGCAGATCTGATTAGGCTGCCGTGTCTGCACGCTCCGCAGGGATTAAGCACAACAGTTCCTTGTTAGACCTCCCTACTTTGTTCCATACAGCATATTCGCCATTAGCAAGAAGAATAACAGGGAGAAAACTTTACCCACTAATTAACACTTCTGCACAGCTACGGAATTGCATTCATATATTAATATGCAGTTAATGTGCTACTGGTGCTGGATAAATAACATCACATTCATCATGCATTATTCTTCCTGTAATACAAGATCCTTAAAAAGCAGAACAAATGAAGCACTTATTTATGAGTCTTGGTTGGGTACAAAATGTTCAAAACATTACAGTCTGTAGCCACTAGTATCTACATTTGCATGCTTAAAGTGTCATTAGCATTTTTATATAAGCTTTGCCCTGAAAGATGTCCTGAGTAACCGGAGAACAAAGCTCTGTGTGCAAACACACAAAGACACAGTTAACACGTGTATCATAATAGCTTTGTACTTAACATATTGATATTGTTTCAGTTAGACATTTATTTTTCTTTATTAAAACTTTTTTTTGTTTATTTTCTGCTATTTATCTTACTTAAAAACACACACTTTTGATTTTCCCCTTAATAAAAAAACATTTGCGTGTATTCCAGAGTTTGACTGATGTTAGAAATGGGTTAAAAATAAATACACCGTTTTCACTGCTAATAGCATAAATTAATCTAATTACAATAACTCTGTGTATCATGTATAACTTCATACACATTCACCCAGGATTCACTGTCATTTTTGTTTTAAATATTTAAGCCTGAATTAATACATTTTTGTGAAGTTGGAGCAGCATAACAAGCAGTAAACATCACACTGTGATTGTTGTTAACTGCCAGTTTACACAATCAGTAGACATGGAGTAATATCCTTCACGTTTCACGCCACCTAAAAAATGTCCACTACACACACACCCCACTTTTGTCTCTACCAACTATGAAATAAAATATCTGGTTCTTTTGGTACTAAATGATTTATTGTTTTGACCAGCTAGTTGAATAAGTTAAGAGCCTTTGTCCAAAGAATAATAAGTTGAGCCTGAAGCTACTATTCAGTATCCAGCTGCTCTATCTCCCGCGTCCTCTGCGTGGTGGGAGTGAACCTCTTAAAAACACCGGTAGAGAAGGAAGGTTAAAAAATTGAGTCAGGCATGATTTTGTTATGACGACCGCGAGGTGGGTGCTACCTGTTTTAGGCCAGAATGAAGTTTAAGCCAAGGAAATCCAGGTAAGGTGATGAGGAAGGGGAAACTGACAAACAGGTGAAAGGGGAAGAGATTCCATCGATAAGAGGTGAATCCAATTAAGTGCCTCGGAAAGTGGTTCGATTACTAACGTACCGACAGAAACAACATCGTCAGGACAGAGAAGCAGACGCAAGAATGGTTGAAGAGCCAACAGCGTGTATTAATATTTTCTTATTATTACTATAACATTACTTAAAGCAGTTTCGAAATGAGGTTTTGTTGCATTGACTGTGTCATTTATTTGTAGTTTTTTTAGGAGAGGATAAATATTTGTGTATAAAATATGAATTTTCTTTTTCCATTTTTCTGAGTAAATTTCTGTGTAAGCTGTTAAAGTAGATTGATAGTGTTTGGTGTGCTGAGCTGTGCTTTTCTTTGAGGACTAAGACTTCTTCAAGAAGCTTTTTAATTGATGGAATCTGTCCTGTCAGATTTTATGGCTTCTCCATCACTCACTTCTTTTCAGGCTCCACTTTATCCCCCCCCCCCCCCCCTCCAACACCTTTTTTCTCTATCACTGCCAAATTCTCTTTTTAGACTTAGCTCAACTTGATCCTCAAAGAAAAGAAAATCTCCTGCCCTTTCAAAGCGAGAAAATCCTCTTGTCACACATGAAAAAAGCATGTCAACTTGACAGGCGATTGAGTGATAAGTTCTGATCTGACCATAAAACAGTGGCCTGGGACGTCTACTGCGCCGTACTATATGAAGCCTAATATTTCAGACCAGCCGCCAAGGAGAAGAACACATGATGATACAGTATGAAGATGAAAACTGTCACGTTTTCTCTTTCAGTACACTAGTCTCATCTGTATTTCTTATTCCCTGTCTTCAACTTAAGAAACTACCGCTGCTTCATACTGACATTTCTCAGCAGTAACCCTCCCCATAATATTCTAATCTTTCAAGATGAAGCTGTATTTAGTTTCGGAATGAATCTTCTCCCTCTGCTTTCACTCTTGTTCCATTTCTAAATCTTAGATCTTTCCTTTCACATCTTTTTTTTCTTTTTTGCTTTCCACTCTCTTATCCTCAAATGTCTTGTTGCTTCTGCTGTTCCTTGTTTGGTAAAGATTGAATACACTGTGTAAACAAATTACGGGAGAATAACCAGATTAGACAAGTATTTTGATTGAATCATTTGTGTTGTTTACAATAAGTCAACTTCAGCAGTATCATCATTTGTTTGGTAATAAGGTTAATGTTGAGGAGGTGTTGTAGCTACGGGAAACACCTTATTAACACTGCAAAATCATAAATAATAAATAAGTGAGTAGGTGAGTATGCAAAATCAAATCACTGAAAGTAATCAGTCTACGGTGTATCCATGCCGCATTTCACAGCTCCACTCCACAATTACAAAGACTGATGATGAATCTTGGCCTTAATTGGGTTATGCTTTCTCAGATTCATGACATAATTTGACATAACCCCTCTAAGGTGTTTACATGAAAGTTTTAATAATCGGGGTGCTGCCTTAATCCTGTCATAATCAAATTATATTAGTGCATGAAAGCACACTGAATATCATCCCTCCTCCCCTCAGTGCTTTCTTTCTCACCTCCCGCTGCAAGATTTGTCTCTTCTGCTAATATCCCACTTTTTTCCTATTTTGCCATTTGCAACTAAGAGACAGGGATTGTAATTCCATAGCAATCCACACTTTTCTATTTTCCTTTCTTTGCCCTGCTGTAAAGTCTGAAATCCCGTTTGTTAATTGATTGATTTCAATTCAAATCTCACAGCAGAATGATTACGCAGCAACTGTGTGTGTGTGTGTGTGTGTGTGTGTGGGTGCGCAACAGAGAGAAGGAGAGTAGAATAATTAGACAAGTCGGAGGAAGGAAACAAGTGAGCACATGGGTGCACAACTTTAATCAGTGCAGTTGTTCGTGTCATTCAATGTGAAAGAGAGCATGAGCATGTTTGTGGTAAAGTCTTAATAAATGTCTTATAACTATGTTCACTGATCAAACCTGCAGCGTGTGTGCAGTGAGTGGCCACGTGTTATATCCGGCTGCGCTGTCACAGAGAGCAGAACGATAACCCTACTCAGCCATAAAACTGAACTCCCAAAAGTGACTTGATTCAAAATGACTGTGTGATGCACATAACTGTGTGCCGAGACACGCAATGTGCTCCGAGTGCTCACATGGAAAACAAGTGATAAATATGCACAAATCTATCCACATACCTGTAGATGATGCAGGCGCAGTCCCTGCAGGTCCCACAGTTCTCAATGTCCTGTCCGGTTCTGTAAGAATGTCTTCTGTTGAAAAGCACAGAAATGACATATCAGGGGTAAAAGAGTGATGTTACGTGTGTGTGTGTGTGTGTGTGTGTGTGTGTTTGTGTGAACCATATAGACACATTCAGGTTATCTTCTCCCTTGCTGAGTTAAAATTCTGGCACACGCACATTCCTGCAAATATACCAATCTCCTCTCTGAAATCACCCCTGATCATTTTTTAATGGAAGATACTCCTTCCAACGGGCTCACGGTGTTACGTAAACCATGAGTCACTATATCACTTCAGGCATAAAATAATGCTTATGATGTAAAAGTCAAGTCTGCATGCACTAGATTCAGCCCCATCAATGATTTTTACATCTTATAGTGGAACATGCAAGTTATGTCACTTTATAAAACATAAGGTCACATTTTCAAATGACTGCAAAGTAAACGTTGGCCTATACGTTAAAAGTGTCATTTGGATTATGCCGCTCTATTATCAGTCAAGTCTTTCCATGGTTTCGTAGACACACATCCATCCGTGTCTATCATTTCCCAGCCAAGGGTTTTCTTGTTTCCACATCATGTACTATTTTGGTGTGATAAGGCTGGAGAAATTACTAAGCCGCTTACAATATAGAAAGCAGATTAATTAAAGTCTTGATTAGAATTGTAAAAGGTTTACTCTGAGAAGCATGGAGCATATGAAACCACCCGCATGATGACAGAAAAAATGCAGATTTCTATCTATATACGCCTGCTGTAAACAAGCTGGTGTAAAATAGGTGCAGCCAATCTCCAAAAAGTCCCCCTGTGGTCTGACATCACATACATTTTGTAGCATAAATATATATTGTAGCATAAGTTGAGACTTGCGTGACATAAAAATGATTGCAGATGCTACCCCGCCTTCTGTCTTGCTTTCAGTCTCTCCGTCTTTGCTCGCCCTGCTGTTCAGTCACATTGGTCTCTCTAGCCGTCTCATTCTTACCAAATTTACACTGTGTGTTCTGTCCACACAGTTCTGATGCCAAAGTATTTACAATGCTTATAATGCTGGGATTGGCTATAAATAGAGAAGCTGTATCACAGCAAAGCGTAGACACAACAACCATCTATCTGTGATTTTCCCAGTACATGATGCAGGGTGGTTGTTACAGACGGGTTGTGGAAATTTCCGAAGGTGAAGAATAATCTACCTACAACAACACACGTATCTACTCTATTGCAAAAGAGAGGAGAAGATCTTTGTTTTTTTGTGAAATTTGAACCTTACACAAGACTATAATATATCTAGTAATAAAACAGCAGGCTCTTAGGCCACATGCTGACATTTACTTTCCAGGCCTCGAAAATACCAGTGACCAATAAAGTGTTGGTTCTTTTTTTTTTTACTTAGGTCTTTTCTAGGTAGATGGACTGATGGATTGACAGATTGATTAATGTGAGGCTTCTATTCATTTCACATTTCCAACTTCCACTTTTTGCTACATTTGGCACTACTATAGAACCAGTAAAATAATCCAGGTAACCCTTTATGAGAAGTACGTTGAGTTTTGAGGCTTATCAGTAGCCTTAAAAACACTGAAGAGTAGTATATAATAGTTTGATCATTCTAGAAAGTTGTCACATCAGTAATTGTTGTTATGGGTTTTCTTGTGACAAAAGGTCAGAGAAATACTGTGTCTGAGTACTGTAACAGAGATATTTAACTGGCCACTGCAGTGAGATAACACTGCATTATGCTATGGCCCAAGTTGTGTCACATCCATTTTTGGTGAAAGGTGACACTGCATATTTTTGCCCTCTGCTCTCCGCACCAATGTTGAATTTGAGATTTTTTTTTCAGGCAGTGTTGTAAGCATAAACATGGCCTTGGCGTGAAAAATACCCCTAACCCTTCTAAAAACTAAGGTAATCTGCCGACTATATTTTTAGAATGTAAATTTTCTTAGCAAAATAAAATATAGCCTCACCCATCTCTCTCGGCTTCCTTCTTCTCCAGGTCTTGAATTACATCCAGCAGGACCTTAATAGTGTTCTGACTGGTTTCCAGGACCCCCTCCAAGCTGTGCAGCTGGTTCTGCAGGCTACGAATGTCATGCAGGGGCCCATTGGGGCTCAGGAGCTTTTCTGTCACTCTGGCCGGGTCCAATTTACACCTGGCCCCAGACACCAACCCTCCCAGAATTTCCTGCACTTGTCTTAGTGTGTCAGCCTGGGTGGCAGTGAGGGGCCCTGCAGTAGGCTGCTCCCCAGAAACAGTGCAACCTCTACCTCCGGAGCAACCCTGCCGGTATGGAGGAAGGGGATGTTGGCTGTTGGGGGTGTTGGGCCTGGTGCTGGCTCCTGAGCAGAGCATTTTGTGTAGGGCCCCAAGCTGAGCCTGGGCTGAGCTGAGACAGCTGGGCTTAAAACAGGCCTTGGCAGGGGAGGAGGAGGAGGACGACTGTTTCTCTTCCTTCATCACAGCAACTGGGGGGGTTGGAGCTCTCTGCTTCAGGGAGCTGGCTCTCTCACATACTTTGGATGAGTCGGTACAATTTATATCTTCCTGCTTCTCCTTTTCCTTGTCTTTATCTTTCTCATTGGCCTTATTGTCTGCCCTGAGCATGGGTGTTCGGATTGTAGTACCTTGTGAATCATTTCCCTTTTTGCGAGGTGTATAAGGTGGAGGTGGTGGGGGAGGAGGTGGTAGTCGAATGCCCCTTTTATCCTGAGCGTTGTAGGGGGCCTGAGACGGGGGTGTATATGGTGGTGCAGCACGAAATGTGGAAGAGTACAGAGGAACGGCTTTAGTTGGAGTTGCACATGGCTGCGCATGTGGAAGAGTGGACACATATGTTTTCACAAGTGGAGGTGGAGAAGTGTATGATTTAAGTTTTGGTACGGGTGAGGTGTAGGGGGCTATGCCTGTATTAACAGAGGTGGTATTTTGAATTGTATGACACGGGATGTTGCAATGAGATACAGTTTGTACGAGAGTTGTGTAAGACGGGGAAGTAGAATTTGATTGAGGGGTATAGGGACCGACTGGATGTGTGGTAGTGTAATATGATATGGAGGTGCAAGACAGGGTCTGAGTCACAAATGTACAGGGCGTTAGGGTGATAGGAGGTGTAGTATTTGAGGCATTGCATGGCGGTTGATGTGTAACATTTGGGGCATTGATGGGATGCTTGTCACAGGTAATGCTGGGGGTAATAGTTGTGGTAGGGGTGGGACAGGTTAAGGTAGCTGATGATACTATGTTTGAGATAGGAGAGGTGCAGATTTCACTGGGGGCTGCTAGTGCAATTGAGGAACTACTGGAGCAGACAACAGCTGTGCTGGGTGTTGTTGGTGGTGACACAACAGTATAATAGGGGATTGGGAATTGGACAGGAGGTGCAGAAGTGGTGCAAGGAATTGAAAGTGCTATTGGCGGATGTGAGCTGACGTCTAGAGATGGGCAAGGTGGCTTAGTGTAGTGTTCAGGGGTCTGTGATGGTGCACTTGCAGGTAGGGGAGGAGTACAGTAAGGCACAGTAGTTATGTGTGTGGAGGGAGCTTCATGAGTTGCAGCTGGGCATACTGGATTTTCAGACTGAATTTGGATTGAATTGTGAGAATCCATGGGGAGCGGGGAAGCACAGGAACTCTGATTTTGCATCGTGTTAGGTGGATTACCTGGAGCCGAGTGATGGGGAGAGTCTGTTTGTATTTGAGTGGTGTTTTGTTCAGCATTTGGAGGTAGGGCTGGACAGGAGTTAACAATTTCAGTTTGGGTTGTGCATTGCTTGTCACTCAAAGGTGGAGACTGATGCTGGCTCTCTGTTTGACTTTGAGTGGTGCAATATTTAAAATTTTGTTTTGAGGGAGGGCTCTCAGTTTGGACTTGCGTGGTACATAGTCTGGGGTTTGAAGGAGAAGGAGATGGACTGCGACTTTCAGTCTGCGTCGGAGTGGTGCAATAGTACACTTCCTTTCCAGGATCGCTTGTTGTTCTATTTAGCCGCTTTCTTCTCCTTACCACCGAGGGAGTGCTGCTGCCCTGACGCTTGGGGCCATCTCGGCAAGTTACAGAGGAACAGTGATATGGCTCAGTGTTGTGAAGGACTGAAGGAGGGCAGCTGTGCCTTGAGTTTTTAACCACACTAACAGCTGATTTAATATCTGTCCTGGAGGTTTTACACCTAAGTTCCACCACAGTTCGATCCCCAGGTGCAGTAGGACCGTTTTGATCCTTGGACCCAGACAGTGACGCATGGTTGTGCATAAGGTATTCATCTTGAGAGTCATGTTCATCATCCCCATCCACACCAACTGAGTCCCTGAGGCTGTGGCTACGTCTGTGGGTGGAAGAGAGTGACTGGGGCTTTTTCAGGCATGGGGATGTCTGGATGGCGGTGCTGGTGCTTGTACTGGGCCTGCGTGTCATTGGCAAAGTTAGGGAGTTCGTCTGTGGTGGTACCCAGCATCTACGTGTAGGACCCGGCGTCAATGGATGAGGAGGGGCTCTGGCTAAGAAAGCAGCCACTACCTCTATGGTGCTTGCCATGTCCCCACGCACAGCCCCCACCACAGAGGTTTGGCCCGGTAGACTGTCAGTTGGTGGCCCATCCCTGTCAGTCCATGGCTTGGGGGACCTGCTGCTGCGTTTACGAAGAGGATGTGGGCTGTCACAATCTGTGGCAGGCCTCTGATGGCTATTGTTTTCTCCTGTACCACTGTTGCCACTACTGCTGCTGCCATCCTCCAGGTCTTTGAAACGAACCTGGTGAGTGCGGTTGCGGCGCTGTTTGAGGCGGTTCTCAATATCTGGGGAGTCACGATTGAGCAGCACAGACCGCACCGTCATTGTTCCAGGCAACTTGTCCGCCAAGGTGCTCTTGCCTTTAGCTTGGCCTGTGAGCAAGTGGCTGGGCTCTTTGCTCACCATTTCTCTCGCTCCCCCAACATCCACAGACTCTGCAGGCAGTTTGATGTTGAGAAGGCCTAGTTGTGTTAGTGTGTCAACAAAGAAAGGAAAGTGACCCCTCCCTTAATATATATTATTATAACAGTGAGAGATCTGTACAATTCATTGACTGAGTTCCAGTTTCATCACAAAGCGGACAGAGCTAGTATAATAGCTGTCTTTTTATAGGACTGTGTGCAGCTGCTCGGGATATCTCAGATTAATACACCAATGACGTCCTTTGCAACTAAGATTGTCCTCAAGAAAGGATGAATTACCATATTCACAGTTCAAGGTATATCAATATTAAGCACAGTAAGTAAAAACTTAATATAGATCACGTGATAAATGTTAAACCCAAAAGAGATAATGGGTCTATACTCTTCCACTTATACAAAAATAAATATATGCAGCATCAAATATTCTTTAAAATAAGCATGTGAGAATTGTCCATACTGTTCCACATCTATTGAACTTGTGCACATCTTATACCCATTCCTCATTTTTCGAGGAAGATGAGCTCCTGATGAGGCCAGAGACATTCCCAGCAAATAAGCATGTAGGAAGAGAGTGGAGCTTGTCCATCCTTTCTGTGTCCATCACATTGGCTTGTCTACTTGGCAGCCCTTCCTGCTCCACCTGCTTTGTCCTCCGGGACTTCAGGAGATTGGATAGCCAAGATATGGGATAGGTCTCTGTGTTTCCCCATAATAACCTCTGTTTCAACTTTTTTGTTCTCACTACCTTCCTTTTGACTTTAGCATCCCCTCCCTCTGTTTCTTTCTTTTTCAGCTCTTCTCTCAGTGACTCATTCTCTCATGTTGGAAGACAGCATGAGCTCCTAAAGCAAGCACAAAGAGAAAAAAA
Organism: Microctenopoma stevenorrisi; assembly: GCA_032270685.1. Lineage (NCBI taxonomy): Eukaryota > Metazoa > Chordata > Actinopteri > Anabantiformes > Anabantidae > Microctenopoma > Microctenopoma stevenorrisi. The sequence goes on along the minus strand of JAUMTR010000004.1, from coordinate 4,711,846 downwards.
GAGTAAGAGACTATAATTGTTTCCATATTATTACATTTCCATTGAAACACAATGTGCTTGTTCTCTGGGATAATGAAGATGATATAAGATAGGCAGCTATTTTAAAAATGCATGAGTGGGGTCAGCAAAGAATGAAAAAAAGGTGACATCAATTTAGAAATAGTATTGAAGGGATGGAGGTGGCAAAGGGAAAACTAAGTACAGTGCAGTATCATCAGCAGTAGAGCAAAATACACCCAAAACAAGACAAAGGAAAACTAATTGAGTTCCATTCACACACGCTGAAGCAGATACTTTATATCTATCCAAGATTCCTCTCTCTGGGATTTCCTTTTTTGTTAGATGAATAATTATTATTAAAAGTAGTTGTACAGCAGTAGCAGAAGCTGCAGTAAGGGTGGTATTCAGTATCATTCTTGCTCATGGGCACAAAGTGTGATTCTTATCTTATATCTCATATTTGTGTCTTACAGATTTTTCTTTTCCATCTTGTTTAACAGTCTGTGGCCCTGTTATCGGTCCTTGATGATCTGCCATGGTGACATCCTTTCTGATTCATCTGGTCACTCTTGTGACAGTCTGCCCGCCGTGCTGTAGTTAGTAGTATGTTCTCGTCACTTTGATTTTGTGGCTTGTTGTTGACGATCTATGGCCTTGATACGTATATATATCACTTCCATTTCCTCCCAGTGCCACTGCCACTCATGCGTGATTCTATTGTTTGCCTTACACGATCTATGGATCTGTGCCTTGTTATCTCTTTGTGATAGCCTCCAACACTGACAGGCCCGGGCTAATTCTGTGTGCAAGTGTGACTGGCCGCTACTTTGCCCCCCATCCCCCCCTTGTGTGGGAGGGGTAATTAGTGACTCCTTCACATCTCCCAGGTTATTTAGGGAGAGAGATACCCAAGGGGCTGCCACTTTTATTTACATCCACTTTTTTCTCTCTCTTTTATTCTCCAGCTCTGAAGAGGAGGATCTTTTTAACAACCGCGCCTCTAACGTCAGCCCCTTCAAAAACATATTAGGTTATTAGGATTAATTGTCATTAAAGTCACAGCAGACAGAGGCTTGAGGGAAAATATCAGCCATACACACTCAGATATATTAATGGATTTAGAAACAAACCACAGGATTCCCTCTCGTTTTATTTTCTCATCACTGCCGTGTGAGATGAGCTGCTTAACTATGATTCACACAGAAGACCGTATCACTCTAGCTTAGGGTACATATTCATTCAGTGGAACACTGTTTTCTGCACTATAAAAAATTTATCAAAGGTAGAACTATAGCATATTATTGGCATGCTTTAATCTACTGTCTATTTCACCTTGATGGTGACTTAGTTTCTTAATTTTCTCTGGATTAAATCATGTTTCCACTCCTCCTATTTTTTTCATTGCTTGATGCCATTTTACTCAGGTCATCAGTCTTTCTACCAATCTCTTTAAAATGCTCTATACTTCCAACCTTCACCCTGACAGATTTTCCTCCACTGGTCACAGGAACATTAGCCTTACTCTTTCTATCTGGTGTCATCCTGATCGCGCTACTTCATATCTTTCCATCTGGCCTCACTCCTTTTTTTCATCAACGTCACTCGCTTTCTTCACTTCCTTCACCGCCACTTGCTCTGCCACAATCTTTCTTGCTGCCACTTCTTGTTCCACATTTCCTCCTCTCCACAGTTCCCCCATCTCGGTTTGCAAACTACCCTGGAATCAAAATTTACGTTGACAGTTTAATGAATCTAGACCCTCTTAATGTTGAATGGGCTTACTCCTGTGGCTTAGTCCGGCCCTTTCCCACATGTGACATTTTCATGTTGAGCTTTATTGGCAGACAAGAGATAAATCACCAGGCAGTACGAGGAAGATGTGCAACGGCATAATGCCAGCAAGGGTCATAACTCTGCAGTTGTTATTTAAGATTTACTACAGCCTTTTTGCAAGATGCCTACCTTTTGGAAAGAGTTTGCTGTGAATACAGGCTTCTCTATCATCTGTCGTGTGTGTGTGTGTGTCTGCATAGTTTAATGGCTGTGTTTGTGTGTGTTTGTGTGTGTGTGTGTGTGGTGGTAATAATGCTGAGGTCACATCAGATCTCTATGTTGTAAGCTGTGCTGATGCTAATAAACATATCTGATGAATTCAAAATACAAACAGCCAAGACTCCGGTGGCGCAGATCTAAGGTGGAAGGTGCTGGGGATTGAATTGTTATGTAAAGGCATGTCAGATTGGATAGTCTAGGCATGCTTAAATTTGTCAGACAGGACCGCGATGAAGAGGAGGCTGAGAGAGGAGGAGGAAGAAGAGGAGGTAGACATGCTTGGTTATATTTAGAGATGCTATGAGACACACAGAAAACTGAGAAGAGTAGGAATCTGAATAAGTAGGAGTGAGAAGGGGGGGGGGGGGTCAGACAGGCAGAGGTAGGGGGACAGGGAGCAAAGCAGGAGGGAACAACCCCTGGCAGCAGTGGAAATGTCATGGTTAGGGTTCAGTGAAGTGGTAAATCAGGAGCATCAGTGTGTCGGGGCATTTAAGGAGGAACTAGAGAGGAACTAAGAAAAGCTATATGATCAGTTATTGGCCCTGTGAGCTCAAAAACGAATGTTACTATACCTGTGCTCAGACACAGGAATTTACGACACAGTCAGCTCGGCACTTTGTGGTGTCTGCACTCTCGTTTTAAGAATGCAGACAGCACATCTACATCTACCACTTATTTTTGTTAATGAGCACAGCACAACATTACCCGATGTGGGGATATTTGATTAGAGGGAGATTTGAGACACCAACTTCTCTCTCATAGCTCCAGTGTGACAGTAGCACTGTGTTCTGTCATTTCTTTCACATGTGTACACATATTTGGCACTTGCAGCTCTAGTCACCAACAATAGAAAAGACAAGCACAGTTAGTGACAAGTGAACATAACAAAGAATGTAGCATCGAAATAGTCCGATATTTCCCTCAGGAGTTAGTGGAGAGTGAAACACAATTAACAGGAGAGTGAAGATTAGGCTTACATTAATCACGTGGACAACCCCAAATCAATGATGCTGCTCTGTGTTTCTTTCCAAACGTGTTCTGTAAACTCACTTTAAAGGGATATATTAAGATACTATTAGGTTAATGTCTTACTGTGGGGTGCATAAGTTTGGGCAACCTTTGTCAATGGTTATGATTTTCCTGTATTAATCATTGGTTGTTACGATAAAAAGTCTCAAATAAATATAGAAATAATTTTTTAAACAAATTTAGGCGGGTGCCTAAATTTTGGGCACCGTTGTCATTTTATTGATTCCAAAACCTTTAGAACTATTTATTGAAACTCAAATTGGCTTGGTAAGCTCAGTGACCTCTGACATCCATACACAGGTGGATCCAATTATGAGAAGAGAGTAGCAACATGGGGGTCTCAACTCAACAACTCTCAAATAACTTAACATCATGGTTTAGGGGAAGGATACAGAAAGCTGTCTCAGAGATTTCATCTGTCTGTTTCCACAGTTAGGAACATAATGAGGAAATGGACGACCACAGGCACAGTTCAAGTTAAGTAGCAGAAGTAGCTGACCAAGAAAATCTCGGATAAATAGAAGCGACGACTGGTGAGAACAGTCCGAGTCAACACACAGACCAGCACCAAAGACCTTCAACATCATCTTGCTGCAGACGGAGTCACTGTGCATCGTTCAACTATTTAGCACACTTTACACAAGGAGATGCTGTATGCGAGAGTGAGGCAGACGAAGCCTTTTCTCCACCCACAGCACAAACAGAGCCGCTTGAGGTCTGCTAAAGCACATTTGGACAAACCAGCTTCATTTTGGACTGTTGAAACTAAAAGTTATTTGGGCATAAAAACGGGAGTTATGCATGGAGAAAAAGAACACAGCGTTCTGAGGAAAACACCTGCTACCTACAGTAAAACATGGTGGTGGCTCCATCATGCTGTGGGGCTGTGTGGCCAGTGCAGGGACTGGGAATCTTGTCAAAGTTGAGGGACGCATGGATTCAACTCAATATAGCTATAGGAAGCATTTAGAGGCTGTTACTTCTGCAAAAGGAGGATCTACTTCATTTCTTTTTTGTGGTGCCCATATGTATGCACGCTTTCTCTAAATTCTAAAAACTTCGTTTCACTTGTCAACTATCACTGCATGTGTCTCCTATATGATTTATTTATTTAAATTTTTATTGTAACAACCAACGATTACTACAGGATAATCATGAACATTGACAAGGTTGCCCAAACTTATTTATATTGCCCCTAAGTGGCCAAAAACCTTATTATAAATTATAACAGGTTTAAGAATGCGCTGCTTGGGTTAGCATGATTACTTTTTTTCATGCACACATCTTCTCAGATCATTTGCATTTTCCTAATATCTATTTATTAAAAAAAAAATTGTCAGCAATGATATTCAGTAAATACTACCTTAATAAAACCTTCACTAATTCGTTTTAAAGTTAAAAGCTTATTTTGGACAGCACAGGATGAAAACATTTCCAAGGTTAAACATCCCTAGCTCAGTCACACAACACACAAATGTTCACTTGAAGAGGTGTGACATGAGTGTACTTCGGCTGGTTAAAAATGAGGCGGGCCGCTGCACTTTGGACCATCTGAAGGGGTTTGACGGTAACTGCAGGAGCTCCAGCCAGGAGAGAGTTGCAAAAGTCAAGTTTAGAGATGACCATTGCCTGGACGAGGAGCTGTGTAGCCTGTTGGGGGAGAAAAGGCCTAATCTTTCTGATGTTGTGGAGAGTAAATCTACAGGACCTGGAGGTCGTGGTAACATGCTCATTTAGGCTCAGCTTGTCATCTATCCAAACTCCAAGGCTTTTGGCAGACTTTGTAGGTGTTATGTTAAGTGAGCCGATTAGGATTGAGATGTTTTGCTGAGGAGAGTTGCTTCCTGGGAAGATCTCAGTTTTTGATCAATTCAATTGGAGGTGTAGTTTCCTTGAAGGATGGCCAGATGACTTCTAACGGTTTGAGTGTGAGTGCCAGGAATGATTTGTTCCATCTGTGCTTTTCTGACCAAAATTCTCTGCCTAATATGAAATCCCTCTATGTGGGCCAATGGATTGTGATAAGCATTCCTAGCCAACTGTGAACAAATTTGAGGATGTTTGGGTAACCGCGAGAGAGCCAGAGTAAACATTGTTCTACTTCTTGCATCATGCTGCACCGTAATTGTCTTGTGGCTCTGGCTGGTTAGTCCTTCTATGCTCCAGCTCTTCAGTCGCTCATCTGACACTGGATTGAGAGAGTTAAGTTAAATGTTCCAAATATCTCTTTGTGTGTGTGTGTATTTTCAGCAACGAAACAGAACAGGTGGTAAGCCTGGGATGTTCAGTGCACCACAGCAAGCATACACTACGGTCTGCCCCCTGGGGCTTACTCTCTGCTGGGCTGTCGTGCTGCAATGTCCCTGTCCAACCTAATGTCCCAGGAGTTCATCATAGTGCGTTACCTATAAAGTCAAATTGTTGTTAGTCAGGAAAAACTGATTCTCAGTGTGCGGACAAACAGAAAAAGAAGAACATTAAGTTCTGTTGAGTAAAGTGAGAATATTAAGTGGTGGAGGCAGACAACAGATTCACAAGCAATTTGAGAAAGCCGTAAGTGGTAGATAAAAAAATGTAAGAGATGAGATGGCTGACCCCTTGAAAGACACACTACAGTTTGAGATAAGATAAAAGGCAAAAATACTGTAAGATAGAGCAAAGGGAAGGAGAGAAAAGAGTTGTGCAACAACTGACAGGATTAACAGCACAGCATTTCTTCATGCAGTGAATGTGTGTGTGTGTGTGTGTGTGTGTGTGTGTGTGTGTGCACCTGTGCATGCACGTAAGGGCATGTGACAGTGTCCGTGCACAATAGCAGTAGTTAAATCAGTGACAAGACTCCTAGGAGATAAGTTAAATGTGGAGCATGAAGAACGTGCAAACTACAATAAGCTACGGCTCCTGAATGTATTACAATAATGTTACAGCACATTAACATCACTGAAATGTATTAATTTCACACATCACTTAAAGGACTCTGCAAAATTAAATGCTCATTTAGCCAGAACTGCATTGGACTAAACACACACACACACACACACACACACACACACACACAGATCCATACAAATTGGATTCCCTCACTCTGTGCCTCCTCCTCAAACTTTCTGCATACACCCTCCACCACAAACACACACACGCACACACACACAATCACACAGAGTGCTGTTCATGACAAATATGCAATGAAAGCACGCTGCTGGAATCTGCAAAGCTACATCACTGACAGACCAATCTAAGCTCCTCACTCTTTAAAGCTTCTCATAAAGCTGCACAATCTCGGAAAATAACTCCCACACCTGCAGTAAAGCAAATCCCAGCATCCAGGCACGCACACGTACAATCCCATTTCACTCGATTTCACACACACAAACACAGGCACGGTCTGAGCACATGAACACACCCCCATTGTCAGAATAAATATGGGCACAGATACACGCGCGCACACACACACACACACACACACACACACACACCTGCCAAACACAAACAAATTCCACGCATGCACGTGTGTGGACATTCACTGCCTTTCTTTTCAATGTATAAATCAGCAGAATGTAAAAGAGCCAAAAGAAAACAGTAAGTCAAAGATAAATAGAAGCAGATACTTGTCTGATTCTTTTTAAATCAGTCCTCAGCTCTAATCTTTCTCACTTCGTTATCTCTATGGTGATGCTGAGAGAATCTTCCATTAGGACACAAACTGAGTCACACATACCACGTCTCTCTCTTCCTTTTTCCCTCTGTGTTGTCCCTTTCTCCCTCAAACGCTCGCTCCTCTTCTCTCCTATTCCTTCAGATCCCTTCCTCCCATTCTTCCATCCCTCTGGCATTCATGTTTGCTTTTATTCCCACTTCTCCGTCACTGCTGCTTGGTGAGCTTCACACTGTTTCTCCTCTTCTGTGTATGAGTCCATCTGCTCTTTCCTTTTTCCTCCTCACCTCGTTCTATTCTCCTGTCTGGTTGTGTCTTCCTCTAGCTCACCCTCCTCTTCTCCCGTGGATTCATGCCTTTCACGTGGGAACCTTGCTTTCCATCCATAGGAGCTCTGAGCTGCGCTGTGCCTACCTAGCAGTCTGAGCGTTTGTGCCGTGAGTGGAAGTGAATGGACAGGAGGGGGAGCAAGAAGACAAGAGTGAGCAAACAGGCAGTTACGATCTCAGATGCTCCTCTCAGTTCCCCCTGATTCGTTCCTTTTTCCTCTCTCCCCCTTTCTCTCTGCGTCTCTCCATCATGACATCCTCTCTGTGTCGCCATGCAAGCCCATGTATTCTTGTAAGCAAGGAGAGGGAGAAGGGGGAGTCTGGGATGGAGAGTAGAAGCTAGGGGGAGGTGGAGCTAGTGAGTCGGTTTAATTAAAAAGCAGAGTATGTACAGCTGCAGAGAGTAAAGAGGGAGACAGCGAGGGGAGGAGAGAGGGGAGTGAGGAGATCCAGGGGGTGGAACCGAGGGACAGGGGTGGAAGAGGCAGTCACTGGGGGGTTTAAACAAGGGGGTTTGAGCTGTTTTGGGGGGGTGGGCGGTAGAGAGCAGCTAGTAGTGTGAGGTGGGGAAAAGCGCTGACAGGACACCAAGGTCAGCTGGAGAGAAATGCAGAAAGGTCATGCATAGAGAGGGAGGAGGAAGGGAGAGAGAAGGAGATAAGAACAGACAGGTAGAATTATTCTACAGATATCTCCCATACTAACGTGGGCTGAGTCGGGGAACCGTGACCAGCAGGATAATAGAGACACATGGACAATGGCCATCTGAAGCGCAGGCAGCTACACAGTCACTGAAGGTTAAAGCGCTCCAGTGTTTTCAAGCCTCTCTAAATTAATATGCATTAGTGTTGTGCATGCAAATTAAAAGGCAAAGCCCCAATCTAGACTTCATTAATCATGTTTTTTTGCTTGCGTTGTCTCCTGTTTAATGTTCTGAGCATGAGGAACCTGTTGTTTTTCTCCAGTGCTTATGACTACAACACATTGATTTCTTTCTTACTAATTTTGTCCATCACTTCATCATCACCACACTGCCTGGACAGCAGAACGCACTCGACGCAACGCAGACACAGTCTACACTTAATTGCCGTAAGGGTTGAGGCATCTCATCCCATTTTATCGGGTCTGATCACTTATCTTATTCTATCTTCATTCTCTCTATCAGACATGTATTAACCTCCCGGTGACTCTGGTTTTTACATCTCTCATATATTCAGCTTTTCCATTTTCAGATCCAGTTCCTGGCAATCATCATTTGAATGGATTTCCAAGTACAATTTCATGGAAAAGCACCATTATTCAAACAGCACAAGTTACAGTAATAGTAGCTGATACATGGCACAATGATACATAACGAGATATAATGCGACGTAATGTACTGATGGAAATCAAAAATCACTCTACATCTGATCTAAATAGTGCATGCACAACTATGCTGTGCACTCAGTTTTTTATTACAATAGACTCTGGTATTATTTTTGAGCTGTGCTCAAGATATTTAAATGTAATTTTGTTTGAACGAAAACAAACCCTGTTTGCACAATATTCAGTTTACAGTGATTTATTTCAAAGAAAACAATCAAGACAGAAACTCTGAAATCTACAAATGTTTGACTTTTGTTCATTGTTCTTGTTCTGCTGAAAAGTGTTATATAGTAAATTGTAGTGGAATAAAAGTAAGAAATAAATGCAAATCGCATTTTTATCTGATTAAATCTAGGCTACTTAATTAGCACCTAAAGTACTAGTGACAAAATACTATATACTAAATAGACTAGAAATACAAAAGTCAAGATCAGGTCCCAGAATCTGCAACCAGCAACTGGACTGAAGCAGAGTGACGCATGTTGCATGACTGAAGGTTGAAAGACCGCTAATGTTAGAAACGGGACATGTTTGTGTTGGCAGGAGTCTGGCAGCCTGGTGAAGCAGCAGATGGAGCAGTGGAGGATAATGAAAGGAGGATAAACTCGTTAAGGCTTCTCTCAGCTACAGAGAGGACCTTGAGCTTACACATGACAAAGAGCTTCTGCTGGCAGTGTTTACAGGTGGTGTTCAGCTTGTTGTTATTTTTGACAATGTTTGAAGCGCTCCATCATCTCGACCGTCCCAATAGTTGAGTGGAGTGGAGTTTTGTGAAGGTCAAAGCATCTTGGGAGAACTATTTTTATAGTTGTGCCTTAGAGTCAGTGACTTTCTGCACACTGGTTTTTCATATGAAAAAGTACAGCAGTACGGCCTCACAAAGCGGCAGCTGTAGTGACATTTCATAGTAAAACTGTGTGTAGCATTCACAGTCTCTTTCCCTCTCTGTATTTCTCTCTTTCTATGGCTTTGTCCACAAGTCAGTTACCATCCTCTCAGGGTGAGTCCGGGACTGTAATTATAATTTATCAAACTAATCCAAAGGCTCCCTGTACATTGCCAGTCCCATTATGTTTTTGCGATGCCTACATAGCCACCAAGAGAGCACCAGGAATTTCACTGGCATCCATTAATCATCCTCCACGTCGCGCTGGCTACAGAAAAGAATTTTAAGCAGATCTTTTAATGTACCCTCAGATCAAGTCATCAATTACAGCCTAATACGAGGTTGTAGAATAGAGGACATGTCTAATGGTGAGCTCTAACCATAGCCATTACCTGAAAAGGTTTTATTATTTTACTATCTCAGTTTGGAGCATGATGGATGAACGGAGGTGGGCAGTCGTTTGACCTCAGTACAGCTGGCATCCCCCTCTTTAATCTGAGCTGGGCCCAGGACATTGTCAAAGATCTTTAGTTTCTTTGATGGATGACGGAACTTTTCCTGCATTGTTTCTGTGCCGAATAATGACTTTCTGCAGCTGTCCTCTTGTCTGGGAACAAGGCTGGAGGTCAGAAGAGATATGCTGCTTGGCACCATAATAAATGGCTGAGAAGATCAACTGTGAAGGGAAAAAGGTTTCTGGCTACTGCTACACACCGGCAGACACTAACAATTGCATTGCCCTGCAATTAATACTTGTTCTTCTTGTCCACCTCAAATAAGCGATTTACCAAAGAGTTTGCAGGATCTCGACCAGCTATTGTTCAGCCACTGTGGAGCCGCACAGAATACAACGGTTTTATTTTGGTACTAGTAAATAAAATTGCCTCAGGACGTGGGTTTTATTTTTGGTAGTTTTCTCCACCAGATGGTGATGTTGGTCTTAAAGTGTTGGACAATGTCGCCATTACCATACACTTCCCAAATGTATCAAGAAAAGAAAAAAAGATCCTTCACATACTGTGTATTTACATGACCCGGACTTTAGTTTTTTGTGTCTTCTGTGTCTTCTGTGATGACAAACCGTGCCTTTGCAACAGAGCAGAGCTCCTGACTACGTGAATGAAATCCGGCACCGAGTCTGTTCACTGCCGATGTCACAGATGCCAAGTTTCTTAAAGGAATGTCGCAGAAACAGATGAATCACTGGCCACAGGGTCCATTTGCTACAGACACAAACAGAAACACTTTTTTTTATCTCATTCATTTCAAGAGATGTTTAAAAATAAGCACTGGATTCTCACATGTTCTCCAGGTATATGATGCAGATAAAGTGATGATGCAGCAGCCATGAACATCCTGATCTGCTCTGGTCCATTTGATGTTTTTGAGGCACACATCAAAGGTTGCAGTGCTGGCAACAGCTATAACATAACCCTAATTGCAACAAGCCTTAATATTAATAGAGTAAACATGACTGTTACAGATAAATGTGAAATTATTTGGTTTTAGAAAAGACATGACTCACTCTAAAAGTGTTTAACTTGGACGTTTGCTTGGATACGTCTTAAGAGGTTTTGTAAGATTCGGCCCAAATTGTTGTTTGAGCCTGGATTGTTAAATAACAACATGTAAAACAGCTGTAAAAACATGGAAAATTAGGTGGTTGGTGGAGAAATGTAAGTGCAGAAACTCTGATATCAGTGTGATCTTCATTCATTAAACAACCCTGATTATGTAGTTTAATTAATAAGAAAAAAATGAGCAATAGTCTCTTTGTATTTCTAAAGAAATAGATTTAAAGCTACATGAACATTTTGTTCTCAATGTGAGGTTGCACAAAACCAATGAAGTCTGTAATTCACTGTTCACAACAGTCAGCTGTTTCTCCCTATTAGCTGTATGGAAAGGATGGGCGTGAGAGCCGTATCGATATCACAAATAACACAGACTTTCAGCTGTAAATGCACACATGGATACCTGTCAACACTTTAATCCAGAGTTGGGTAATGTTGGACTTACAGAGCCACAGCCCTGCTTGTTTTCTCTGACCTTCCCACTGACAGTTACCTGGTTCAGGTGTTCAGCCATTCAGAAGCTGTAAGTGCAGGGATTGTGGGAAACATGCAGGGCATGTGGCTCTCTGCCTAGACCTGACCGACCCGAGAACATTATTTAAAACCACATTTCCTTCCTGTGACAATGTTTTTGGAGATTTTGCAGAACCTTTTTTTAAAATATATTTTAGGTAACATGATCTGTGGGGGTTGCTGCTGAGGACAGTGATATGCTTATGATCTATAGTACCATCATAGATCTAAGAGCCACATTCCCCAAACAGCTTTCCTGTATGCTGGTCTTTTGTCTCAGTCCCTTTGTGTTACCACTGAGATTAAAGAGTCTGTAGTATTAATGAAAGGGACTCACCGATACGTCTCCTCATTCCAGCTTCCAGTTGTTTCAGAACATTAATAAATCACTGAAGGTTAGTTTGAAGCTTCCAGCTGAGTGTAGACTCATTTCCTGAGAGTTTGGAAAAGGATCTATGAAACATCTCGAAGTTTCTACAGGTGTCGCATCATCTGTAACTTCGTGAATTATTCATGACCAGACAGGATCGTGCGTAACAGTAAATGTTGTCGGCATATTTCTACTGTCACAAAAACGCTGCAAAACTACACAAACAAATATTGTTAATGACAGATGTACGGTGGCCGGGGAGTTTCAGCCCGCGCGCACTTCTGTATCTCAGAAAGTTGACGCGCGTCAGACGCTTCCGGTGTGAGTTGGCCTTCAGACGCAATAGATGGTGTAATGTTGTGTATACATAAATATGGTTATTGTATTTGGTTTATTTCAAGTGGTGGGTAAATTTGACTTCGCTGTTTGATGTTAGATTTCTGTATATGTATAGATCAATGTTAGAGAATCTGAATCTAATACTGCACACGATTCTTGCACTAAAAGCTGAGGTTGTAAATAAATATGTACATCTACTGTTCCCCTTGCACCTTGTTGACCGTGTGATTTTTTACCTGCTCAGCCTCCGGCTCGGTTTGTTTACCTCTTCATCCCCTGACACGTGGGGACGGGAGGGGAGGCGGGAGGAGGGGTGGGGTGAAGTCAGAGGAGGGGAGGCGGCTCAGCGCAGCGTCAGCGGCCGGCGTCCTGTTTTACTCCACAACAAACAGACCGGGCACAAACGCATTTGCACCTGCTTGTCCTCTGCGGTCAGTGTCATCGTCTCTACGAGCTCTCTCTCTCTCTCTCCAGACCACCCCTCGGGAATCAAAATGTCTCTGTCCGGCTCGCAGACACCAGAGGACGGACTCTACGGTGAGTGATGGTGGTGCGTGGACCAGGCCGTTGTTTTGCTGTGATATCCTGACATTCATGTATTTGCCTTTAAGGTCTGAGCGACCAAAGCTGCTCTGCTTATGCACAGAGCGATATACCTGCTCTGTCATTTCACAACGCAGATGTTAACAAAGGGGCTAAACAGTGTGTGCAATGACCCCCATCCATCAGCTCAGTGAGTTTCCAGCAGATCCAGAAGCAGCATGCAGACTAAGATCGGCTGTGAGAGGATGCCACGCAGAATTCATGGCAGTTTTATAGTTGTCATTGTTGTTGCCACTGATGCTGCCATTGTGTAAATGGATTTTCTGACTCACCTGTTTGTATCTCTGTAAGCCAATTAAGCTTTGGAGATTTCCTGACACTTATAGCTCCGCTGTGCTGTGTGCACATTGCTGGGCACACAGGATGGGGGTTAAAATGTGAACAGTGTCACCGTTAATGATAAGCAGTTGACAAAAACATCACAAATCTGCAAACCCTGTATTTGATGTAATGTGTTGCAACTATAACTCAGTTTTAATTCCAATCTAATGCAGTGAATTTCCACAAAATCAGCAAACAAGCTTTCATCCTGTTAAGTGGTTATTGGTGTTACGTGTAGGATAAACAGCTGGAAACACACGTTTTATAAAGAGAAAGAGGACAGAACATGCTGAACAGATAAAACACAACAATATGATGCAGAGAGACTGAGAAAGATCGTGTTAAAGATGTATTATTAGATTTGTATCTAAAGATTGGAGAATGCACCTTTATGGCACGTGCCTCACACAGAACTATCCGGAAGTTACATGGCATTCTTTTTTCAGGAACTCCTGCAAAAACACCATGGAGCAAAATAAAAACCGAATCCCTTCCTTTTTCTGACCTCCCGCCTTATTTGTGTGGACTCCATAAATCTGAGGCAGGCATTCATAACAAAAACAAATGTGTTGTGCTGCAGTTCATTGAGTCTTTTAACATCCAGCTCTTGTCCACATTACATAAAGCTGATTTGGCAGCAGCACAGATGAATGTGTACAGGACTGCACCATATACACAGATTTAGTGCTGCAGAATGGCGACAGATAAGTCAGTTGTTATGTCATAACTCCCCTCTGTAGAAAAATAACTAGGGCAATGGCACAGCCTCCATGCTCTGCCCTCGCTTCCCCACTCCCATCCCTAACCACCCTCCAGCTTCGTGCCCACTCATGTCTGCTGCTGTTTGTGTGATTATGCAATGTCATCAACCAGGGTAAAGTGAAGATTACAGAGATCTGATGTGAGGGAAGGATACTTTGGTAGATGAGGTGTTGGTGTTTTGGAAACGCCGCCTATGTCAGAGAGAGATAAAGACGGAATGATGAGAGAGAAACAAGGGGAGGGAGGGAGGGAGAGGGTGACTGGCTAATCTCTAACAGATATAAGAGCTTACGTAAGCAAGCATGCTGTGAGCCTGAGTTAGCCCTGCCCTAGTGTTTCGCTTTGCATGCATGTGTGTTTATCTGTGTGCATGTGTAAATCTCTTCCTGACCACGTACCCAATGAACCTCTGTGTCCATTCATTCATTTGCTGTGTGTATTTTAGGAACCATTTGACACTCTGTTTCCCTCTGGCATCGATTCTATGTTTGTGTGTGTGTGTTTCTGTACGTGCGTGTAACACCGATCTGTCCGGCCATGATTCCATGCTAAATTTACCCTCTCTCTGGTCACCTAATGTCATGTGAGGACATGCGTCCTCCTGTTTATAACTCACCATATGTCAGAGGACAGAGCTTCTCCACTCACAGTCTATAAACAAAATAGACTACATTACCCACACTTCTCTTTCAAGGCCCTAGATGGACAGAAAACTGTGTCATTCAGAGACATTAAATTCCTTAATAGAAATTACATATACATATATATATATATTTACAAGTAACCATGTTCCACTGTTTGACTTTATATATATGCAACAAATACACAGATTTGTGAATTACAGTCTGCCTAGATATGCACTGTATATTTTTTTGTCCAGTGAGTTTTAAGTGATGGTAATAAAATAATAATAATTTATGTGTGTACCATTTTGTAATTGATTGCAAACCCTGCTGCTCGTGTTGTTTCCTCATCAGGCTCCTGGGTTAAGCTGGAGGAGCTGATTGCTGCCGTGAGCCGCAGGGAGAGTCTGACAGGGCCACAGGACAGCATCTCCTCTGCCCTGCAGGGGGAGCTGGAGAGGATCCTTCTCGAGGCTCAGCTGGAGTGTGAGAGGAGTAGAGACAGGTAAGTTTCGTTTTGGTTGGGGATTTAGAATATTGAACAGCACAGCACAGTAAAGAGTTTCATTCTGTGCACAACTTGTGTTTTATTTCCTTCTTGTTTGTTTTATAGAAATGTAAAATGTAAACCATGAATGGAAAGAGGGCAGTCTGTCTGTCTCTAGATACATTGTCAAATCAATCTGTTGTGTCCACAGTCCCCCTCAGGGCGTGACTCCGCAGTCCACTGGTTCACCAAGACCCTCTAGTGAGCATGACAGTGACTGTGTCACCCTACAGGTACTGTGTTCAATGTTAAACCACATGTTGGTGTTAATCAGATAACTTCATCCATTTTCCATTTTCTAAAACTGCCTGCAGTTAAATGATGATAATAATACTTTACTTTACTTTGCTTGGCAGACGCTTTTATCCAAAGCGACTTACAAGGAGCTAGCGCTGGGTGTCTGGCT
>JAUMTR010000004.1:4653770-4696369 GCA_032270685.1 Microctenopoma stevenorrisi | reverse complement strand
GAGTCAGACGGGGTTCGAACCCACAACCTTCTGCATCCCAGTCTGACGCTTAACCCATTGAGCTACCAGGCCGCTAATTTAATAATAATAATAATAATAATATGACACCTGACCTGAGATCAGTATCATTAATCAACCATCTACCAGGGAAATGAAGTTTGGAGGTAGATGTTATAGTGAGTTAGTGATAAGTCAGGCTTGTGTCATATGGTGCAGTACAGGAACCTTTTAAACACTTTAAAACATATTGGTGGTGCATTCAAAAATGTTTTGACATGCAGAAGGAAATTATTGCCACTTTAGAGAAGTGGCTGTTAAAAGTTCTTCCTAAATAATACATGAAACTCAAAGATTCAACGTTTTACACTATTCATGTTGAGATTCAAGTTGTACGTGACCCAGGGCCATGAAGTGTCACATTACCACTCTAATGTCTTTGTCCTGATTTTCTCCTTCTTCCACCTGAACCTTTATGCACACTGCAGGAGGAAGCTGAGCGGCGAGTGGACACTGACTGGGTGTGGGATTGGTCCAGTAGACCTGAAAATATGCCACCAAAGTAAGACCACTTTCTTTCAAACAGTGAATGTAACACATGTTAGTTTTCTTATTGTATTCGGGTTTTGCATTTCAAAGTTATTATTAGCACTCAAAGTTATGCATGATGGAATTTACTGTAGGCTTACTGACTTTTTTCCATAATTAAGATGAGAAGATTAGTGGTGTTATGGGGTGTTACATACTGTAATTACTTTTTGGAACATTACACAGATGCACCAAGTCTTTACTGTGACATTGCCTGACAACCAGAGAAAACACTGGACTCATTTGTGATTACATCTGTAATTTATTTTAAACAAATGTATTTGTACAGTCTGCATTTTTGTTTTTGGCATTAGTTTAAAAAATAGCCTATTTTACTTTTATAAAACATCTTTTCAGTTTGACTCTGAAAGCACCTTGGCGTGTTGCTTTGAATTCATTGTGTTTTATACTTTTGAGTGTTAAGAAACACACACTTGTGAAATTTGGTTTGCTCTACTTTTGCTCTCTCTGCATCTCTAATCTCTTGCTTGTTGTCCTCCTCTCTCCCTTCCTTCTCTACAGAGAGTTTGTGTTTCAGCACCCGAAGCAGCAGAGCACCCTCAGCGTTAGGAAGACGGAGGTGATGAAGAGAGGAATCTTCTCCTCCGATGTTCTCCTCATCCTTGTTCCCTCACTGCTGGCTTCACACCTGCTCACACTTGGAGTAGGGTGAGATATGCACGGCGACTCACATTTTCCGTAGCCAATGCATGACATCACTGTAAATGCTCAAATGGTGGAAGAAACTAGTGTTAGCATCCTCTCCAGCTGACATGTAAATAAAGACACACGGCAGTAAACGGTAAAAATAAATGTCCTAGTTAGTATTTTACAACTACATGCTTGTATTTTTCATGTTATAAGAAAGAAAGCTTGTCGTAACCTTGAGTGTAACCTTTAAACTATTCAAAGAACTAGGACAGACATGCAAACATTAGCTTATATAGGTCTTGTATTCTTGGTTATGTAAAATGATTAATTATTATAAACATGATAGTCCAGCAGTTAATACATTCTTCTCTCTTTTTCCCTTTTAGGATCTACATAGGAAAACGATTGGCTGCGTCCACCACTAGCACACTGTGACAGCAGCTGTAGGCCAGTAACCCCATTCTCTAAGAGTCTGGCCATTAAGGTCACATTCGCCCTCTCTCTACTGCGCTAATTGCCTCTTTCCTTCGTCGTCATGGGGCAACCGTAGGACCCTGCCTGTCTGTACTTCTGTCCCTGTTCATCTGTACATCTGTTTACCCAGCAGCATTCTGCCGGTCTGTCTCTCTATGTGTGTGTGTGTGTGTGTGTGCGTGTGTGTGTGTGCGTGTGTGTGTATCTTAGGACTCGCGGATGGATGCCAAACAGTGAGTCAGACTGAGGTCACTTTTACTCTCCCTGAGAGTAACACTGATCTCAACGCGCTAAAGCAGACCAGAGAGGAGAGACCGCTCCGATAAAGATAAAGGAAACAAAGAGGGTTTTGCCCGGCCAGAGCAATAAATCTATTCGATAGGCGGAGATGAAAATGGTTCGATGGGAAAAGTGTGTGTGGAGACAAAATGAGAAAGATATATGGTAGCCTCTCACCCAACCTTTGAAGAAGCAGAATGTCTTTCATTTGTCAAAAGTAATAACCCTCTGTAGGCCTGAGTTGCTAAATGTGGTTCCCGGAGGGGTTCTGCCCTAATGTACTGTAGAGAGTTTTAGGTGGCTGAGTGAACGTAGGAGCAGCTCTGGTTGTGCTTTTTGTCCTATAAATCAATGAAATATTTGACTTCCGACAAAGACAATCATGATCCTATTAAACTTCACTCTTCAGACTATTAATGTGCCTCTTTGGTCTTTTATAGATTTTTCCACTCGCACCCTACTCATCAGTGTTTTTTTGTACACATGCTCATTTTGTTTTACAAAGGAAAAGTGAAGCGTTTCCAACCAGCAAAGCAGATTTACTGAAGTAGGGTCGAGGCAGTAATTCATGCTGTGTGTTATATAGTTTTAGTTTGGAGCTTTAGATGTCTGGAAATTATTTGTAGGTAATCATATAAAACAAAAAGGAAAGTCTTTTACAACCCTACTCTGTTAACAACCTGTAAATAAGCCACAGCTGTCTGTTTAAAATGTATTTCTTTTTCCATATGAGGTAAATCACAAGCAAATCATTCTCTGGTGATTTGCTTTTTGCTTTGAGATCCACTCTCCACCAGTGATGAGTGTCCTCTCCAGCTGAGGCTCTTCTTGTTACGGTGTCACACCAGCCTGTTTCTTTCCATCTGTCTTTGTCATCTCTTACCTCACATAATTCTTCCTTTTCCCTTTTTTTTTAAACTAGCTGCAGCTTTAACCAGTCAAGGACTTGACATTTTATTGCTTTCCTATAAACCAGAAACCCACTTCCTCTTAGCATCTCATGAAAAAAACCAGACTGGAGGTTGAACACAGAGCCTGAGAAGCACACTGAGGGGTTGCTGTGCTGCCTTGGATATAAATGTGCCCATTTGTTGTCCGGCCTTACCAGACCCAACGAGTTTATCAGCCATTAGCAGAGTGTTTGATGTGCGGAGTCCTGCTGAACTCGTTAAGCTTCTTGTAGACGCATCACGCTGACGATGCAACAACAAGCATGCCTTGGCAGAGCACCGGAGCACCTGGTTTCTATTCACAGACGTCACATAACACAGCCACACGTACAGTCCATGGTTCATACTATGTTTACACATCAAAGAACAAAAGGAAGCACTTTATTGGTTGATGAAATGATTCTACGTGCTCAGGAAATTAATCTAGTTGCAGTTTGTACAGTTGCAATTAAGATTTCAGTAAAAATGTAGAATTCAGCTTAAACTTCAATTTATTATCACCTCATCAAACATCATAATTGAAAACAAAGAATGAAATCAAGTCATCATGAAAATGAAATCATGAAATCAAATAATATGCCCCACCACTGCAATGGGAGCATGTCCTGTTCATTCAGTGTGTTCACTCATCATACATCATGGCTTTATATCATTAACAGCGATGTTAATGTAACTGCTTCTTTGGAGGAAAAATAGTTGGACTAAATTTAGACAAGAGGTGGGAAACAGCAGCTAATATATCATACTAGACAAACTAGCAATGTGACTTAGGCTAATATATCATTTCCACCTGTTGGCTTACAACCTGTCTAAACATATTACCGCAGTTGCTCCGATGAGTACAGATTTAAGTTGTAATAGACCAGAATTATCCTACAAGCCAAGAACTGTGGGGTGTCCCTGATTCACCCCCTTAAAGATTATCCTCAGCTTGGGGCAAACAGGCAGTCACAGGTGGGACAGGCTGTTGTAAATCACACAATTATACAGCTGTCGCCATGAACCTTAGCAGGGGACTGTGTTAAGATCTATCCACCCTGTAATATCCTCCTAGACAAGGGGACAATTACTGCAGTGAACAGCCTTAATGCCATATGTGATTTTCCACAGACCTTTTAGGTACACGTGCAGTGGGGTGACAAACATAAACATTTGGTGATGCAAAATAAAACTTAAATCTCATCTTCATGCCTTTTCTCTTGTAACTGTTGAAGGCAAAGTGGACTCAGAGCGAGACAAAATGTGGCAGAAATCTGTTCATTTCCGGGACTGAACTTTAGAGATTGGACATCTGTCTCTCTGGGAAATACATTATCTCCCCGCTCCTATAGTGCTAGACAGGAAAGAGAGAGTCCAGTTTCAAAGAGTTTGGATGTAACAAAGGAATTCAGTCAAACTGGGCACGGCATCTGTGACTTAACATTCAAAACACGGTCACTAATTTCCACTTCCCCCTCTTGAACCACTTATTATGAATAATAGTAGGTTATAATTCCCCATCTCTCCCACTCAAAAATCAGAGACATTATTGTGTTCAGCTCACCAAACCAACTAAGTCCTACACACGAGGGAGAAACCTTTTTGTTCACACGTTTTCATGTTCACTCACAATAAACATGTTCGTCTCAAGTATTCGACATTTGCTTCAACAAATCCAGAGTTAATGTTCGGAGGGGAAACATCAGTGCGTCTCCTCAGATGTGATTTGACATTTAGCATGCACAAGGAGTGAAACATCCTCAGACAGAGAGTCTTGCATTTTTCATACTCTGTCACTCGTGAGAACGCAGCAGCAATTTGACTAATCAGCCTCACATCTGACAAGACGTGGAGAGTGACATAACGTCCTGAAGAGCGATTTTAGATTTTTTTTCCTTAAATTCCTGTACTGTGCCCAAACATGTGCCTGTTATCTTGTATCTACTGAGCCAGATAACTGAGAGGGAGCAATAATTGCTTCCACGTGCTGACTTCCTCCTCTTTATAGTAGTCAATCATTGCCGAATGAGTGTGGCTTGTTCATAAACTGTCCCAAACATCTGAACAAATGACCTAGTGTGCTCACACACGATGTGTTGTTTTCTACCTTTCTAGCCCCAACATGCTCAACACGTGTCAGAGGTATGAGGGATTAGCGAGAGCACCTGGAATAAGAGTCAGTGAAGCACAATGCAGCATTGTTCACACTGTGTAAACATGCTGCTCACTTTACTGTAGCTGTGTTTTGTCCTCACATCAATTGTGTGGCAGCAATTATTTATTACATGTTTTGCTGCGAGGAAAGAACAAGTTGATCTATGTCTGCAAATGTGTTTGCAATTTAGATTATTTTTTTTCTAAGTATAGTGAAAGTTATAAGGTTGAATTCGTAGAAGACGAAAGACTAAAGCTGATGGTATGAATCATACCAGCATGTTAAAAATCTATATACCGAGAGAATTAGAAGTTATGTTTGACAATTTCTGCAACTTTCTAAATGCATCAGTCGGCATAACCACCTTCGAAATGACCATTTCCCACTCTCCTTGACTTTTCAGCGTGCCCGGGAGCGTGGTTGATCAGAAGAACTACAAACACGTTTGATTTCCAGTGTGGTCAGACAGCGTGTCATCTTAACTAGTTATTACAACAAGCATTTCCTGGAATAAAGTCTACATACATAGCAGGTGAAGCTGTACTTAAACACAGCTGTGCTTAGAGCTAAATACCAGCATCACAAATGCTCGCCTCATTCTATTCACTGCCGTAGTCTTATTTGTGCAAAAACAAAGGTCACCGAGTAGGATATGTCTCAACAACATTATTAAACCAGCTGTGAAACTACACTACCTACAGCAGGTGGGTAATGTTTTCCATGCACACGATGTGTTTTAACTGTTTACATTTGCTAATTAGCAATGAAAACAAAGCGTAGTAGAAGAACCTGGGAATGTCATTAATGTTTCACCTAATAGATGAGTTGTTATCTAGACCTGATGAAAGGTACAAATTTTACCTCTACCGAAGTAGTTCACTGTTACAGAGAAGATGTCGAACCAAACCTAGTGGCAATCTGTCCAACGTGTATCAAGAAACACCAAATCTCAAGGTGGCACTATAGAGGATCAAAAATATCATTATTCATTCGTTGCAGACCAGATTTTTTATGTGAGACACGCTGAGATATTTCAGTCTAGACAAATGAGCTGTGCGGCGAGCAAAAGGTCTGAGAAATGGGAAAAGGTTGCATCGGTGTCGAGTATCTCCAGTGATGATTTACAACAGTCTCCATCTACAGTATGAAGTGTGTAGGTGTAGGTGAGACATGCACTGAAATTGAGTGAGTGAGTGTGAACGCATCCAGCTGTGTGAGTGACTGAAGGAGCAGCTGGATGGTCAGAGAATGAACTCATAGTTTGCACATGGCAAAGCCATCAGCCACAACATCCACACATTTGCGGGGGCCTTCATTACGTACCCCTGCATAATACACAAGAAGTTTTCTGGGACACTAAAACCACATTGTTGTTTTAGAAACGGTATGTTCCCCATCACAGTGAGGTTATTCTGAGAATACCTTTGTGCACCTATCATCAATCTTCTAGCATTGCAACCACGTTTTTCCAAGAGGGACCTGACGGTTTATATTACTGTGTCCACAGCTAAAACCATTTTGAATGATTTCACAGAGTGACATAGAGGTGGGCGATATAGTCAGGTAAACACAATTGAAAATACCTTGTATTTCTCCGAAGTAGGTTTCTAAGAATTTGGGAATTCATTTTTTGGGCCATTTCAATGCTCAGCCCAGACTAATAGTGAAACTTAGATTCAGCTGACGCAAATAGATTTAGGTCAAGGTCAAAGACCGTAGCAGTGGCCTTATTTTGAAACAAATTCTATTCTAGTTTATCTAGTTAATTTAGTTCACAGTGAATTTTCTGATTCACATTGACTCTGTAACACTTACTATTTAATTTGTATCTATGTCTTATGCTGTGCTGGTTTATGTGCTGGCTTTATCCGCCATGACATAGCAATTTGGCCCAAGAGTTTGCAGCCTACAAATGCTGCAGGATGTGGGTCCATTTATTAAGCCTATGCCTTGAGTTCAGAGTTACTGTCTTTCTACAACCAGAAATTCAGGCAATTTAAAACTGCAATTTTTGGTTTGGATGGAGTCCCCTCTTCCAATGGATGCTGCACATTTAGTGAAGTGTTGGATCAGACCCCTATGACTTGCTGACTGGCTGCTGTTACATAACTTTGTCAGGTAAGACAGCGCGGAGCTTGTAAGACATCGCATGCCACGGTGTAATGAGGAATTAAACTCTCAGCACAGGAGCAAGGAGACTTACGGTCACCTCGAGCTGTGGTCTGGTGTGTCATAAAAGTCTGTGTCAATTCCTCAAACACAAGGGTAAGTTGTCTTATGAAAGAACCTTTATGCTGTGAATATAATTATTGTTTTCTTTGACACTGACACATTGTTTTTTTTCTTTGACACAGAAAGTTTCCAAACACAGTCATAATCCGTTATTTGTTTTTTCAATTATGCCTGAAAAGATGACATGGGTGAGTGCAATTACAGATTTATGTTTAGCTTCTGAGTGATGTATTGAGTATTTATATGTTCAAAGAAAAGAGCAGAGGTACAATATCTGTAGTGTGACACATTTAGAAGCATGAATTTCCTCTGAATAAACACTATTAATAAAATATGCTGAGTGTGCATATTTAACACACTTATTATATATTCATTATATATTCATATACTGTACCTGTGTGCCTGGGTTTCTTTGTTGGTTCAAAGGTTTTAAAAAAAGCTAATCGTCAGACCTCCCCTGAGAGCAAATACAGCATTTATACTGTATTTTAATGCATTCAACCACAATTTCAGGTCGACTGCATATTGCTATGGTGATTGCATATTGTTTGGTGATATAATGCATGTTGTCATTGTGGTAAAAGCAATGCTATAATCTTTGGTATCTGTTACTACCCAAATTAAAAGTTAGGACCGAATAGCAGAGTCTCAGGATTTAGTCGTATCTGTAGCACGAATAAAAATAGTCAGGACATGGTGTCAGACACATTTGGGGTTTGGCCAGACACATTTGGGGTTTAGTTTTATCTTCAGTATTCTCTGACCTCATCAGCCGCACCGTGATGTGAGTCAGCCCAGGTTCTCCAGCAGGCTAATGTAATCTAGCCAGCTGCTGCCTGGAGCTGTGGTCCATGCATGGAGGGCCATGGAGGGTTTTTCTGTGCTCCAGAACTCGACACCATGGAGTGATCATTTTGAAAAGCGATCAAGAGAGAGCAGGTAAAACTCTAAATTTAGTCTGCATCAGTGCGCATAAGTATACAAACTAACCACAAGGAGCACCTGTGGTAGATATATGGAAACGGTGAGTCATTTGCTGCTGTTTGTTGCTATAGATACTGGTGTTTATGTTTTATTCCCTGAGACTTGGCTTTTAATGAATTAGTGAAGGATCCAAACATCATTAATACACACTGAGGTTTGTTTTGTGCCCAATAGCACTCTACCAGGGAATAACGCTTGGGTGGCTTAAAACATAAGATGCAATAGGCAAAGGAAGAGGGAAAAATAAACATCATTAAGACCTGAGCCTCCTCATCTCTGCCAAATGTGGCAAAGCTCATAGTGCCAGACATGCTGACGACCCAGAGGCCATGCGAGCCAGCAGTCTGTCTGAGGCTCTTCTGGATGGTTGTAAAGGCGTGGGCTCATTTCCTGACTTTGCCTAGGGATGGAGGGGGAAGCAAGGGCAAATAAGAGAAGTGTCACATCTGATCGCTGGAAGGAGGGAACAAGAATATCTCTGTGTTTCAGACAAAAATACTAGAAGTTTATTAGCTGGAGGTGTAGAACTGATTTTCAGAAATTCACCCAAAGCGTAAACTCAAGAGTCACATTTCAACCGGGGTTGAAATGTGATCCTAAGGCCCAAATACGGGTTCCTTATCTACTCTAGAAAATGTTAAAGTACAGTAAAATCATATTAATGCCTGTGGGAATCGGTAGCAGTTGGTAGGAGCACTAGTTTTCCCAGGTCACTCCTTCTCTGCATGGGGCTGTCTGAGGAAGGTTTTAAAAGCAGGTCCTGGCAGTGATGCTCCTCCCTCAGTAGGACTCCTGTGATCCTCTCTTCACATTCACACACCAGTTCAGACACACACACACACACACACACAAAAACTCTCAGTAGCTTCTATTGGGCTTGACATTTCAGACTTCTGATTCAAAAAGGAGGCAAGGACATAAACGCACCACTCACAGCCAGTGCGGACATACGGGAAACTGCCACTGTGTCACATACAGATCACTCTGTCACTACAGAGAAACTGCTGATCTGGGACCAGTTAGAAGGACAAAATGGGTATGTGGACATCCCTGATTGTGGCCTTGCAGCTGCTATTAAAAATGTGTTCACACGTGGAGGCTCAGGCTTTGGGTAAGTGTTCATTTGACATGTTTAAACTTCCTTTTTTATATCAGTGAATTGAAAGTCATTACAACTTCTGCATAATGTGTTTCATTGATTGGTGGTTACATCACCAAAAAGATGGGAGAAATGTAAATGATCTCATCAGGTTTTATATTTAAACACCAAAAAGATGTCTTTGACTTCATTTGAACACTGCATTGTTTCTGACATCCTGTCTATGATGCAATCATCCATTTTCATTACCTGTCCAAAAAGATTTAATGGCTCCACCAGTGGGAATTTTAACACACTATGTATGAGTGCAGTGCATAATGGATGAAGCAGACACTGTGAAAGAGAATATCACGTGCAGACCTAAGGAACACAAGAGATTATATATGGTATGTGATAGTCACTAAGGTGCAAATATCCCAGTGCTACAAATCCCAGTCACGTGTAAAAGAATCATACATTGATGTCTGACAGGAGGTAGAGGAAGTCAAAGAATGAAAATAGACAGAGTTTTACACCCAAACTCTTTCTTCCACAGTGAAGTCAACCTGTTTCCTGATATCTACCCAGTCTAATTACTTCAGCTCAGCTTTCTGTCTGTCATAAATCCAAACAATGTCTCAGCGGGGTCACACACATGGGAATAATCAGACAAGATCTGTGCTCAGCATTGAACTTCAAGTCACATATACACACAGGCTCACAGTTGCACACAAAATCGCCCAAAGTCACACAAGGCAGAGCTACAGCAGACTTGTACAATTGGTGTTTACGGTTTAGCAGCTTCTTTCAAATCCACTCCCTTGATTGATGGCAGAGCTTTCATGCTTCCATTAATCCCTACAATCTTTGCTAATAGTTGCCTTATGTTGTGTATAAAATAAGTGGAGATTCATGGACTTTATTGGCTATGATTTCCCTTGTAAATGGCTGATTATCTGGAATTCACTGTGCTCAGAGGGATTAGGACCAATTTAAAGCTGTAGTAACTAAGAGTTCAGTAGCAGCCATTCTATCTTTGTAAAAGTTTGGGGGGTGATTGATCAACAGAGCAGACAAGCACAATTAGCGACTAGTTGATGAACATACAGCACTGGGGCATTTAGCAGTTAAAAAGAGAGTTAGCAAAAAATCAGTAGCTGCAGGATTAAATGTTTTATCTTGGTGGGGAAAATGATGGATGGCATAATCATAGTGTAATAATAACTATTATTACAAAATATAATGGATCTCTGCTCCTAGTATTATGTTACCCACTCCCTTGCCAAAGAATTCACAGTTTATGTTATGTGCTGGTATTAATGGTAAAATTACATCATCACTGCTGGTGGTTTAACTCTAAACATTTAACTGTAGTTAAATCATCGCTTTCTACATACAAACTCTCGAGTATGAAGCATTTGTTGAGCACCAAAAGGAAGAATGTCAACCATTTGTAGCTACAGTGGTAATCTATAATCATGACAGATTTATACACTGGTGCTAGGGAGAAGACAGTGCTCTTGATTTTTTTATGGCTTTGAGCAGAACTAGTTTTACGAAGCTTGAAATCAGAGGTTAATCAATGGGTGAAGTGAAGCACTTTCTCAGGATCTCTGGAGTAAGACGACCCTGACCTCCACAAAACCCTCTGTCCAGAATACTTATGACCAGCACGGCTGTGTGTTTTATGTCGAAGTGTGTGCGTGATTCTAAAATTGTGAAGCATGCAATGAGCTTTATTGGTTCTAAAGATGTCTGCACAATATGTAACATTGGCAGTAAGGAATACAAAAGACCTGACGCCGTGTAAGCAGGCATTTTCAGTGGCTTAGACACATTAAATCCGACAAACACTTCTTAAAACTCAAGGGACCATGGGTAAAAAAAGATAGACAAAGGAAATAAGGAATGATCTCATCATGGGAATCAAACTTCGGAATCGAGGCTGGGAACGGCAAGTCTCCAGAAGCATTTGGGAGCAATTTTGCTTCCTTGCGGCCGAGGGCCTTGCTGACTGCTTCTTAGGGTACTTGTCTATTCATGATATGTACAGATGGTGGACAGGAGATCCACTGCAGTCCTCTTGTGGCCTGCCCAGCTTCCAAGTCGGTTTATTAAAAATACTATGAACCCTAAACATGAGTGCAAATGTTTGTCTGCCTGTCAGAAGATGTCTCTAAATTCTGTCTCACCAATCGCATGAATTTTATCTGCTGAGGATCTTTCATACAGATCTAACCGAAAATTATAAAAACACCAGTCACGGTAACTGTTATGTAGAAGCGCACATCCTTGTCGTTTCTCCGAGCTAACTGTGCTTGCTTGTTCTGATTGACAAGAGCAACAAACAAACATCATCATCATCTTCTTGTCAACTCAGGATGTGTTTACATCAGGTACAGAGCACAGGTTGTAAATATTCATATCTCATCATCCATTACTTATGTGCTTCACCGCTTCTGGCTTTTCTACCCTTGTCAACAGTCTATGATCTGCTCACCTCGCCTGATTGCCTGCCAGACTTGCTGCAGGGGGGTCTGGCTGAGCAAGGGGTAAATGAAATTTTCATCCTAACCACCTTCAAGCTGCAACCCAAGTCTGGAACCTCAGTATTTAGCCTGTACAACCCGAGGGACAACAGCAAGTACTTTGAGTTTACCGTGATGGGGAAGCTCAACAGAGGTAGGAGAACATGAGGGGGGCTCTAGTACTGTTGCACTAATGACCATTTTAGCATTTCAAACACTGTGGTGTCTTTTGTCCACAGAGAATCATTGCAACATTCACTATTTTACCTTCTTCTGGTTCACTTTCACATCTCTCATCAGCCTAGTCTCTGCAGAAGCCTCTGCAATACAGGCTGTGAACCCTTCCTCCTACATTCCTCATCTCGTCTTTGCCACCGCAGCTCCCTTCCCTTCTTCTTTGTCCTCTCACAGCTGTGTTACGCTACCTGCGGAGTGACAAGAGGATGAGTTCAGTAACCTTCAACAACCTGGTGCTGGCAGACGGCCAACAACACCGACTGCTGTTCCACCTGCGAGGACTGCAGCAGCAGGGGCCAGGCGGTGTAGAGCTGCATCTGGACTGCAGGCTGGTTGAGACAGTGAGGGATCTCCCCGTGGCCTTCCAGGGTTTGCCAGCAGGGTATGGTATGGTGGAGCTAAAGACCATGCAAGCCAGAGAGCAGGTGACCCCATCATTTACATTATTACCATACAATAATGAATGTTTTTGTCTCAAAAGCCCTGGATGTTTCCGAATGACTTGTATTCATTGCATTCTACCAGGAGAGTTTAGATGAACTCAAGCTGGTGGTCGGAGACTCTTTTGAGAATGTCGCTTCGTTACAAGACTGCCACTTCCAACAAAGAGACTCTGTCCAAACTCTCGGTGAGATTCTGCCTGTGAAGTAGTCAAACTGTTTCCCAGGGAAGCTAGCTGTGCAAACAGCGTTTGTCACGGTGACATGAGGCACAGGCTCAGAGAATCCCCCACCTCTATTTCACTATAAACAAAATGTCACTCCTTTTTCCAGGGGTCAACACAAAGCAGCTGTCCAATCAAATGCTCGAGTTAACGAAGGTGATAAATGAGCTGAAAGATGTTCTCATTCAGCAGGTAAATACGCTCAACAGCTCTCCTAAGGCCACTCTGATCGCTCCTGACTCCTTTCAACAGCATCTAAACATGTATGTTTGACCGCTTTGCAGGTCAAAGAGACCTCATTTCTCAGAAACACCATCTCTGAATGTCAGGCCTGCGGTAAGATGTTAACGTCATTACTTCATTACTAAGTTTCCAGGAAACTAGTGAAACTAGAAAAGTGTGTTTTCCTCTGTTCTTCAAAGGTCTGGGTGGAACTGAGGTAGTAAAACCAAGGTGTGTCCCAGGTGTCTGTTTCCGTGACAATATGTGTATAGAAACAGTGGATGGTGTTGAGTGTGGACCCTGTCCTGATGGGTACACGGGGGATGGTTTCAACTGCGATGATGTGGATGAGGTAAGACTGTGTGTGTGTGTGTGTGTGTGTGTGTGTATGTATATTTACCCCTGCAGGAATCAATATGGGTTTCTGCTTGACTGCAGAGTAAGGAGTTTTTATTTAAGTTTTTATTGTAAAAATTTGTGAAATAGTGAAAAACAGCTGCACTAAGATATGAAATAAGTTGCTGAAAGTTGTAAGTTGATCTATACAAAAAGAAGTGAAATGCAGCATATAGTTTGCGTACATTTCAGCATCTGTCTGTGCATGAAACTGGTATTTTACTCACTTATCAATATTCAATGGCCAAGTGATGCCAAAATGAATATCAGTCAGTCAGTAATTTGCAAATATTGCTCATTTCCCCTGAGATAAGTACAGTCCTCAGGCTTTTGTCTGTTGACGAAGTTTGTATACTGCCATTAAGAAACACTGCCAATGTGTAGACAATTTAACAAGTAGTGTCACTTATTCTGGTCCAAAATAATCTCAGGAGAGTGGTGATGACAGATCCTTTTGGGAATGAGGGGGAACAAAAGAATTAAACCATGGACGCTACTATCACAATGCATCTGCTAAAGGTTACCATGGTGGTCTTAAACTGTATTTAAAAATACAGAGCTCCACTAAAACACACTAGTCATCTGTACTGATATGGTGCAAAGGTCTGAGCCTCTAAAGGTTTTTGTTTCCAAGCTGTGGATTCCTTAGTTCTGAGTGAGGTGACAACTTTAAGTGGTTTGAATAATTCAGAACTGGGATTTCCAGGTCTCAAATGGTATTTAGGAAATTCCACAGACTGATTTCATTAAGCTTTAGACAAAGATATCAGGCAATGTCTATGTTCTATTGTGGTTTAGGGACCAAAGCTGCAGGCGAATGTGAAGACTGGGTAATTTAGTGAAAGCAGTTGTTACTGTAGCAAACTGAGATCCTCATGAGGATGGACACACATGGCTCTGTGTGTTTGTGTTTACCTGTCTTTTCGTGTTTGCTCTGACCTCTTCTCTAACGTCTGGCCCCTTCAGCATTCTCTGTTTTGCATGAACAAAAACCTAAAAGCTTCTAAGAAGAAGCCCTGTATGAACCATATGCATTTTGCAGCTCATGTGCTTCTTTGTGCAGTGCCAGTTTAATCCCTGCTTCCCCAGAGTGAAGTGTGTGAACACTGCCCCAGGCTTCCGCTGTGAGGCCTGTCCCCTGGGCTACACTGGTCTGCCAGTGGAAGGTGTGGGCATCTTGTTTGCTCAGACCAACAAGCAGGTAAGAGAAGGAAACAACAGTTAACCAACAACATAATAAAATAAGTGTATCACAGACGGTGAATTTTTTCGTACAGATTAATAATAATTCAAATAATAATAAAGTTCTAAACATTTTAACGAAACATTAGGACGATTTCACATCATTATTATTCCATTTTTACTATTATTATTATGTCCAGGTCTGTGATGACGTTGACGAATGTAAAGGACCCAACAATGGAGGCTGCACCACAAACTCCATCTGTCACAACTCTGCAGTAAGATGAGTGCACATGACATCTAGCTACTGGGGCAATGATTTCATTTGTGCAGCTTTTATAAATGCTTTTCTAAGCAGCTGCCGTCATTCCTACGCAGGGCTCTTATCACTGTGGCACCTGCAAGTCAGGTTTCTCAGGAGATCAGGTGAAGGGCTGTAAGCCAGAGATCAGCTGCGGTAACAGCCTGACCAACCCGTGCGATATCAACGCCAAGTGTGTTTTAGAAAGAGATGGATCAGTGTCATGTCAGGTGGGATTTCACATAAGCACATAACTATACATGAGCACATTGTCACTTACTTGCTGTTTGATTTTTTGACGAGTTTCATCTGTCTTGTCAGTGTGGAATTGGCTGGGCCGGTAACGGCTTGCTGTGCGGGAAAGATACCGACATTGATGGATACCCAGACGAGAAACTCAAATGCAAGGATGTCAGCTGTAAAAAGGTAACCAGTGGGAAAACCGTCAGCAAATGCAAGGCCGCTGTTATAACCTAAGACTTCTTATTTCATTATTGTACTGAAACACCTCTTCACAGGACAACTGCGTCTTCGTTCCTAACTCTGGTCAAGAGGATGCAGACAGGGACGGTCAGGGAGACGCCTGTGATGATGATGCAGATGGTGATGGTATTCCAAATGTGCAGGTTGGCGGATATGTTTTCAGTAGTTGATAACACCCAGCACAGAGAAGCTATTCACACAGTACAGAATCCAAAGATACTCCATTTACAATTATATCGTATAATAGCAGCATTAATGGCGCTTGAACCTTTGTTTTGTTACCTTTGGGTAGAACCAGGCTAGTAACTGTAAAAACATGAGTGGGATCAATAGTCTCAGCAAAATCTTGAACTACTGCACAGTTTAACTTTAAATAATGAATGAATGAAAGTGTTTTGTCCATTAATCAACTAATGGATTAATTGTTACCAACTATATTCAGTGATAAAAAAAAATCCTTTCAGCTCTTTGCAAGGCCAAGCACATGCACATGCAAGCTTGTCTACTGACACACACCTTTGTGTGTCTCTGTCTGTCTCAGGACAACTGCTGGTTAAAGCCCAACGTGGACCAGAAGAACAGCGATAAGGACAGCCACGGAGACGCCTGTGACAACTGTCGCATGGTGGAGAATCCTGACCAGTGGGACACTGACGGCGACGGCAAGGGGGATGCTTGTGATGACGACATGGATGGAGATGGTATGGGGAGAAATTACATCACCAACACTGACGCTCACACTTATATAACCATCATCACTGAAGGCCTTCACCATTATGACTTATTGCTCCTTCCGATTTTGCACCATGCTCGAAATATTCAAAAATCACACTTTACTGCAAATTACTGATCATTTTTGTATGAACTCATCACAGACATATTAAAAAAACAGCAACGCATGAGAAATAGCACTGAAAGAAAGAAAAACGTCTGCAAATAGCAGCCTGATCTCAGAGCAAAATTAGCCTTTGATCATACACCTCAGAACCCACAGGAGTTAAGATATTTTTTTCTCTATCGCTGCTGTTTGGCCTTTGTGCTTTTGTGGTGCGGCTGCCTCCCTGTGATGAATTAAAAACAGCTTTTACACACAAACCAGTGTTCACCTGCATAGCAAATACAACAGTGCAACCTAGTGGTGAAACCACAAACAACATGTTGTTGATCACAAATGTGAACATTTTAACAGATTTTAACACTAAATAATCAGTTTAATCTCTTTATATTTTAACAACATCCATTTTTTTATAATTTTACTTGACTACAGTAGTTGGTCTGAAAAATGCTGCCAAATAGTGAAAATAGCTTCACTGCTAAGTGACAGTAACAATCTCCTCTGGGCAATCAGGTGTGAAGAACTTCCTGGACAACTGCCAGCGGGTCCAGAACAGAGACCAGCTAGACCGGGATGGAGATGGAGTGGGAGACGCCTGTGACAGCTGCCCCGACATCGCCAACCCGAACCAGGTCAGTCAGAGCTGGACAGAAAGATGTGGGATGGTTGCACTGAGCATTTTACATTTTCTTAGGGAAAGGCTGCTCCCATTACTTCAGTACATTTAATAACTACAGCATTAATGTTAAAGCCGCTGGTCACGTCTCAGCACTCCCCTCAAAACTGTTCGCTTTAAATAATGTTTCAAGATTTTTTAGAGGAAAAAGTCTGAAAATTAGTATGCAATATCTGATTTGTTGTTTATTCTTTCTAGTCTCCTTATTCATCGTATGACCCATGAGATTTTTTTAAAGACCTGTGGGAAAAGCCTGACCTGAATTTAATATAAAACTTATATAACAGGTCAACATAACATAACTGCTCTCACACTGAAGTAATGAAATATTTTACTTTACCAACAGAGAATATATGTTACTGGGCAAAAACTAACTTTAGTATATACAGTATATATGTAGCTGGTATTTCTTTTAGTAATTCACGAACTCTGATCTCGTTTCAGTCTGATGTTGATAATGACCTGGTTGGAGACTCCTGTGACACAAACCAAGACAGGTAGTCTCTGTTTCTACTGTACACTGATAATATTTTCCCAGTACTACAAGTACTACGGTTTTTGCATCATGTTATTTTCACTTCCCCTGTAGTGATGGTGACGGTCACCAGGATACCAAGGACAACTGCCCATTCGTGATCAATAGCTCCCAACTGGACACCGACAAAGACGGACTCGGTGACGAGTGTGACGATGACGACGACAATGATGGGATCCCGGACATTATACCACCTGGACCAGACAACTGCCGGCTGGTGCCAAACCCTGACCAGATTGATGATAACAGTGAGCCTCTAATGCATAGCTCATTCATACGCCGCACAATGAAAACTGTTGTTTACACAACTATTCAGATTTTATTGTTGATATCTTTGGCAGAAAACCAACTTGGTGCTTAACAATAAATGTCCACAATTTCATCTCAGTGTCCAATTTGTCCCAGATGTGTTTTTGGCTGACCTTTTACATACAATTTTGACTCTGAGTTTAACACCCACGCAGATCAAAGGGAGCAGCCACTTAAGTGGCCATTTTGAACGGTAAAGCACCGTTTTCTGCATCCATCTGGCAAATTATGAAGGCAGGGCAGCTTTGATGTGTAGTCAAGGAGTGGAGAGAGTGTTTCTTGCAGTTGTGCGTGTCTTGAGGACGTACCCCTCTTTAGTCCTGCGTTAGCTTGCTTCATGCTCAGTTATACAGTAATTGTAGTGCATTCACAGAACAACACAGAGACAAAGATCAGTGATTTGTTTCACCCCATTTAATAATCCACACTATCAGATTCAGAACACGATGCAAAACAGATCAGCATAACACCAGCAAAAGTGAGCCTTTTGCATTTGGTTATTTGGTATGTAAGTCTTTACCCCTTCTGTTTCATCCCTCAGGTGATGGAGTTGGAGATGTGTGTGAGTCAGACTTTGACCAAGACAAAGTGATCGACAGGATTGACAATTGTCCTGAGAATGCTGAGATTACCTTGACGGACTTTAGAGCCTATCAAACCGTGGTGCTGGATCCTGAGGGTGACGCTCAGATTGATCCTAACTGGGTTGTTTTGAACCAGGTGAGATTACTGAGAGATGTTATTATAGCAATAGTGTACCAACAGAAAATGTGGAATGAGAGGGTGTTCCTTAGGGATTTACACTCAATCCGCAGCTGCAAAATTCACCATTAATAACTTTCTCTCCCTCAAACATAGGGAATGGAAATTGTTCAGACCATGAATAGTGACCCAGGACTTGCTGTTGGTAAGAGACACCTTCTCTCTACGTTGAATATCAGTAACAACGGCTCTGAAATGCTACTAACACATTTACCAAAATATACTTTCTGTTGTCAGGTTACACAGCTTTCAGTGGAGTGGACTTTGAAGGGACGTTTCATGTGAACACGGTCACAGACGATGACTACGCCGGCTTCATCTTTGGCTACCAGGACTCGTCTTCTTTCTACGTCGTGATGTGGAAGCAGACTGAACAGACCTACTGGCAGGCGACGCCCTTCAGAGCTGTGGCCGAGCCCGGCATTCAGCTTAAGGTGAAGTCATGTCACATATCCCCAGCAGCAGATTCACACTGGTCTATATTTAACCGCTGACATATTTTCCCCATATCTGTCTTTGTCTTGTCTGTGTCACTCACTTCTCTGTGTTTCTCAGGCTGTAAAGTCAAAATCAGGCCCTGGGGAGCACTTGAGGAACTCACTGTGGCACACAGGAGACACCGACCACCAGGTGCGTCTGCTGTGGAAGGATCCAAGAAATGTGGGCTGGAAGGACAAAGTGTCTTACCGTTGGTACCTGCAGCACCGCCCACAGGTTGGATATATCAGGTATGACATATTCACCTACAGAAGGAATCCATGCTTTGCACATGTCTTAATGAATGTTACTCTGCTGACCCAGAGCTCTGCCACCTCACCTCACTGTGTACTTATATGGTTCAAATGACCATTTTGTTTAGGGCAAGGTTTTATGAGGGAACTGAGTTGGTTGCTGACTCTGGAGTAACTATTGACACAACCATGAGAGGAGGACGACTTGGCGTGTTCTGTTTTTCACAAGAAAACATCATCTGGTCCAATTTGAAATACCGCTGCAATGGTAAGAAAGCAGTATTATTTTCCTGTGTTTCTTAATGGGAGGTCTTTTTGTCACACTCGAGAGATGTGTGATAGTGGGCCCTTTACTTTGATCAACAAATGGATTCATATAAACTTTATTTAATCAGCCTCTATGTGACAGCAAACACACATATCTTCTTTAATGATCAGGTCCCTTGCTACATGTTGTCATGTTCAAACATAAACCAAACTATAGCTATGAATAGAAACAGTTTGACTCGACTTTGTTTCAGTTCCAGATCTTGTTTCACTGACCCTTCTTCTCTCTTCCACAGACACCATCCCTGAAGACTTCCAGGAGTTCAGCACTCAGCACGGCGTTGACTCACTCTGAAGTCAAGACAAAAAGATGACACCAGCTCTGCAAAGAACTCAGCGTGTTGGTGTGTAAGTGTGTGTGTGTGTGTGTGTGTGCAAGCGGTAGCGTGGGAGTGTTCATGTGTGGGTGTCTATCTGTGTATTGATATGTACAGTTCCTGTGCATATGTGATCATCTATCTTTGTACTGTATGTTTGTATTACCATGTCCTAATCCCCGTTCTGTTTTTATAATTTCTCCAGATTGAGCTCATGTCTAGCATTATAACCATCAAAAAGCAGAATGCTCTAAATAAATCTCACACTGATGTGTCCTATGTTTTGATCCTTCTTGGATTCCATTATATTTCGTATAGCTATCAGCATGGTATTTTTACTCCTTTGGTGGAGGCAATGAACAGACCACGTTTGTGTGACTCAGATTCTGCTTTTTCTCACTGTAGATGTTTACCTTAAAGCTCAGTGTGACTTTATTTTCTCCTTCCATAATTTGGTCTTTAATATCTTGATCATTTCATATCTCTGTGGTCATGAACCTGGTCAAAATAAATGGCTTTTAAATATATTGAAATCTGTATCAATGGTGCTTTATTTATTTATTTTTTAAAACATAAGTTTAGATGTGGAGGACTTGTGTAACTGGCACATTCTTATTTTTACCAGGGATATGTAACTCCAGAAACAAAGGCCTCTGTTTTGCTTGAGTCGGAAATACTTTCCTAGTAAGAACATTCTTGCTCCTGATTAGCTGTTGAGATGAAAGAGAGACTTTGGTCTCTGGTCCAGGCAGGGGTTCTCCACAAATGAGATGATGGCGATGAAGGTGTTGGTGCTTTTAATATAGATAAGGAGAAGCTGGTAGCTGGTAGAACAATTTATGATTTATCTTCAACTCAGACAGGTAAGTTTTATTTATCTCATTTTTTATTGGACACTAAATCTAAATGCACAGCACAGTATTTTTCCACTATGTATCTTTTACTTGTTGGCAATATTTAAAAATTAATAACACAGGTTGACCAGAATAAAGAAATATTACTCACATCCATCTGATTTTTACCTTCTTTACAAACATAAATTATTTCATGTGTTTCATTGGCTCTGCTTTCCCTTTTTTTATTTTTTATGTATTAGTACACAATTTCTCACTGTTGTATATTTTATTGCAGAATTGAGGTTTAACACAGTTTGGCTGAACTCAATTTGTTTAAAAGGCCTAGAGTAAGACAAGTTGTTTTCAGCCCAACACATAACCCCTGGTCTTCTAAAGTTTATGTGTGTGTGACCACTTTTAATAATGTAGAAAAAATCCAACTCCCAAGAGCGTTTTGAAAACAAAGGAAGGCTCTCTGACTAAAGCAATAAGCAGGAAATCAAGATTAGTAAAATTTAAACAATGTGACGGTTTGAAGATAACAGTGTCTGTAGAGTCTGAACCACAGACGCTCTCCACACATTGTTGGTTAGATAACAATCTACAAAAGAACTTATTGATGATTATATATTTTATCACTCAGTTTCATCTGGGAAGTTACCGCAGAGCTGTGTTCGGTAGCTTCCACTCTTGTTGACTCTCAGCAAATATTGTAGCACAGAATAAAAGAAAAGCTACCAGCAGAGCTGAAAGATCAAGAGGTTCGCTGCTCACTGAACAACATAAACACACTCTGGCTTTCATGCAGAGAGCTGTGACAGAGGATGTTGTTAGTAGCAGTGGGGAAGTCTTCTGGAAATCTGCTTTGATCACTCCTTCAAAAAGACATATAGAAAAATAAAGAGAAAAGGAAACTATGCGGCAAACAGGCAATGAGGTTCAGATTTCAGCTCACTCTTCCCCGTTAGAAGTGTTTCCTTCCTCTCCAGGGAGAAAGGTTTGCGTGAATTGTCTAATTTGTGAGTAGCAAAAGAAGATAGGGCGGATCTAACAATATCTGACAACATCAGGGACTATATGATATATATTACAAAACACAACCAATGAGTCACAGTAAGAAAACGGTTTATTGCCAAGGACAGACAGATAGCAGAATGTGGCGCAGTAATAGTGGATGGTGGGGTCAGAGTATGTGTCACTGGGGGGTTCTTAATGATGCAGTCGAGAGGAAACTCTTCTTATGGCAAGTGGCATTGGTCCTGATGGAGCACAGCGTCTCGCCAGTAGGGACCTTGTTGAACAAACAGAAAGCTATAAAGCCATAAATCCACACTCAGAGTCTAAGGATCTAATTTGGCCTGATGACAGTGCTACATTGGAAGTGAAGGTAGTGTTGCAGCACTGCAGGCTGATACTGCAAGTCTGTCTGAATAGGGGCAAAGGGGCAACATCAGAAAGACATTTAACAGAGAAAACAGTATATTCATATATATATATATATATATATGTATTTATATACGGTATCTTCAATCACGCTTTGCAGGATTTGCTGTGACAGCAGAAATGGAGAAAAACAACGAGCATTCACACGAAGAAGCTCCAGCTCAGTCCCTCCTCTTCAGAGCTGTTCTTCTTTTCAGGGGGGACATGCGCCTCTGTGCACAGTGGGTGAAAAGTACGTGATGATCTTTACAGACAACACTATTATATGGAATTGAATAGTTTCAAATTGGAGCCTTTTTGCACTGTAGCTAAAAATTACTATGACTACTCACTATTTCCCTTCAACAGGACAGGCAGCAGCAATCCAGCTGCTGGACTGGATTTTTCGAGGGGTCGCTCAGGTGATGTTCACTAACAATCCTCTCAGTGGGCTCTTCATTACAGCCGGCCTCTTCCTGCAGGACCCTTGGTGGGCTCTGAATGGTCTGCTGGGCACTTTCGTCTCCACTGTGTCCGCCATGTTGTTGCGACAGAACAGGCCAGAGTTATTTTCTTCTTCTTCCCTTTATTTGACTTTATCATAGAAACTGAAGAAGCTATGAAGCAAATCTATGTCTGATCCCTGGGGAAACACTTTGAATAGCTTTCTCACTGTGCTATTTTCACAGTCCGTGGCTCATTTAACTGTGTTTTTCACTCGTGTTGGCTACATCTGTCACGTCACCTCAGGGAGGCCGTATCAGCGGGTTTGCATGGCTACAATGGAACCCTGGTTGGCATACTGATGGCTGTGTTCTCTGCCAACGGAAGCTGGTACTGGTGGCTTTTACTGCCAAATATCTTCATGTCCATGTTGTGGTGAGTGTCGCTGTTCAAAACGTAATTGCACACACATGGTAATAATGTGGACAAAACGGGAAACTCACAAAAGCATAAGTTTACAGTGAGGGCCAGGAAACACATTCAAACTCAAGCATTGTAACCATTAAAATAAGTCTTTAAGTTCCTACACGACATAAAGCAACTTATAATAACAAGGGGTGAGGAAATATTTAAATGTCTATGCATTATTAGACCCATGATTTCAGACAGCCTCTCATTTAAACGCAGTAATCATCATTACATGCTGAAATGACAACTGTCACTCAGCTGTAAGCAAACTGATTATGTTTGTCAGCTCCCTACCTTGACTGAAAGTGTTGTTTTAAAAAAGATTTTTTTAAATGCATTTAATTTTCGAATACTGTTCACAATGTTATGTAGACCGAGGACGAGACAGCTGCATTTGCATCCTCGGCAGCTGGTAAACCGAGCAATGAGACACACCGCATTGTTGGTGTACTATGTGGAGATACTGCAGTAAAACTGTTAAGATTAAATTAACATCTCTATGTTTTGCTGCTTAAAGCGATATGTTTACTTTGATCTAATATATGTCTGGACCAATATCTCAAGAATCCATCTTAAAATCACACAAGTGCATTTTCAAAATAACTACACAAATATATTCAGTAGACACTTATTCTGTCATACACGTACATGTACATGTACATGTACATTTAAACAGACACATCTTTAAATATAAATTAATTTCTCTTTGAGTGAGGAGTTCGGCAATTAAGAATGAATTAAGGAGGAAAACTAAGAGAGGGAGGAAAGAGGTTCTGTACAAGCATTGTAATTAAAGGGGGCTTTTTCAAACATTCAAAGCCCAATCAACTTATATGTTGGCGTGTTCTGATTTGCCTTTTAGTAACAATCACCCATAAATATCACTAATGAACAACTGATTGCTGCTGCTATAAGGACACAAACTGCACACAACTCAGCACACTGCACACACACACACACACACACACACTGACTGTCTTGTCTTTCTGTCTTGTTATAATTTGTCTTTAATTTATTGGTTTTCATGTACTCGTCTCTGTCTGTACTGTCCTAGAGAAGCTACAAACGACCGAAAGCAAATTCCTTGTATATTCAAAATACTTGGCGAATAAAGCTGATTCTGATTCTGAATTACCTGTTGTTGTTCACAGCCCAGTGGTCTTCAGTGCTTTAGCCTCAGTTGCCAGCAAATTAGACCTCCCAGTATTCACCCTTCCCTTTAACATTTTGCTGTGTCTACACATTGCAGCTACAGGAGCCAATCACCCATACTTTCCTGAGGTATAGTCCAAACCTTCAACATACACAGGAACATGCATATATATTGTCTAGAACAACTTTTTTTCCCTGAAATTTCAGGTGAACATCCAACCAAATAACCATTTGCACCATCTGAATGACTCGGTGGAAAGCCTCAGCATCTCTCAGGTACGATACACAACAGGAATAATAATGATAATATATGATAATATCAGATTAACATGAATATTCTGCAAGTGCAGTACATTTTACACATACAGTCATCACTGTCACAACCAATAAAGTTTCATCTTAATATAATGTGCTAATTTTATTTTGCAGCTATTCTTGTCAGTGCCTGTTGGTATTGGCCAGGTATACGGCTGCAACAGTCCTTGGACAGGAGGTCTCATCCTCCTGGCTCTGCTGCTCTCTTCACCAACTATTTGTTTCCATGCCATTGTGGGCTCTGCTGCTGGCATTTTGTCTGGTAAAAAAACAAATCTCCCATTTACACAGATTTATGCATACTGTTTGCTTTGGCCTTGGCTCGTCGAATGGCAACCTGGCATCAAACAAAACATGGCATGTTCTCAAATAATAACTGTGTTTGTTGACTTAATCAAGTTTTCTGTTTAAAAATACATTTCATGTAGACCATTGTGCTGTCTTATGATGTGTGCAGGACTTGCTCTGGCAGCTCCTTACAAAGACATTTACTCAGGTCTCTGGGGCTATAACAGTGCTCTGTCCTGCATTGCTGTTGGAGGTGTCTTCTATGTTATAACACTGCAAACACATCTACTGGCTCTTACATGTGGTAAGATCAACAACTATATGATCACTTGTTTTCTGCTAGCATTTTGTGCGGAAAATGTTTTAAAATTGTGTAATTGTTGTTTTCCAGCACTTTTCTGCGCATACATGACTTCAGCAATCTCAAAATTGATGTCTGCTGTAAGTAAGAAAGTTTCTTATAGAGTCAAACTCTATAAACATCATGAAAACACTCAGATGTCTCTCATATCATGTGTCACGCTCTGCTCTCCTCTGGCATCCCCTTTCAGCTTTCATTACCAGCCTGCACGTGGCCTTTCTGCCTGTCGACTCTCATCTTCCTCCTCATTTCCTCTGAGACCCCAACCATCTGCAGACTGCCTCTGTCTGTGGTCTCCTGCCCTGAGGAAAACCGGCACTACCAGAGACAATTAAAGGCCTCAGAGAAAGCTCAGCAAAGTCAGCACAGCAGCAGCCAAGAAGAGGCCATGCTGGAGGAGAACGGAGTGCCAAATATTTAGTTTGGGCGAAGGGCTGCAGTGATGCTGTATGAGCAAAGGAAGTGCTGCATATCTCCTGAGATGTGCCTCTTTTCAATTAAAAGCACTGATATTTAATCTCTTACATAACAAAATGTGTCATTGTGGTGAGAAATGTTTTTTCTTCTGCAGTACATCTACTCCACGCAGCAGAGGGCAGCAGTTTGCAAGAAACGATGTGAAGTTTATTCTTACTGAGAGGGAGCACTTTGAATATCTGATTAAGGAAACACAATTTTTATATATGTGTTAGCAATAATATACAGTTTATTACATGGTTAATGTTGCAAATGAAGCCAGGTATGAGTGTTTATTTAGTGTAGCAACAAAGCAGCAAAGACTAAGGAGGAAAAACAAGGTAACTGTCCGTTCATCTCTCTAAAACACAATTCTAGTGGCTGATTTAAATGCAGCAGAGCATTTCAACAATGCAGACAGTGCTCCCTCACCAAAAACACCCTCTTCTCTGCCAGGCACAATACATCACTGCCTTCTGCACTCCAATCTGCGCTATTGTTTTCTCTAATCATTTCATTTTTACCTCTCTTATTGTTTCTTGCTGTGCCTCTTCTGTGATTTAAAGAAGCTTATACGTTTTCTTTTTGCACATATGCTGTATCTTCTTCACTTTTCTTCCCATTCTGTTTTCTTCTTTTGACTTTGACTCTTCTCCCTTTGACTCCCTTTCTCTTTTTACCTCAAGGAAGAAGATTATGATCTTTGTGAAAAGTAGCTGATAAAATATAAAGAGCACTGTCTGCATTTCTATTAGCATTTATATATTTATGTATGTCTTTATTGCCATCTGCCTGTCTGTGTATCTACTGCACCAAGGCACATGGCACATTTAGTCTAGCCAGTAGGACACATAAGAGACAGTCACACTCCCAGACATGTGTGGGAGCGGCGGTACATTTGGGGAGAAGGTGCAAGACGAGGGTAGAGGAATAAACAGAAAATTACAGCATCTAATTTTCTTGTCTAGTGAAAATATATGACTTGTTATGAATGTTTTTCTCTCAAGAATATCTCATTTGCATTTTGTTTCCTCTCTTCCCTACATTTGAACTGAATACCTACTAAAATTACATCATTTTTTTAATTCAATAGTTCAATAGCATCACAATTGGAAACTTTCCTGTCTGTTGATAATATTTTGCTTTTAGGTAAAAATGACCTTAATCAGTTTTTCTGCAGCCTTTTACAAAACTTTGATTCATCCAGTGACCTTTGAAGGACAGAATAAATGCTGGCAGTGGGATGATGTGTCATTTCCCCCTGTGCGAGTGCTGTGCGCTCACAGCAGTGTGATTCACCTTTCTGAGCGCCCTGCAGGCAGCACCTACTGCTCCCACAAAACATTACAGGGGGGAGAGTGAGACAAAGCTGAGTGAGACAAATCCTGTGAAGGATGAAACCTCACCACAAAGTAGCACTGATCTGCATGCAGAAGGGAGGAAAAAAAAGGAGAGAAAATGTGCCTGTTAAGAACAGCTAGTCTAATGAAACAATACAGGCCAAAGAGTTTTATTAACACTGTGTGAAAACTGTTGGGTTTCAAGAGAAAGAAGAAACTGACAGAATATTAGATATGAATGTGAAAAGCTGATGAAAATCACAACTTTGACTTGACCATTCAAAACAATACATTTCTTCTATGTTAACCCTTCGTTGGGAGAATGCGTCTGTGTTGTGCATGTCTAGTCCTTCTGAATGATCCAATTTCTTCTGAGCTCCAGTTCACAGATGGGCGCTTTGACATTTTCTCTAGAATCAAACCCAATTCATTAATGATGGCAAGCTGTCCTGGATCAGAGTCAGCAAAACAGACCTAATTAATTATGCTGCCACTACCATGTCTCACAGATGGGATTGGGTTATGCTGGAGTGCAGTGTTATGTTTTGCTTCTCACCGAACATAACGATTGTCTCTGGAGCCAGAAAATTCTACTGTCTAGAATCAGATATTATTTGTCACATACACAGTACGATTATGCAGTGAAATACTTAGACGACCGTCAACAACCCTGGGAATGTTAACAGTAAAATTACAGGAAAGAAAAAAGAGAAGGAAAAAAACAATGTATAAGATAGAATAAGTAAAGTACAGAATAGTGACAAGAAAAGTGACGCAGAGAGCAGATAACATTATTGTGCATATTGTATTGTGATCTACCAGAATGGACTACGGGCGGTAGTCATTGAGGGAAGCAGGAT
This sequence comes from Microctenopoma stevenorrisi, assembly GCA_032270685.1. Classification (NCBI taxonomy): domain Eukaryota; kingdom Metazoa; phylum Chordata; class Actinopteri; order Anabantiformes; family Anabantidae; genus Microctenopoma; species Microctenopoma stevenorrisi. The sequence goes on along the minus strand of JAUMTR010000004.1, from coordinate 4,668,555 downwards.
GGGGTTTCTTTGGGCCTGGAATGATGATGGACTCATTGAAGCATGTGGGGATCACCGACTGGGATGGAGAAAGGTTGAGTCTCTCTGTGAAAACCCGTGCTAGCTGATCAGCACAGGCTCTGAGCATATGAACTGAGATGCCGTGTGGTCCTGCTGCTTTCGTGATGTTTTTTCTGCGGTCTCATCTGCCCACAGAACATTTATTTAGATGGCTTTCTGGCTTTTCCACGTGGACTTAAACAACTTGCAAACTTCAAGCAGTCATTTTATGAGAACCGTGGATTTGTCCTTGCAGCTCTGCCATGAGCATGAAGAGGGATCTTCAGTTTCCTAGGAGTTACCTTGTGCTTCCTTGCTCATGGTGTGTGACCTTCCTCTGTCAACTCCTCCTGGAGAGCGTAACAGTGGGGTTGAATGTTGTAGACAGGCCCTCCCAGACACACACCTCATTGTTATCCCATTGAAAACAGATCATGGTTTACCTATTACCATATTTAAGGAGAAATAGCACCACTGTATGTATGCTTTACAGGTGAGTGTGTAGTGATTTCTGTTTTCACTGCATGGTAAAAATGCTATTTAGCATATCATATATGAGATATAGAAATCAATATGTATAAGCTTACAAAAAGAGAATAAAGTTTGCACTTCACAGATAAAACTAGGACAGAAACTAAAGTAGAGATTGAGGCTGTTCGTTACAGCTACTACTGAATGTGTGAGAACAGCAAACAACACCATCAGAACCCTAGGCTGCATATACTGTAAGCTGTCCGCCTTCTCGGTGCCCAACAATAACAGTGTCAGGACATCTTGGTACTTTAATTAGTACTATTTTCTCTGAGAGTGACAGGCAACTTTGTATGTGTTTCTATAAGAGTGAGAGTGTGAATGTGTGAAAAACAGGGCAGAGACACAGTCAGACTGTTCCCGTGGGCAGCGAGAATGAACGCTATGAAAGAGGCTGCTCTGATTCAGTGTGAATAGTATGTAACAACTGCTATCTGGTGCATGACGGTCCTGGCTCATCATATTCAAACCAAATTTGTCTGCTGCTTCCTGTAACGACGAGGAGAATCCTCAGGAAACTCCGTCCACCATTGGCTGTATGCAGCATCCCAGCAGAGGAAGCATAGCCATGTATGTACGCTCCCTGTGACACCACTTTCCACATCCACAGCCGCACAGTCTGCTCTGTGTCGTAATCTTGTAGTATGTGTAGTATGATCCCTAAATAGAAACACTGACTCTTTCTCAATGGGAGTAAAAGTGTCATTCTAACAGATGACTTGCGGCATTTCATCAAACGGGTGATCATCCGCAGGAATATGTGGGTCTAAGATATTTTTAGAATTCTCTTTAACATGTTTTATTTATCTTCAGTAACAGGGTGTCTTCAGTTATTTTGCTAACATTAAAATATCTTCTTAGGTAGAGACTGCAGAAAAATAACTACCTAACCTGTGTCTTTGGTTGACCTACATTTAGATAATGTATGTCATGCTAGGTTTACAGAAAGAAAAGACTGTGTGTAAAGATTTGTGTATGGCATCGACCTGACCATGAGCAGAAGACAGCGATCTATAAATAACCGTACTGCATTATACCACGGCGAACAGAATCGTAGCTTTCACACGCAGTGGATCAGTAGTAGTAGTAGAAAGTAGACAGAGATCTTTATACTTCAATCAGCCATAAGAATATAGTTGTGGACGGGGGCCATGTTGGCCATGACAAACAGGTGTTACAGCACACAGTACATCATGTGCCGTCGTGTATAGGAACACATAGTCACAGACTACAGTGTTCATGCTGTCCTGTCCAACACAACATATTTATTTTACATAAGGAGTCCAACACGATGTTCAACTTTTCTCCCAAACAAAATTTTAAAATGTCAAACCATATTATCACTGTTCTTGTTTTTATGGACTAAAAATCCTCCTTCTTATTCTGGCAAGATGATCGGCATCCTTCAGTCACTCAAAAATAAGGTTTCTGCTGAGGTGATAAATTTCACACGAGGAAGATGCAACACGTCTTAGACAACACAACAAGGTTCTTAACACATTCAGTTACATAACTTAAAGCTGCCCTTTCCTTCCACAGCTGTTTGCTGGTGTCTCATTTGCATGGGCTTGATTTAATTGTCTGTACTGCATGTTACACAATTGCTGTGCAGAACTATGGGGGTGGAAGCATTTACATGAACATCTGCATAATCTAATGGGTATAAGATTCATTGCCTTTGCAAAGCTTCTTGCTGTTTTCAGTGAAACTCCATTAACTTAATGGCTTGTGCTTTTCTCTAGTTATTTTTAGGAAATAAAACTGGTCACAATGTCTGCCCAAGTATGTAATTTATGATGGTTGTATTTTTACCCATCCCTAAACCCCTCTGTATGTATTATACAATGCAATAGACCAAACAACATTTACACCATGTTAGTTGTACTTTAGAGAAAAATAATGTTTCACTCTACATTTGTGTAGCAGTGGATTCGTGTTATAGTTTTCAGACTAATAGGTTTTCATAAAGAACAAAACTTGGTAGGTTGTAAACCTTTTCACGTTTTGTGTATGAGCTATTAGAAGGCATAAGTCTCAGATGGTTTATCATCAAGGCGAGTGCAGAAAACACCAAACAGAAATTGCAAATATGTTAGGAAATTGTGTTTTGTCTTGTTACTCTTTCCTCTCTCGATGATCTTCTGCAGCTAAAACAGTCAAAATAGTATTGATGAGTTTAATGTCACATTTTTCTGCAGGACAAGTAGCTTTACTCATCCATAGCAACTTTGCTGATAAACCTGTTGTGTTTTTACTGAGGTGGGGTTTCACACACACAGCTGTTACCTATAATGATTGATTAGTTTGAATATGACAACAACCGTTATTCTGCTATTTTATTAAAAAGTATTAACTGTACATTATGTGTTTGTCGACCCACATGATCACAGTCAATCGCTTCACTGCAGACCTATAGGCAAGCAATTCTAAAAAAGGAACATTTGCTGCATATTCAATTTGCCCCATCTTTCAAACTCGTGGGCTTATGTTCAAGAGTACAAAATGTACAAAGTCACTTGAGGCTGGGGGCTCCATCAGTGAGCAGGGGACTGTCTGGAGTGTGTCTGGGCAGCAGCAGCTTTTTTTTTTTTTATCTGCATGTCTGGTTGTTATGTTCTGTCTGTGAAAAAAAAGACTCTATGTACCGTGTCGTGACTGTCTGTTCAGCTCTGCCTGCAAGAACTCCGGAAACAAGTCTCGAGATGGAGAAGGAGGCTGCAACATCCGCGTGATCATCGCCAGAGCGCCAATGGCTGCGCGCCGTGCGAACTGAGGACACCGGCATCCCTTGCCGCGCGCGAGGAAATGGGCGGGTCCGGGGAAAGCTCGGTCACAGCGCGTGGGTGGGTGCGCGTGTAGTAACGGAGCTGCCGCGACGGTATTTAACAGAAAGCCGAGGAGAGCTCAGACAGGACGAAGCGAAAGCGGAGCCACTTCAGCACCAGCGCGACCGGACAGCGACAAGTAGCCCCACTCAAACTTCACTTTCCAGCAGCAGCCATGGTTCTCATCTGGACCCAGTTCGGTGTGAAGCACAAAAATGTCAATGTCAAGTGCAAAGTGCGAGTTATGCACCGAGGGGACAGCTCGGGCTCATCTTCATCAGCCGTGAGTACATTTCTAAGCTTTGTCCTTTCACATGAGGATTACTTTCATTATATTGAGCCGCTGTTTAAATCTTATAGTCCTGCTTTTCATACGCTGATGTAGCAGCATCTTTCTGTATCATATAGTATATTATTTAAAATAAGTAGAAACACTGTGCAGTCAGTGGGTTCATTCAAATGTAAGAGTCGCTGATTCCTTTTCCAGCCAATCGCTGGACAGGATCTCGGTCGTTGGGGGAAGTCTTTTGCCCCTCTTACGACTTCCCCCTTCTCTGTGAATGAGCTGATAAAATATACCGGTGTGCAGCAGCGAACAGAAAAGGCTGTTTTCCTAGAGAGTTGTCTTTGCTTGAGGAGGATTTTCATATTAATCGATATTTAACAGGGATTTGTGTAGAGGAGATTCAGCACAATAACCACCTTGTTCTGTATCCTGGTTGCCAAATATTGACATTTAAATGATTACTTATTCGGTGTTTCGCATATAGTGTCTTATATCTCATACACAAAGTCAATATGAGATCTGTTTTATAAACAGTCTAATGTATGCCGTCTTTGTTTCTATAGGAAAGCACCAAGTCGGAGCAGGACACACCCTGTCTGTCCATAAAACCCACAGGCAAGGACTTCTACAAAGTCCTGGGTGTTGCCCCTGAATCCAATGAAGATGAGATCAAGAAGGCCTATAGAAAAATGGCTCTTAAGTTCCACCCTGACAAGAACAGCGATGCTGATGCAGAGGACCGGTTCAAAGAGATCGCAGAGGCCTATGAGATTCTTACTGACCCCAAGAAGAGGAGCATATATGACCAGTTTGGAGAAGAAGGTAGGAGTCTTCCCTGCTGTGATTTCATTTACACAGGTTAAATTGCTTATGGAGTAACTGTCATCTGGCTAATTACTAATAATGTTATCGTGCAGTGCAGTGGTTATGAAATAAAACAGCTAAATGTGCTGCTCTAGGGCGGATAAATTATTCAGGGAGCAACAAAAGAATTTCCTGAAAAGTATTAGCATACAAATGAGGCTTCATACCTCTAACATAACTATCTGTTCTTTCTCTCTTTCAAGGCCTTAAAAGTGGAATGTCCGTGTCAGGCCAAGGCAACGTTTTCCATAGTAATTTCCCCAGTGACCCACATGCCACCTTCTCTACCTTCTTCCATGGATCCGACCATTTTGACATCTTCTTTAGCAACGACGTGGATGGTGATGACGAACTCTTCAATCCCTTCAGAAAGTTCACCTTTAGCCATGTAGGCGGGTTTGCCGGCTGTGAGGGTGGGCTGCGGAGAGGCCAGCGGCGTCTGCAGGGCCAGGCAGTGGTGCACGACCTTCTGGTGACCCTGGAGGAGGTGATGCACGGCTGCACGAAACATGTAAAGATCACCCGCAGCCGCCTCAACCCCGACGGCCGCAGCCTGAGGTCTGAAGAGAAGGTCCTTAATGTAGTGGTGAAGAAGGGCTGGAAAGCTAAGACCAAGATCACCTTTCCCAGGGAGGGAGACGAGACGCCCAACAACACCCCTGCAGACATCACCTTCATCCTCAGGGACAAAGAGCACCCTCAGTACAAGAGAGACGGCGCCAACATCGTCTTTACAGCCAGCATCACCCTCAAAGAGGTGAGTGTGTCTGTCAGACACCCACAGAGGCCAACAGTCAGAATGAATGATATGTTATGAAACGTATGATTGGTCTATTCGTAGATATACTTTTTTTTTCTACTTCAGCCTCTCACACCTACTCAGAAAAAAATCCATCCACCAATTTTTTGCCCTTTACATAACTGTTAGGTAATGCATTCCCTGGAATATGAGGCATCAATAAGACATATAGCAGAAGAAATGATCTTTGTCAAATGCCGTGAGTGAGGCAGCTTTGAGTTTAGGAACAGGATCGAACACAATGTTCTCTTTTGGGCGTCTGAGCCCCCAGTTTACAATAGGCTGACAGACCCCCACTAACAGAGCAGCAGCAGTAGCCTGCCAACGCCTCTGTTACCTCATCAGCCCCTGCAGAGTGAGAGAGAGAGAGAGAGAGCAGTAGCTAAATTTAGCCTCAGTGCTGACTGCCCCCACAGATCGCACTTCACTCTGCCTCTCAGATACTATCTGTGCCGCAGACTCCTTTGCCTCTACAACCCAGGCTTTTTTGGTTCCCTCTGTCTCTGGCTCTCACTCCTACCAACCCACACACAGATTAGCACAGTAGCAGTCACAGAGGCTGGCATTTCAAAGAGCTCCTCCATCTTCCTATGGCTCCCTTCAGTCATTAAACACTTAACTCCCACACACAGCCAGTAAATAGGCCAGCGATTATAACATCTGTAACACTGGCTTGTTGCATAACACAGAAAATCGCTGCGCTTTAGAAAGGCACACGTTCCATATTTAGCGGTTATACAACTTGACACAAGACCAGGCATTTAATTGATTTCTTTTTTGTTTCAAGTGTGCATAATGAGGCCACTCAGAAAGCGTTATGAAACGTTCTGAATCCACAAGACTAACCTTTCACTCCTCCTTTTGTTTCCAGGCTCTCTGTGGCTGCACAGTTAACGTCCCCACACTTGACAATCGAATGATGCCTCTGCCATGCAGCGATGTCATCAAACCAGGTGCTGTTCGGCGGCTAAGGGGTGAAGGTCTGCCCCTGCCCAAGAGCCCATCCCAGCGAGGCGACTTGGTGGTGGAGTTCCAGGTGCTCTTTCCCGACAGAATCCCACCACAGTCCCGTGAAATCATCAAGCACAGCCTGGCGCAGTGCTAGTCTGCTCAGCTGAAATGACTTGACGGGCACAGCTTCACCATGTGTCTATGTTGTTATCGATTCACACACACGGCCTTGCCCAGGGTGCTATTTTAACAACCAATCACAACCTCTTCTTGTGTTTGGAAATGGCGAGAACGAGCTGTAGTTCAGAGAGAACGTCGTGAGGAGATGACTCGTTCGGCATGATGCACAACGACTATGATGCCACATGAGCAGTGAGGTCAGAATGGGGTCTTTGGTATCTGAGGGCATCCATTGACTGAGTAGTCTTTTTTAAAAGCCTCTGGGCTCAAAAGGTTACCTGCACTGTTATACTTGCAAACCTCAAGCAGGATATCAGTGTGCTATTCAAGTCTGTATAGACTTCTTTGGTAATGAATGGTGAAAACATGACATTTATTATAGTTATATGGTGTTCATATGACTTATCTTTTGCATTGATTTATTACAATAGCAAGTTTTACTTGTGTACAAAGATCCTCTTTGTGTACAGAAAACAAAAATGTTGTCTCTAAGAGAGATTCATCGGTCAAATGTTCTATTGAATGATCTGAAATGTTTGTATATATTCTGCAATGAGCTGTTGTTGTATTATTATCTAACGTAGACATGACTGGAGGCATGGGAAATAAAAATTTAAAGACTCAGAATGTAACGGCTCGTGTTTGTTGGTCAAAAATAACTGAGTTCATTTGCATAGGTGGACTAGAAAACATAAATCAGGAGCAGTTAGGAGCATGAGGACGTCTCGCTGAGAGTGCGGTCGCAGAGCGCCGCGTAGCGGCCGCGTGCGCAAAGACAACGCGACGCGCCCCGCGAATAATAGGACACACCTGTTGCGCTGTGATTTATGCGTCTCGCACGGTCGACTCAGCTCCAACGTGGGATTTGATAACATCCACAGCATCTGTCCACGATGTTTGAGACAGGGGTGGTAACGCGCATCGTTCACATCTGGGGAAAGGGCACATTTGAGAAGCAGCTCGGTCGGTTCTACTGTGCGTCTCTCAAACGCACTGTAGTTGATATTGATTGACACATCAAACCACCTGCGCGTTTCTAAAAGTGAACCTCCATGTCCTCTGGGATGAAATGTCGCAAACAAGTCAGGCAACACCGGCGAATCTGACTGAAGGATACCATGTGACTAACTTGACTCTCGTCGTCCTCTTGCTCATTCCCTGCGTGGTGGTTCTGCTTCTGCTTAACTGCTTCTTCCTGGGTTACAAGTTACTGATCCTGTCCAAGAGTAGGCGCAAGCGAGAGGACACGGAGGAGATTCTTTTGCAGTCCACCCTGCAAAGAGTCAGAAGAGTATCCGACGTGGTGTTTTCCCCACTGCAGGACAGGAGAGCTTACATGTCTCTTTCCGAGCCGGTTCTGCCTCATCCCGTCACCTCGTCCCGGGCTTCATCCAGGGAGAGGGCCGGGGTGGATCACAGGATCAGGCTTCTCAGGCCCGGCTCGTTGTCTCTGAGGGCGCCGAGCACCATCCGGGCCGCTTCCTCTGCAGCTGGTTTCAGTCCCAGACTCGAGCTGCCCTCCGGCTTCAGAACCTGCAGCGGGAGGAAAGCGGATTGGTGCAGAAGTGCACCAGTCCTACCGCAGTCCAGTGATTCAGAGCCTGACACCAGGGTGAACCTGGTTCCGCCAAACTCTCCCATGGTGAGTGCTCAGTAAGTAAACTGAAGCTGTAATTTCATGGCCAGATGAATCCCTGAGCAAAAATGAGCCGCTGTCACCATGAAAATCAGGTAATCCATCAAAAAACTGTATATGCCATTTCACGTACAGCTCATTGTTCTTATTGGTTTATTCCAGTCAATTCACTAGAATCCACTTCCTTCACTCCACAGGATTATCCATGTAGAAAACCTCTGCCAGAGAGAGCCACAAATGTACAAGATGGTTGTTGAATTAGTATAATATTAACTAGAAATAGTACGCTATAAGTTTTACAAAAACATTACATGTGTTATGTCTAGTCTCCAGTAATGTTGATCCCGGGTCAGTACTCTCTTTTGTGTTCACAGCAGGGGTCACAACATGTGGGTCACATGTGTCGGAGCAGTACTTATGAGATGCTGACAGACCCAGAAGTGGCAGTGCATGTATTTGACACAGTAGACCAGAAGTGCGAGTACACACACCCTCCCTCAGATATGTCGTGCCTGAACACATCTGCAGTGGGCTCTGGTCTAGACAGTGACTTTGGTGCAAGTGCAGGTACAGCTCGGTCTCCCTTCTGCCGCATTGAAATCAATATGACTAATAACTAATGTTACTGCTGCATCAGAGTGGACCAAACAAGTCCAGCAATTAAAAACATGTGTATATGTGCTAGAGCGGCAATTTTCATTTGTTAATATAATTGAAATATTTGAGAAAACAAATAGTGAAGAGGCAGCTTTTTCTTGAAGTTATAATGTGTTATGCAAAGTAGTTTCTATTAGTTTTGTATTATTTCTTGTGTGGAAAAAAACAGTGACAGTCCAGTGACAGCACATTAAGAGGGACCAGTGGTTGCTTTCTTAAAACCAAATTCCAAATCCTGATTTCTTCTCAGGCGTCTCCCTGCGGATTCTCTCAGCAGACAGCGACAGTCTGTCCAACGGTGTTCTGGCTTCGGCTCTGGAATGGGATTATTACGACCCATGCTATGTCAAGCAGAATAAAGTACCGAAACACAAATACCACAGACCTGCAGTGCACACTAAACAGTACTGGGTGTGATACGTCGCTGTGATTAATAGTTTTAATGTTATTTATTTGTATTATTTATTACATATTTAAATAACTCGTTTGCACTAGGTTTTTGGAAAGAAATACAGATTTAATTTTGTTTTCACTCAATCACTATGATTTTACACCTGTCAGTTGCCATATTTGATGCACGTTGTCACTGAATTAGTTCTGAAATATTTACTTTGCAGGTTCACTTATTACTGTGAAATGTTTACTGTGTGTCTTTCACTTATAACTGTTGTCACTCTTTGTTGCTTTAGACCTGTTCAAGCTAAATTAAGTCAACATTCACATGAGGATTTATATTCACGGTTATTGTTTAAAACATTTTGCTTCACGAACAAATAAAGATTAATTTAGAACTGAAGTTAAGTTTTACTTGAGTATTTCCAATAAAACCAAGAAAAGACTTGCAGAGAATCTAATCAAAACTAGGACTCATTGGGATGGGTGCAAGAAACAAACCATAAAATAACTGCCATTCTCTCTCAGTCTGGAGCTCCACGCCAGACCTCAACTGGCGGAAATTCAATGATAATGAGACCAGTGTGGAACCAGCCCAGAACAACTTGGGACGAACTTGTCTATGATCAAGGCAGGTGGGGCCAAATACAGGCCTGTTTGCCACTGAACATCTAAATGATTCAGAGGACTGGGTGAAAAATTGAGCTGTTCAGCATTAACTCAACTCACAGCAGCGAATGCTGCCTATGAACACTGTCCCCGTCAAACACAGGTTGGAGGTGGAAACATTATGCTTTGGGGGTGATTTTCTGCCAAGGGGCCATGACAACTACACTGCATCAAAGGGGGGAGAGATGGGGCCCATGTGCTGTCAAATCCTGGGTGAGAAACTCCTTTCCTCAGCCAGAGCATTAAAATGGGTCATGGGTGGGTATTCCAGCTTTACAATGATCCAGAACACACAGCCAAGGCAACATAGGATTGGCTTAAGGACAAGCATATTAAGGTCTTGGAGTGGCCAAGTCAGTCTCTAGACTTTAATCCCATAAAAAATCTGTAGATGGAGCTGAAGGTTCAAGTAGCCAAATATCAGCCAAGAAAAAACGACCTTCAATTATGTCAAAACAGAATTGGATCTAAAAGACAGAGATAATAAAGTCAATTAGATGGAATACTTTATTCTGTTGAGATATAACTGTACATTAAAGATGAAGTGCCAGTGAGTTCATAGGAAGTATAACAGATGCTGCACTATGCAAACACGAAGTAAACCAGACCAAAAAAGCCAGATTCTACTCAAAGCTGGAGAGGAAATCCAACACAATTTGTTTGAGCTTGGCATCAGATGCCTCAGAGATTTTGCCATCAGCCCTGCAACGAGAAGGAGATTGGTTACAACATATACACATTAATTAAAATTAAGATTAAATTCACATTCACTTACTTAATAGATGTCAGCAGGTCTTGTTGTTGGCTGAGGATGTGCTGCAGGAATGCCTTCTCAAATTTTGTGATCTTGCTAGGGTCCATTTTGTCCAGGTGTCCCCTCACACCGGCATAAATAACTGCTACCTGTTCTTCAATAGCCATGGGAGCTGAAAGCCATGTAAAACGTGACATTTTCTCTCAGGTGTGACTATATGCTTTATTCTAAATACTAGTATTAATGGGAATCAATACTCACAGTACTGTCCCTGTTTGAGTAGCTCAGTCAGACGAACGCCGCGGTTCAGAAGCTGCTGAGTGGCAGCATCCAGGTCAGAACCAAACTGGGCAAAGGCAGCAACTTCACGGTACTGGGCCAGCTCCAGCTTCATGGTACCTGCCACCTGATGGGGGGCAGAGTGGAATAAATCTCAATCAAAAGGTGTTCTGTGTGTTCTGCAGCTTGGAGGTGGAAGAATGTAACCAGCACTAACCTGCTTCATGGCCCTGGTCTGGGCAGCAGATCCAACACGTGACACTGACAGACCGACATTAATGGCTGGACGAATACCCTTGTAGAACAGCTCTGTTTCCAAAAAGATCTATGTAGAGTGTTTTTTTTTAGATACTGGTTTGGAATATAAATGAAATGGAGTAAGACAAGTCGCACATGCACATTCACCTGTCCGTCTGTGATAGAGATGACATTAGTAGGAATGTAGGCCGACACATCACCAGCCTGCGTCTCAATAACAGGAAGAGCAGTGAGGGAACCACCACCAAAGTTTTCATTCATCTTAGCAGCTCTCTCAAGCAGGCGGGAATGCAAGTAGAAGACATCTCCTGGGTAAGCCTCGCGACCGGGAGGACGACGAAGTAGCAGGGACATCTGACGGTAGGCAACAGCCTGTAGAGACATGATACACAAGTACTGCTTTAACATATAACTGTTTATATGTCCCACGGTTTTAAATAAGAAAATAAACTGCACCTGTTTGGACAGATCATCGTAGATGATGAGGGCATGCTTGCCATTGTCTCTGAAATATTCTCCCATGGAGCAGCCAGAATAAGGAGCCAGGTACTGCAGCGGGGCAGCATCAGAGGCAGTAGCAGACACCACAATGGTGTACTTCATGGCATCTGCATCAGTCAGCCTCTTCACCAACTGAGCCACTGTGGATCTCTTCTGGCCAATAGCAACGTAGATGCAATACAGCTTCTTCTTCTCATCGGTTCCGTCATTAAAGCGCTTCTGGTTGATGATTGTGTCAATAGCGATGGCGGTTTTTCTACAAAACAAGTTTCCAAACAAAGCATGTGGATAAAACTGTAGCAGCTTCCCATATGCAAACCATGTAACAATATAATAAACACCAATTTACAGAAGGCTGTACTGTAGAAATGAGTACCACTAGAAATAACATCAAATGCTGCAATGTGCTGAATTATTCACTTTGTGTTGAATCCTCTTACCCAGTCTGCCTGTCTCCAATGATGAGCTCACGCTGTCCACGACCGATGGGGACCAAACTGTCCACGGCTTTGATGCCAGTCTGCATGGGCTCCCTCACAGAGATGCGGGGGATGATGCCAGGGGCTTTCAGACCGACACGCCTGCGGGTCTTAGAGCCAAGAGGACCCTGTGGGCAAAAATAAGAAAGAAAAAAAAAACATACACCAGGAGTGAAATTAACTAATTTCTTGAAAGTATAATGTCATAATGTATAAATCATATTTCAGTTTAGTCCTTATGCACATGATCCTAAAAAGATCAAGTTTAATGTTTTGACTGTTAATTACTTAATTGGGAAAAATAATTGACAAAGAAATTGTACTTGTTAGTTGCTGTCCCACTGTCTACCTGCTGCCAATAAAGTTACGAACATTTGTAACGAAAAACCAACAGGCTTGTTAATCTTTACCTTTCCATCGATGGCATTTCCCAAAGCATCAACAACACGACCCAGGAGCTCTTCACCAACAGGAACATCTACAATAGCACCTGTTCTCTTGACAATGTCACCCTCCCTGATAAGCTTATCGTTACCAAAAACCACCACACCAACGTTGTCAGGCTCCAAGTTCAGAGCCATTCCCTGCAGAAGAGAAGACACAACAAATACAACCATTTTCCTGCAACATCCCAACTTGGTCACGGTATTAACTATAATAATTATTAGCAAATGCACTAATGAAACATGAGCTAATGTAGATTGCATTTTTAACATTTAATATTTCTATGACCCATCTCTACAGATACCAGCTTGTAAGAATAAACATGATCGTTTTACCTTCAGGCCAGAGGAGAACTCCACCATCTCCTCAGCCTGAACGTTCCCAAGACCATACACTCTGGCAATACCATCACCGATGGACAGCACACGGCCAGTCTCTTCCAAATCAGCCTGGGTTTTAGCTCCCATGATCCTCTCCTCCAGAATGGATGATATGTGGGCTGAGCCTTTAATGTCTGAAAATGTGTTAATTTATTTATTGAGTGTTATTTCCACTAAAATTATAACTTTATATTATACAAATTTGTAAAATATAAATATTATACTACTATAAAATCCTAGTAGGCAAATACTGGTTTCACCACAGACCTGTTTTCTGCAGCCACGACCGAGTGGTGTGCAGATCCTTGACTCCAGCACATGCTGCTGCCACATTCTTAGATACCTTTGAATCAACAGGAAGTAGTAAAGAATTCCAAATTAATGCATTTACAAGTTAAACAGTGAATCACATACACAATCTGCAACTATATATATATATATATATATATATATATATAATAAACTGTAATCTATATAATAGTTATGTTATATACCTTTATAACTCAGCACTGCTTTTGAAAATGCAGTGAATAGACACAAGTGTAAATGACTCTCCTAAACCAGTGACCTAAAGTTTTTCTTAAAATGTATGCATTTTCTTAGAGAAACAGATGTCTGCCTACTTGACTTTGATGTACTGATACTACACAGAGCACATATTTAGGCTAACCCAGATTCAGAACAGACATAAGTCTCTTCTACTCATAATACATTGTAAATTAGCAAATTAAATCAAACCATATAGTAATAAGTTTCATACGACCATTCTAATACACAAGCAGCCAGTTTATTAGGTACAACATAAAACTAAAGCAGGGATACAATGTAATAGAATGTAATAGGTTTGTGCTGAAACTGCTGGATGTACTGTTAATAACTGACAATTAAATATCTCCCAGGACCTGCAGACAACAAAATCATGTTGATCTACATGAAGAGAGAACTAAGATTGCGTGGGTGTGTAATAACATTTGCCTCTATAGTTCTGCAAAATCAAAAAAAAAACTGCATTACTATCTACTTTCAGCCCATATGTAGAAGTCAAATAATGAGTAATGCAAAGATTGGTTTGGATAATGCATATGCAGTCAAAGCTAGGTCAAACATGAACTTTTTTACCTAATTACATTTGTCACTGCAGCACTTTTTTCACAGACTGTAATAAAAGTTAAACACATCTTTTTATTATAGTCTGGACACATTTATCAAAGTACTGTAGTAAAGTGAAGGTGGACTGTTTTTGTATGTTAACTTCCCCCGTTGGCAGTAAACACCTGGAAATGTGAAGGGCCCGGTGCCCTCCGGTGCAAAGACGTGTGCAGGCACAACACCACCATAGTTTGTGTCGTGAATAAACCCGGACATGTTCGCTAGGACACCAGCACAAGTCGAGATATAAAGATATTAATGCTGCTTACAAATCCAGCCCGGCGAGGTAAGGTTCGGGTAAAAGCCGCTGCGACGCGAACTGACAGCATGTTGGTGGGGTTGTGTCCTGCTCCCGTAGCAGAGAGGGAAGGATGGAGGACCCGGCGGCCGAGGAGTAGAAAGGTCACCGTAACCCGGAAGCACTTCCAAAATAAATGCCTCCAACTTTTCTTGATTTCATTTTAGTAAAAAAGTGAATAAATAATCGTATTAGTAGTAATAATCTCTAGTCAAAATATCTGATTATTTAACGATTTATAAATAAATATTTAACATAGCTTTATTATCAATACAGCAAAATACACACAGTGTATTGTAATTTCGTTTCACATAGGTCCCCATGATGCATTTGATTTGTAACTAGACTTAGCAATTTCAGAAGAAATCGCGTGGGGGAGCATGATTGCCGCAAGACGCCTGTCGGCGTCTTTG
>JAUMTR010000004.1:4629617-4653642 GCA_032270685.1 Microctenopoma stevenorrisi | reverse complement strand
CATTCCATGCTCCCCCACTAATAAATAAAAAGAGGATATCAATAGTGTGGGAGCATTCCATGCTCCCCCACTAAATATAAGTTTTAGTAAAATACAAATGATTCTAATAACAACAAAGAACACAATAAAGAAAGAAAAACAAAAAATACACAAAAAAGGACCGAGGAGGAATCAAAATGGTTTAGTTGTCCATTGTGTAGTGCCAGTATCTAAACGCAGGGGCGCTCAAACATGTAGAAAACACCGGAAGTGGCGCATATACCTTTGTGCACGACGAACGTCTGATGGAGACATTTTAAAATAAACACACAGCTAACTGCTAAAGGCTAACAGCTCTCGCTAAGGTGCGAGCGTATTGCGCCGAAATACGTTCAAATTCTTCAAACCCAAGTTGTACCGAAGTAAACAACATTTAGTAGTTGATGCACCATAAATCAAGGACGCTAGAAAATACGGAAGATGTCGAAAAGTCTGACACTGGAAAAAGGAGAATATAACTAAACAGCGGTGAGTAATGCTAAGTTAGCCATGGTTTGAGCTGCGTTAACGTTAGTTGGGCTAGCAGTTAGCTGCTGACATTATGCTGCCTGTTACGCCTCTGACTGGCTAGATACAGCTTCTATTTATAAGATCGTGCCGGGCAGCTGTTCTGCAACCTGTATAGTTTTCCAAGACTTGGTCTTCTTCTCGCCAAGTTTCAGAAGTGTAAGGTTATGACCGAGGTTACATTCACTACGCAGCTGAAAGTAGTGTCGGGAACCTAGCCTGGATTTGCTTCAGCTAGCCACACACGCAAGCACACACTGGCTAAAGTCATTCATTCACACACAAATATCTAATTGTACTCCAACTTGGCTTATGACGGTAATTTATCACACATGCCTCGTTCATTCTTAGGCAGTCTAACATTAAATTAGATATTACATAGCAAAGCTAAAAGCAACCTTAATTCCTTTTAGAAGTTCTCCAGCTAACGTTAATTTAATTTAACAATCCGGATAATGAGAGCTTTTGCTTGAATGCGTGGAAAAAATAGACAAAAACATTTATGAATACGTCATAAATGCATATGTAAGTAGATTTATTAGAGGAGTCCGGGGGTTTGGTTTTACGATGGTAATTACGGCTAACCGCCTGATTCGGGAATATATCCATCCATATACTGATATCGTTTGTTGTCTATAGTTTATAGTTTCAAAGTCATTTGTAGATAATCACTTAAGATGCAGAAATCTAGACTGGCTTACTGGTATTTGGAGTTAGTGATCTTTTGATTTTCCTCCAGCAGGTGAGCTCTTATCCAGGCACATTGGTCCATGTTTGTTGGACCTTTGGGCTCTGGGCTCAACTAGCATGAAGATGGCTGACTCAGAGAAGGCAGAAGAATATGTGGATGCCGAATGCCCACCAGAGTGCCTTCTCGAAACACAATCAGCTACGGCTTCAGTTCAGGGAGAACAGGACGAGCACCTAAAAACGGAGACTACAACTAGTACCAGCTCACCACCTAGGGAAAAGGAGCCGGACAGTCCATTGAATACAGAGGGTGAGCAGAGTCTCCTTTCCATGCCATGCCTGATGAAGGAGCTGCGCCGTGACTCCCCCGAGTCCCAACATGCATCTACAGGGAGTGATAAGCCCATGTCTCGTCATATCTATGAGAGTGACTCCTCAAACCCCTGCATGCTCTCTCCCTCGTCTAGTGGCCACCTTGCTGACTCAGACACACTATCCTCAGGGGAAGAGGGTGTGGCTCCTCCTGCAGGAGAAGATGAACAGGGAAACATGGAAGCTTCAAACGATCCCGGGCAGGCAGCAGGAAGGCAAACATCTTCTACGGCAACAGGGGGGAGGAAGTCACGGCGGTCTCGTTCAGAGAGCGAAATGCCCCCTAATACAATGGCTGCAAAGAAAAATCGCTGCCAGCCCACTGCCGTAGCAGCAGGAGGGCCGGAAAAACAAATCAATGGCAAGATAGCAAAAGTGAAAGGTCAACGGAGCCAGAAACACAAGGAGCGTATGCGTTTGCTCAGGCAGAAACGAGAGGCAGCCGCTCGGAAGAAGTATAACCTGCTGCAGGACAGCAGTACTAGTGACAGCGAGCTCACGTGTGACTCCAGCACCAGCTCCTCTGACGATGAGGATGATGACACTTCAGGAGGTAGCAAGACAATCAAGACAGATATTCCAGGTAACATCCAGTGTTCACAACAAATGCCTTTGCACAGTATCCCCATAACAGTCGCATATCCTATGTATCACGTAGTAATAGGAAAATGCTAAATGCTTATCTGTCATAGTCAAGCACAGATCTCAACAGTAAGATGATGCTTGCTTTACTTGAATACATTTTTAGGCAGCCTAACCTAAATAGTTCAGTTGACACACATAGTGTGAACATGTCATGGAGTAGTACTACCTTCATAATAATATATCAACAGAAGCATTGTTTTGCTTCAGTTTATTGTATCATTCACTTTCTTTTTTTTATTTGTATTTTTCCACTCATTTTTCTTCATTCATCTTGTCCTTAGATACTTAGACTCTGTGTTTAGAAGGGCCCTGTGCCCAGGAGGTATGCAGTATATGTTTTCTTAGAACTTTGTCTCATTGTTTGCATGCTGTGGAAATCTAAACAGAGCTGTGTTACTCTCATTTATCTTGTGCTTTCTTGCAATTCAACAAATCAGCCATTTATATCATCAGCCTTTAATTGTAAGTAGACTGTGTGGTCTCACTGTGAGTTGCAAGGCTTTGTAGCTGTGCTGTATCAAAACGGAGATACATAAGCATTTAGAATGAAGTCACATTTAAATGTGCTATTTGATTGGAATCCTTAAAAGTCACTTTGAATATTTATGCCATATTAGGAGGGAAGTGTATCTGGCTGATTTTTTTTCTTCTCTCTCTGCCACTTTTGAGTATTCCTTATACTTCACTCTGCAAACACAGGAGGCAACAAAACTTTATAGAATTGCAAACAGGTGGTTCTTTTCTCTATCTTCTGTAAGATTTAAAGAACAAGATATGCAACTACACAAATGTTAATGCACATATAGCTCTGACTGAGGACCGCTGTGCTGTATATTAACTTAGGGGCATTTGTCTTATAAGAATAAACACCAGCAGACACTGGCAGTATTGTCTGGCTGCGCATCTGCCCTATGATTTTTTTTCCCACTTTTAGTTAGTTCAATGTTCCCTGGTGACTGGATGGTAGAAATCTCATGGGTGAGTTGACTTCTCAATAAGAAGCTACCAGCTGGATGGCATTTAAAGACCTGCTGCTGTTGTAGAAATCACTTCATTTATTTTAGGCAGATCATTTCACTGTTGCAATTGCTTATTAGAATATGTCCTGCATTGTGTTGGTTCTGCTAGGAAGTTTTTCCTTTCAATTTAGCTTAGATTTGAACCTGTGGCTTGTTGGATATATTATTTCATTTTTGAGGTCATTTGATTTGTTTCCACCGTGGAACGGTGGCTTACATAGTGTTTCTGTTCAGAATAACTACTATATGCAGTCGCCTACTTCGGCCTATATTACCTCTACTTCTATATATTATGGAGATGATTGAAGATTTAGCAGAACCGTTGCATTTCAGGTTTATAACTTCTTTGCCTTAGATGGGTGTGTTTCAGCCCAATCTCACCATTTAACACATTTTCCAAACCACAGTGACTGAAGCAGCCTCCCGAGACATTCAGTTTTCTTCCTTTAGGGAGCTGTAGTACATGAAACCATTTTTACATCCCGCACAAACAGATTTGAGTACTACAACTGCATGATATAGTCCATCAGCATGAAAGAGTCAATCTGCACGTAACCAAAAACAAACTGTCATTTTCTCTTAATACAAAAAGTCCACCTCAGAAGCATGACAGTGCTACTGTATTTTCTTATGGCTTGGCCTCAATGTCTTTAAAGCTGGCTTCAGACGTTCATCGGAGAGATCCAGAGTGGGTGCCCAGATTCATGGGTTGCTGGACAGCGGTTCGTGGGACAGGAATGGCATCGGCAGTGTTCTGGAGGAGGCCATGACTCGCTTTGCTGTGATGCAGCGCCAGACCGAGGAGCGCTTCCGCATCTGGATGGAAAAGCTCGCTCACCTCGACTCGGACAACGACTCCTCCAAGCGATCAAGTGACGCCCTAGAGGGGCAGCAGCATCCCTCCCAGGGGGCACACCCATCCCCCCCCAGTTCTTTTTTACCCTCGTCTGAGTCTTCAGAGACTATGGCTGCTTACATGTTGGCACGAGAGAACAACAGTCTCAACCCCACCCCCATAAACAACAACATCCTACCTGAAGTGGTCACTCAGAATGGAAATTTAGGTGTTCCAGATCCTGGACTCTTAAATGTTTAGATTTCACTCCTTTGCTCCTCATAGTTTCCTACTTTTATCTTACCAACTGTAGAACTAGTTGATGTGGAAAGCATGGCAGCAGGTATTAATAGGCAAATAATGCAAGGTCACTAAATGGATACACCAACAACACCAGCTGGGCCTGAGCTGGTCACTTCAGCTTGACTGTGTGGACCTGAAGCCCAGTGCATTTTCTGGCACTGAATCACTGTGAGATTTGACATTCAGAATAATTCAACTCATCTGTTTGATTTCTGCAGCATCTGTGAAATGGACACAGCTCATATCTCAATAGACTGTTGGGTCAGGGCACTTATTGTATTGCTTATTGTATGGCTCATTTGTTTTTGTTTAACAACTGTACACACACACACACACACATATATATATATATATATATATATATATACATATATATATATATATATATGTATATATATACACACACAGTGTATACACACGCTCAGAGTAGCTAAATGTCATTCATAGAGGGTGTGCATTATGGCCCCTGAGCAGCCATCATGATGGAGCTAGACGAGGTGCTGCTGCATAATAGCATGTGCCTTGTCATTCTGAACTCGTGCTGGGAGTGATAATTAGAGCACCATAGTACTTTTTCTTCAGCAATCAGGTTCAATGCTCTACATAACCCTCCTTTCTCCTGAACTTTGTCTGCACTTTGCTTATCAGTGGATCAGGATGAGGGAAGCGCTTGTGACAGCCTTTATTTTGGTGGCATAGCTTTACTAACCTGAGTACATTTAAACATATATCTGCCTATAAGTATAAACGCAGTGTACTGACCCACAGAATTTCTAGCTTTTAAAAATTGGATTAGATAATTAGATTAGACGTGTTTACATTTTTTAATATTTGCCTTTCTGTTACATTTGCTGCTATTGCTGCCTATGTGCAGTAACAGGAAACTAGTGAGGGAGTAGTGACTTCCAGTTATTAGAAGCCTAAGTATAGATTGACATCAGACAAGGCATAAGTTCTTTTGTCGGCTATTGGCTGCAATGTCAAGAGCATACAATTTTCACTCGCATAATAGTCACATAGTAAATTTTTCATTTGCATTGGTCTGTGTCTCTACAAGCCACGGTGTGTTCTTTACACTGCAGCTTGACCAAGCATCAAACTTCAAGATACACGCCAGTAATGCAGCTGCAGTTTGGTGCATGGCAATGTTTACTGATTCCCTAAACACAGACGGATCTGGGTGATCAAGTGGCCTTTTCTGGTTCAGATCCTGTGGTCTGTAAGGTGGGGCAAAAGACTGCTCTTCCTCATCCTCAGCCATTTTCTTAAACGACTTTTACTGATGTAGAACGCCACCTAACCGTGACATTCATAAAGGAATCTTTGGCCTAATCATGTTAATAGTTAGGATGTTAAAGGCGTTACATCTTCTGTATGTGTATATGTAGCCCTGTTACTGTCAGTTTTACAAAAGCTGAAGCATCATTCCCCCACCTGTTTGCATGTGATTATATTGGTATATAAAGTGTGCAAGGCCTGAATTAGATTTCATCAGCAGCATGTGTGCAGAGTGTAGCTTTGCTTATGCTGAGAATTGGTGACTGACGCAATATTTTAACTTCGTTTCTCTAATGACCTATTGGTTTTTATTTTAAACTTGTGTGAATATTGTTGTTTTTTGTTTCACAATGCTCATTTATTTGTGCCATTATCGGTTTCAGTGGATCCAACAACTGCCATATTGCATCTTTTAAAACAGAAATTACCTTATTAACCAACTGTTTTGTCAGCACAGTAAAGGGAGCCTGTGCACTAAGGAAAGTCCATAGTTTACCAAAGAGACTATCCTGGTTTACATTAGCCCTTATTTCTTTTGAATAAATGTCCTTTACAGTGGCCTGTGCTTGGTTTCTCTGGCAACCCTGGTACCTGCTTATTACAGCCCAATGAGCTATTCATAGGCACTCCTTCTCTCCTAGTACATGCTGTCCAGACAAACCCACTCACACACACCCACAGACGTGTCTGGATGGCAGTGTGTGTGTGTCTGTGTCTTTCCCAGGGACTCCTTTTATAGGGTAGAACAGCGGCGCATGTTGTCGTTCTTCCCCAAAGTTATTCCTCTGTTGTTTGGCTTTTATTATCCAACCTGTTTCAGTCACTGAGTGAGATCATTTTGAACTGTTTTGTAATGACTGTATTCTAGTGTAGTTTTTATGTGAATGGTTGTTTTTTTGAAAGCAATAAATGGAGAGAAAAAAATCTATTTCTGCCAATGGTTATTAATTTACTGCAACAGCTTGTCATCATAGAAAGGCCTCACTAGTGTAGTTTAGAAAGCGATGATTACCCTATGCGTGTCTCACAGCAGATCTAGAGCTATCGTTGAATTTGCCGAAAGGTTTGTTGTTATTATTATAGGTGTTTGAATCTTTATTGCTGGCGTCAGCAGGACTGTGGAAGCAGTGTCCAGCCTCTCTTCCAAACAATCCTACCGTTCCCAGGCATAATTTGAATCATGTAATAAGTGTTTTCTTTGTTTTCTGCAGATGGGCCTCCAGTAGTGGGTCACTATGATATTTCAGACACTGATTCTAACCAGGAGAGTATGAATGTGGAGACAGTCCGGCCCACGGTGATAAAGCATGAGCTTAAAACACACAGAGGCCAGGAAATGGCACCTCACTCTGGGTGTATAAGAGCTCTGAGCTCTATCTCAGGTCAGTTACAAACCCAGTATATTCAAACTGATCATTTCCGCTCTCAGTGAAGGACAGGTCGTTTTAGAGGCTTGGGTGTCGTCACTAAATGGGGATAGCGTCTTATTAATCTCAGTAAGACAACTTTCAATGTACTTTTCTTCATTGTATACGCCACAGGGTTGCCTTGGGTACTATAAGAAGTCTTGCTGGCTTGCTTCAAGATTAAAGACTTGACCTTTTGTGACTCCACAATGTGTTTTTCTGAAGTGTCGGTCTGTGCTGACCAGTCAGCGTTTCAAACCCAGATTCATCATTGCTTTGTTGTCGTCTGTGTCAAAGCAGCTGCAGTCTTATGTGTCAGCAAGGCCTAAAGCCCTCCACCGTTCTGGTCCTCCTCACAGCGTGTGACTCTCTTCTTCTCTTCTTTTTTGTTTCAGGCCACGTGGAGGCAGAGCTGTCGCACAAGGAGAGTTTGCAACACAGCAAGGGCCAGATTAACATTGCTTCCTCTGACAGTGAGGTGGAAATAGTTGGGGTGCAGGAGAAAGCACGGTAAAGACCTGCAGAGGGAAAACTTTTCTTTTTTTTTGTGAAATTTGAATATCTCCCTCCTGCTTTTTAAAAAAATGTCTCTTTTTAAATCCAGATGCGCCCACCCATGTGGAGGTGTGATAAAGAGTTTGTCCACCTGGAAGGAGAACTCAGTGGAGCAGTTGAACAGCACAAATCAACCACAGATCTGGACTACCGTTTCCCCTCAGCCCAACTGGGTTTCCCCTCCTGAAGTGGTGGACCTCACGCTGGACGAGGACGCCGCACACAAATACCTACTTTAAACAACTGTACACTGAAGACACCTTATTTCCTCCTCTCACCCCCCCCCCACCTTCTTGCCTCGCCTCAACGTTACGGCTAAAATCCTTCCTAGAGTTGCAGCCTCGCCTGTAACTGCTCGTGGACTCTTCCTGCTCCAGAGCACTGTTTGTTTTTTAACTTACCGTTGAACAATCATGTATCAAAGCCATTCTACTGACGTGATTTCCTGTCCTGAGCTTGTCACCTATGAGTCCGGTTGTAATGAAATGGCACAGCACTTCAAGTGCCGGTGGATATGTACGTAAGAGTAATTAATCTGTCAATGAAAGCAATATCCTCTCTTCATTTATTACCTCAGTTACCCCCTTATAACGGATGTAGGTTGTCATTTTGTGTTGTGTGCTTGTAAGCTGTATAGTGAAAACTTCAAGTTGCTGCTTGAGAGCAGGTCAGTATCGAGATGTGGTTGTTGACCTGCTTCACTACAGACTCTGATCAGCATTCTGACTGGATTCTGCTTTTTCATCTGCAGCTGGTACACTTTCTGTTGTACAGTAGGCCGTAGACAAGTGGCAAAGTTTGCTTTTTACCAGTCAAATGTCATTTTTGTTTAACAAAAGTCTCACCACTGGTTTCACTTTTAGTTCAGTTTTACTGTACAGTGCCCAGAGTTGAGCCCATGCGAGTATTGTTTTTCAGCTTATCTTAAAGGAGGCTTTTTGGGAAGCTGACTTGTTCTTGCCGAGACCTTAATGAGGAGTCCCATACCACTTTTCTATCTAATATACAGCCATGTACAGCTTAGCTTGCAATCTGGTAGAAACAGGTAGGCTGGCTCTGTCCAATGTCCAAACTCAACCTATCGGCAACTCGCAAATGAAATACACCTACACAACCGTTTTACAGAAGGTAAAACGTCCACTTTGTGGCCAAGAACTTTGAACTAGTACCTGTCGGTTCTGTGGTAACTGCACAATGCGCGACGAGGGTGCACAGTTGTCCCCGTTCTCAGTCTTTGTGCTAACTCCTGGATGCTTGCTCTCGCTTCATTTCATGTACAGGCACGAGAGTGGTATCAATCTTCTTGTCTAACTAGATCTCCACTAGAAAGCACTAAGTGGTTTTGTTAGTTTTTTCTATTCTTGGCTTTTACTTTGTTACAATATTAAGACACATTTCGTGAAAACAATCAGAATGCCACTGATTAAACTCTGGGGGAGAAAACACAAACGCACTACAGAATACGACGTTTTTCCACAGTCGTGCTATATGAAGTGGTGTTATATTGGTTGTAGAAATCATGTATCTTTTCGTTTTGAGACACATTTTATGTTGGAAGCCACATTTCTGCTACAGAGTCTGAGAGTGTCCCAGGCGACAGAGTTATCAGTGAATGTATGACCCTGCAGTGCTGACTGGGCGGACTTACTGTTTGCATGCATGCAAACACCTTTAACTCTCTGGGGACCCCTTTATAACAACTGATGAGATGTATCTTCCATTAAATACTGCAAAGCAACATGGCCTGAATGCCTTGAAATGTGCACTATTTTCTTTTTGAATGGTATAAAGCTTATTCTTTTACCTTAAAATTTGCTCTACGATAAATATTTTAATAATAGATGTGAATTTGGCACATGTATAAAAAGCAACAGTGGTGTTGAGTTTGTGTCCAGATGTGAGACATTTATAGAAGAGATATTTACTGTATGAACTGTTTTTTACCCTGATCCTCAGGGCATGGTTTCTTCCTTCATCAGCTTCATCAACAAACATCACTTAAGATTTGTTTTATTGCATGCCGAACATCTACTTTATGCTTGACAACTATAGAATCATGATATTTTAACTTTTGCTGGTCACATAAAGGGAAAATCCTGAATATAAGGAACTAAACCAAAGTCTAAATGGAACAGTTTCCGTTTGTTGTTTCCCTGATTTTAAATTGTCTCTAGAAGTTTAAACATTTCTATTTGGAGGCCAGTGAATTTGCTGTTATCGCTTATGTTAGATTTTGTTTTGCATTGGCCAGATATTTCCATTATATGCAGTTTCCACTGTGAGGACAATTATTTTACCAGACCACTTCTGCTTGCAAAATCCATTTTTGCTATTGTTCCTTGGGATTATTATTAAATATTTTTTCTCATTTCTTTAGAAGTAGTGGTTTAGTAGAAACTTAGGGCAGTGATGCTTGACTGTGGTTGCACATAGCATGTTTGATCACCTCTCACCCTAAGTTTAACCTCAACTCAGATATTCTCCTCATTACTGGCAATTTAGACTTGCTCTTCCTTTATTTTTGTTTTATTTTACTGTCAGTATTTTAAATTAACAAAAAAATGTTCATTTTGTTGCTTCTGCAAGTCCCTGACTTCCTTGAAATTGTCTGTAGAACAAAAAGGAACTATTTTAAAACTAAATAAATAGAGCATTATTTAATGACCCCCTTGTACAGGACTTTATTTTTGTATCCACAGATTCATTTTACAATCAAGCTATGTAGTATTTCCTCCTGTGCTGTGCTGTGAAATATTTAGATTCCAGCTTAGAGAAAGAAAATCGTACCTGTGAGGAATTTGTTGGTTAGTTTCTTGAAGTTTGATGAGAGAAAGTCTTTCTGCAGAATTGGCTGTCACAAGGTTTTTAATCAAATTTAAATATTAAAATAGACCCAGAGTCTTGTCTATTACTGTTACATAGTGTTTATGTTACTATGGCTGGGAATGGGAATGATTACCATAATAAGTTACATAATTAAAATCTTGTTTTTTTTCTTTGCTGTGGCTAAATAGTCTAGACAACTGCGCTGTGAGGTGAACAAGACAACTTAAGCCCCACAAAAGTGGCATGATGGGTCATAGGTCACAGTGTGACATCTGCCGCTAGGGGGACATATGGAGTTCACAGGAGGAGGACAATGAGGGAGTGAAGCAATGCAGACTGCGGGGCCCTTCTCCTAAAACCAAAGAAGCCCTTCAGCCAGTTCTTTTCACCCCCGAGGCAAAATCTCAGCTGTATGCTAATTTTTACAGGGCAGTGGTGGCCTCACAGAGCAATGAATGTGCTGGTGCCCTCCTCCTGCAGATGTCTTTTTAGTTCCAGTGATGCAGGTTTGGTGTTTTACATGCTTGCTGTTCTATGCAGGTTTATTCAGAATTACACCTTATTTGTTAATTACTGTTCAGGAGGACTTTACACCAACAACAGTAATACATGGAGCCGCTTCAAATTAGTTTAAGAGCAACTGAGCTTCAGCACATTTAAATTAAATAGGTGTTTTTAGAGGTGTCCACTCATCACTGTCAATGATAAGTCATCAGTTGGATGATCTATAGAAAGTAAATTATTTTGGATTTTTTTTCAAGGCAAAAATAGTAGAGCTTGCTCAATACTGGTGGTTTGAGTTCATCAAGTGAGAGGATGATGGTGTTGTTTGTCATGTGTGGTTACATGAATATCCTTTTAGTCAAAAACAAGACATCTTGGTTTCTGGTAAAGTTTATTCACCACTCTATATTTCATATAGTACAATATTAACATAATAATAACATAACAGATTCACTGTTAGCTTTTTCCTGACCTGTGGCACTGAAATGGGAATCAGTGTGCCTCAAGCATCAGAACCTCCTGATTTAGCTCGAGCCTTATCACATCATAAACTAGAAATGTTTTGTAGAATAATGTGATATTGTGACAAAAAGTGAAATAAAGAGAAGTAACTTCAGCAGAACTGGTAGTAAACCATTGTAAAAGGCTCTTTGTTTGGCACCACAGGCTTAAAGCAGTGGACGGTGGGAACTGGAAGACAAGAACATATGGGACTAAGAGTTTTGTGACCCCCTCAGCCTCCCCATGTCCATCTGCTCCTTTACCCTTCAGGCTTAACACCAGAGGCAGAGAGATTTTTAGGACACGGTTTTCAGCATATCTGCAGTGGAGAAAATGGTGAAATATATGTTTAGGAAGAAATTGTTTCTTAAAAGAATGATGGTGAGACTAAAATATTACTTAATGATTGTCTTATTGGCTACTTCTTACACAGCAGGGCTAGAGTCATATTATAAATAGGCATATCAGACTTAAGACTCAAAGGTGGTGTCAGTCTCTGTCTGACTGTATTCTGCTGTGACGGTGATGTTTGATAAACCTGGACAGGTTTAATTAGCCACAGTTACTAGAGTTGTGCATTAAATCGTCCATGATATATAGTATATATAAACTAAAATAAACTAAAGATTCCTTCCCGTGATAGGAGATATTTTCATAGTCAATGCTGTGTTGAAAGGATGAGCTTTAAGACATGATGCCAATTTAAACTGTTGACAAAAAAGGGGTTCAGGCAAATGATAAAATGCTTATTGTCTTTGATCACTGTCTTTGCTTTGCTAGAAACACCGCATGCTGTCTTGACTTGTGGCCAGAGATACATTTGTCATGTTCTACTTCATACTGTTACCATAAAAACACATACAATATATGTCATATACATATTTATACACATTTTTTAGTTTTAATAACTTATAGAGCATGAAATTCAACTAGAGTAAAAAATTTGGTATCTCTATTACAGCTGATAATAATAAATTAAAAAATAAACAAAATACGTCTTAAGGTAAAAGTAAAAAAAATAATTATTTAGATTAAAAAATCAATGTAAAATAATTCAGAAGAATAACATTGGCCTAAATATACAAATTAGGATGACAAAGGATTTATACCCAGCCAGCAAATAAATAAATAATAAAATGAGGATTAAAACGTGTAAAATGGTCAAATACGAAAGATAAAACACATATTGTGCCCACATTAACTGGAAAGACGGTGTATACACAGAAAATGAGGATTTTATTTTCAACTTTGACTTAAATGGTGATTTTCTTTAATAGTGAGACAACTGTGTGCCCAGAGCTATCATGGCTGGTGGATCAGTCGTCACCACAACACAGACGTCCCGGCCCCGGGCTGATCCTATTGGTGGATCCGGGTGCCAAAGCAGTTGGGTCCCGGTCGGCGGGGTTCAGTGATTGGTCGGCGGAGTGTGTGTGCGCAGGCAGCGCAGCCCGTCCGTTTGAATGTGCTGGGGACTGGAGGGGATCATTTCCATGGACCATCTGTCTCGCTGGCTGCCCACACAACAAAGAAGGACCCAGGATGGTGTTAGTACATGTTGGATATCTGGTTCTCCCGGTCTTCGGCTCAGTTAGAAACAGAGGTACGACGAGCTACACGTTTTCTCACTCTAACACTAACCGTTTTTTTTGCGTTTCGTCTTTTTTAAAATTCGCTCAAATGATGTAAACAGAGCTGACACCTGCTAGCAAAAAACCAGCGTAGAGAGCGTTAGCCTCGCTGCTAACCGTAGCGTCGCGTACATTGACGTCGTTAAAATATGGCCAGTGTGACTGAAAACATGTAATCCAACAACAGAAACGCACATCTCCGTGTTAGGGGGTTCAGGGGCCTGTTACCAGCGCCGGGAGCCGCAGCTGTCAAATGGCAGCCCCGCTTTTCTTCCATCCTCAGCTGTGCTAGCGCGCTGCTGTCTGGTTCGTCTTTCACTGCGCCGTGTTTACGTGCGTTTTGCAGCTATTCTGTGCTCGCTGCTCCCGGACAACACCAGCAGCTCGAACGGCAGCCACTCTCGCCAGCGCAGCTACGGATACTAATAACCACACGTCTGTCTGAATGTGTCGCTAATTTGGCCGAGCAGGCAGCTGTTTGTGAATTGTACCAACGTGACGCGGGTTGTTTGTCCCTTTGTGCGCAACTGGCATCGAGTCTGTTGATCTGCTGCGCTCATTTTACCCTGCTCCCCACGAGTTATGCTCTAACAACACCTCAGGTAGCATAATGTCCGGGGCTCTGTCTGGCGTTTTTAAAATAGACTGTAAAATGGTGGCATTTTGAATCCTGCAAATTACGCTGCAGGTGCTCCGGCAGTGAAGATCTGAGCAGCATAAAGGCGATTTGGGCATAATAACAATAACACCATCTTCCTCCAACGCAGTAGGCTATCTGTGATGATTATGTAATAATAATAGTAGTAGGCTATTAATAAATTGCCGTGCATTGTTAAAACTACATGCAGTAGCACCAATGATTTCATTGTGCTTTTATTTGTGTTCTTTTTTCCTGTTCCATAGTATCGAGGCTGGCTCTACATTCCGCATTTCTCAGACCTTTGTCCCCCTCCATTGTGTAGCTAACGATCATCTGCTGCTGTCTGCCGTAGCCTCTGCCTGTTCTCTGCATCTAGCTGTATTGTGAACCCCTTCTTCCTCATTTCCTCTTTCCATCTGAAGACGACATTGGCATTAAAACCGAGTTCCCACTCATACCGTATCCTTCTGTGTAACAGACTAAAGAATAACACCTTCTGTAGAAAACAGTTTGTCTTTATTTAAACTGTCATGTTGCTCTTTAGCGAATAACCCATTGTAGCGTTAGACTTTACTACAGACTGTCATTGTGATTCTCCCATTCAGTGTGGATAGGCTACATTCTGCTGTAAATTTCTGTAAAGTGGATACATTTTGATCCTCCCGGAGTCGATTACAGCCGGGCTTGATCGAACTCTTTCGATTACGTTGCCACCCCCTATTTGAAAAGGTGCATTGTGCCAGCTTTTCTAATTTAAAAGCATTTGTATGATCACCTTACATTCACCAATTGGCCCGTACCTGCAGGACCTAGTGTTATTTGTACCTCCGATGGTCCACTGCACCTGTTATAGTGGCCTCTAAACATCGTAATCCTGCCCATGTGTGAAAGCCTTTGTTCCCACAATTGATTCAGTCCGTCACAATAAATTGGCGAGACTCGGGTCTAAGTCTCCTTGCCATTCAAAGAAAAAAAAAAAATCCCCCTTTTTTGATTCACTATCATGCACAGCCCCCTCTCAAGCCTTTCCTCACACGCCTCCAGAATGCTATCCATTTTACAGGGATGTGTATATCCTGCACTGCTGTAGAACTCCTTTTTAGAACCAAAATGTCTTTTTATTCTTTGGTTGTGGTTTTTCTACCTTATGTTTTTGTATTAGATCCTAATGCATGGTCATTTTATACTTTTGTTTTTCCACATTGAACAGCAGATTCCAATGTAATCTTTGTGTAGAGATGTCCCTGCTGTACTGAAATGTGCTGTAAGCATACACATCTACTCATTGGATGCTGCTTCTGTTCTGTTAACCCTACAGAGAGCATGGTCAGGCATTGCCTTCGGTCTTTTTTTGCATGGTATTAGTATGATTATGTAGGATATATTACTCTTATTATTACTATTATCACACAGTGCCACACACACTAATATTTTCCAATAAAGACTGTAGTTTTCTTCCTAACCTTCAGTGTGCTTTTTGCTGATTTCCATGTGTTCCTCCCCTCCTCCCTCCACACTGTGCTGTCACTGAGACGGTCCCCTCACTCTATATGTGCTCTCATTCTCAGCTGTCTTTGACAGAGTTTCCTCAAGTTGCTGCTCTGCTTACCTCGGAGTAGGACCAGCCAAATTGTTCTATCCATTAAAATAAAACCAGCATGTGTATAGTGAAACACACCAGCATTGATATGTAATGTAACACGCTGTCATTCTCTCCTAATCCATGCACTATCGTTTATAAAACGAAACACAGCCTCCCTCACATTCACTCATTGGTGTTCATTGGTGTTGAGTTAACATTGGAACTACTTATTGATAACGATAAAACTCTGTATCGTGGAATATGAAATTTTGTGTTTGGTGATTTCCACATGATGATTTAGTCAATTT
The DNA here is from genome assembly GCA_032270685.1 of Microctenopoma stevenorrisi. Lineage (NCBI taxonomy): Eukaryota > Metazoa > Chordata > Actinopteri > Anabantiformes > Anabantidae > Microctenopoma > Microctenopoma stevenorrisi. The sequence continues at coordinate 4,638,001 of JAUMTR010000004.1, read as the reverse complement.
TAGTCAGTACAGAAATATGGATCAAACAACTAAAGAGAATTTTATCTATTAACAAGTGAGTTGTAAAGAATTATATATGGCCTACTACACTTAAAGATATTTGAAGGTTAGATCAAATTATTTACATTTTAATAGCTGGTATATTGCACACATTACTGTTTATTCCTTCTTTGAGATTTATTGACATTAACATTAATAAACGCTGTGTTCAAAGACAATATTGCAATTGAATCTTCTCATCTTATATATGAACTAAACCACCCAAACTTACTTTGAGGCTTTGACTGACTAGTATCTAAACACCAACCGGCTCCAAAGACCCTTCTTATATTTCAAACTCGGGGATAAATGTCAAAAGACCTTTGTTGTTCGGATTTGAAAATTCGATTATTTCTCTCTGGTGGAAAGTTAAATGAAAATGTTATTACCACTATGAGGTTTGTACTGTAGAAATACAAGCTGGCTTTACTTAGCATGGAAGACTGAAAGCAAGAGGAACATAATGTTCACCTACCCGCATCTCTAATTAAATAAACAAGGTCTGTTGCACACATCAAAGTTTTCATGTGAAAATGTGTATTTTTCCTAGAGTTTGACTTAATCGCCAAAATGTGACTATTTAATCTGTGAAATATAATCTAATATATAATGTATAATCTTCCTTAAATGATAAAAATATTGGGACCTTTAGTCTCTTATATCTGATAAGAATGTCTTAACACAACTACTAAACCTTAAACTCACATTAAGCGACTGCAGATTTGTATTTTAATAATTATTGCAGAAGTTGTGTGTTTAGATTAGACTTACGTCATTATTTAGTTTTTCCACCTCGGTTGCTTTCACTTTAAATGAAAAAAGTTTTTTTTTGTAAAAAATCCAAAAAAAAATCTGGAATTAGGGTAATTGGTCACAACATGAAGCACAGGCTCTGGGATCATTCATTTCAAGAGTTAAACTACAAATTCTTCTAGTATGAGTTCAGCAGTTTAAAGAGTTTTAATGTCTTGAACTTCTTGCTGTCTAAATTTTGTTCTCAGTGTCACACAAAATGTGGCTGTTAAACAGACATGTTCATAAACGTGCTCTACTAACTACTGCAAAAGAAAAGAAACTACAAGCTTTATCACATAAACTAGAGTTCTACGCGCTCTCCTCTTATTTTACTGATGTAGAGAATCAAGGTCAGTGAGTGGTGTGCGAGCGTGTGCCATATGGAGCCATTTGTATGCAAATTTACAGTCCTGCTGTACAATGCAGAGGCTGATTTCACTCATTAGTCTTCAACTCTGATTGAGCTCTGTAAACGTGCTAATCAGCTGGTGTCACATGATGGAAGACCACTGGATTCTCTTAGAGAGGAGACATGATTGTGAAGCTGTAGTGAAGGCAGCACGAGGGGGAGAAGAGGGCGAGGAAGACACAGGCTCCATGTCAGACTGCTGCAGTCGCAGGTGGGCAGGGCTTGCGGAGCTGTCACTCACTGGGACACCGTGCCGCAGCCACACTGTGGGGGAGGGGCTCACTGTGCAGCAGCTTAGGGGTGAGGAGAGGTGGAGGAGAGTGTTTGTGTGGATGGGTGAGCGTCTGCTCTGCACCAGTCAGGCATTTCATGTCTGCAAGTCGAAGGGAAAGCGGAGATGTAACAGAAACAACATCAGGCCTCCTGGCAGCTCTGCAGTATGTCAAACATTAATGTCAGTGGTTCCTGCTGTGGGAAAGCCTAGAGACAAATAATTTGATATTTATGATGCCACCACTCAGCTTCATAGAAAAGTGATGCATGATCTTTTACCAAATCAGCCCACCAGTCTGCCATTTCTGCTCCACTTCCTCAGCCAAATGTTTTCATTCGGCTCAAGGTTCACTGCCTTCCCGTGTCTCGAGGTTATACATATGCAACAAAGCAAAACAACAATACGTCAAATAAGAGTAAGTAAGGGCAACACTTAGAAGGTGAAGAAGAAGATGTTTGACGTTCTAGAAAAACGCTTCTGGAGAGTTGGATAAAACTGTTTCGCTTTAAAGTGAACTCAAGAAGGAAAAAAACCTGGCTCTGTACTATTGTAAGAAATTCAAATGAGCAGAACCTCTAAAGATCATTAATTAATATTTCTTTAATACAACACTTAAACTGAAGTGTGAATACAACAGTTTTATGGGAATTGTGTGTTGAGTTATTTCTTGGCTGGCATAAGTAAGTCTCCGTTGCTTATTGCACAGAGCCAGGGAACAGTCTGCCACATAGCTCCCAAAAAAACAACAAAATGTAGGTTTTTGTTAAACATATTTTACATATTTAGCTGTTTCTCCTTCTCTAAGCTAAATTAACAAGCTTCTGAGCCTTCCCCGTAATAAGCATTAGAGTGGTATCAGTTATTTTATCTACATCATTAACAACAAATACTAAACATTTAACAAATCATCCTAATAGCAAGATCACTCCCACTTGTTCATATTAGGTATGCGATATGATGGAATTCGACTCCTCCTCCCATCTCACACAGCTCAGCCATTACTCATTAACAACTCTATCTGCCTGAACATCTAACACAGTAGTAGATAATACAATCGTTCTTTCCAATATTCATCACTTGAAAATTTGTTAGGCACAGCCCATCATCCACCTGCCTGCCTGCCTCCTGCCTCTGAAAGATATAGGAAGCTGTAATAGGAAGTTGGAGGAGTAACCGTCACCCTCCTTCCAGCCCTCCTCTCTCTGAGCTCAGAGTAATTTGTATTGATTGTTTTGTGCAAGTCAATACCAAGGTGATTCAGTGGGACTACCACAAAATCTCTCGTCTCCTCCATCTCTGATAGGAAGGGTGGGGGTGAGTAGAAATGGAGGTAGAAAATCTTTAGAGCCCAACTCATCTGCTGCAGTGTCTCCAGATTCGTAGCAAATGACTAGTCTGCAGTTGAATGTGTGTTTCTTTAAACAGCAGACACTATATAGAACCTAAATCTAAGAATTTTACTCGCAAAGGACCACAGACAACTCTCGGTGATGTAGATCTTCTTGGAAACACCTCAGGCTGTTGATGAAGATCCGTCCATCCTGCTGGCTGTACTATGGCGAGTGGACAGGAAGGCCTCCGGGTGCAATCTGTCAGTGGGTTTAGTGGTGCTCCACAGGGGTCACACTGTCTGTGTCATCCATCTGCTGTTTTGTCTGTCATGTCTTATATCTTCCAGCGTCAGGTCTGTCCCATTTTATGTTTTCTGTAGGTGTTTGGCTGTTGAGTGTCTGTGTATTTACGTGTGTGCGTGTGAGAGAAAGAGCCAGGAGAAACCTATTTGTCTTATTAACTCTTTGGTTTGCTGTGTGTGTGTGTGTGTGTGTGTGTGAGTGCGTGAGTATGTAATCTTCACTGGTTTGTCATTCTGTGGTGTCTGTTAGACTGAAATGAATCACAGGCTTATTTGTCTCGGTTCTGAGCACTTCCATTTATTTCCCACAGGAGCACACTTCACCAGGCATCAGCACAGCCATGCTACCTCCTGCCGACATTTTCACCTGGGCACTTCCCAGGTGCCCATCTCAGCTGAGTTCCCTCTAGGACATGCCAGCCAGCCGCCACAGACAGGCCTGGCCAACCACCTGCCCCCGGCACACCACCCACCCCTTACTGCCCTACCTGCACCCGCTCAGTTTCAGGATGTGCCGGGGCCTCCATTCCTACCTCAGGCCTTACACCAGCAATACCTCATCCAGCAGCAGCTCCTAGAAGCACAGCACCGCAGGATCCTCCCACACCCAAGGTAAAACGACAGCAGTGGGCAAATACTCTGTACATACATGTGCACAAAAAGCCAAGCCAAACATTTCCTAACTTGTGTTACTGCAGAAGAACCCAGGAGCGAATTCCCCTGAACCCACATCGACTGCGTACAGGCTACGAGTATTCCCCTGGCCTCCATGTTCCCCAGCCAATGGCACAACAGCCGCGGTACCTGGCCGAAGGCACTGACTGGTGAGTCACCGTGGTGGGATTAATGAGAGTCCAGCAGAGATGCCGTGATTTTGCCTCTGCACCCATATGTCTGTTGGTCACATTGTTAGTATGATGAGTGACAGTGTTAGTTTAGTCATCTGCCTGTCTTCCTGCAGGGATCTCAGCGTTGATGCTGGCCTCCCTCACCACCAGTACCAGCTCCAGCAGCTTCCACAGCACTATCAGCATTACCTGGCCTCCCCGCGAATGCACCACTTCCCCAGAAACACGTCCTCTGCACAAATGGTATGTTCAGTACAAACCCTTTCACCATGCTGTTCTTCATTTTTACTGGACTCTGTAATATATTTACTATCAAATGAACATTTTTGATTTGTCCAAACTGTTGTTAAACTGCAAAAGCACTTTAAATATGTTCACACAGAATGCTCTAAGATTTAGCATTGCACTGAAAGTTTGGCTGTTTCTATTTAAAAACATATAGAAACTATGTAACTATTATTTTATGCATTTTTCTTCTTTGTGAAAACTGCGTTCTTTTTCTAGGTTGTGCATGAAATCAGAAACTACCCATACCCTCAGCTGCACCTGTTGGCACTGCAGAGTCTAAATCCTTCAAGGCACGCCACTGCTGTGCGGGAAAGTTATGAGGTAGATATGTCTCTAAATACATTTCACGTCATTTCCACCCACCCAGACATCAGACCCAGGAAAGTCCGGTATCACGAACATTTCTATACCGCCCTTTTCAGGATCCATGACTGTTCTTGCTTGAATTTGAAGGTGACTCTTGAGCTTGACCTTCTTGACCTGATGACAAAAACAAACTGTGGTTCCCATTTGTAGCTTTTATATATTTTTGCTATTTTGCTGTACTCACTTTTTGTCTGCTTTAACTTCAGGAGCTGCTGCAGCTGGAGGACAGGCTGGGAAGTGTCAGCAGAGGAGCTGTTCAGACAACCATAGAGAGATTCACCTTTCCACACAAATACAAGAAGGTGGCACTGCTAACATACGCACATAAACCAGTAAGAAAACATTCTTGCTGTGCTGTACTGACTCTACCTTTGTCTCTCTGTAAACTGCTAACAGAGAAAGCCCCTGCAGCTGAAGATCGGTGAGGAAGAAGAGACAGATGTGGATGAGAAATGCACCATATGTTTGTCCATGCTGGAAGACGGAGAGGACGTCAGGTAGGACAATGCTTCATAGCCCCATAATTCTTCCTGTTCACTAAAACTTTTTTTTAAACAATATCAAACTTTAAGAGAAATCTTTAATTTAAGGGTTGAGAGTTTTAGTATTGTGTCAAGTGTGGTAAAACAGCTAATAGTAAAAAAAAGTCAAATTAAACTTTGAATTAAGCCTTTAATGAGTTGGTCCCCTTTCATATACGTAGGCCGCAACATTGTACAATCATGTTTAAACAGCCCAGAATGGACAAACCCAACACTGGCTACAGATAGAGTCAAAGTTTGCTTGAATTTGTTGCTACTGTAGTTGCAAATATATTTGTCTTACACTGAAGCCATGGTCTTATGTCCTGAATAGCTTAACTAGATCTATTTTCTAAATATATAGCTGTCTAAAGTCATCTCATCACTTGACATATTGTACAGTTGATGTGGTTGTAGTTGACAACCTGACACCTCATGGACACCGTAGGCTCCCTCAAGCTGTATAAAAGTGTAACCATGACAATTTATATTCTTATATAGCATGTGAATGAGTGAGCTCTGTGGGTGCACAGCCAGACTGGCTGTTTTCAGTGTTAACCCGAGCTTCTCTCTGGAGCTTCATATTTAATGTGTGGTATGAGAGTGGTATATATCTTCTCACCTACATGTCTGTCAGGATGGCAAATAAAACAATTTATTTTAAGGCTGAGAGAAACACATGCCTTTTAATTTGGAGAGTGAATTTTCAGGCGAGAAGGAATCTCTGCGCCTTGAGCTGAAGGAGGGTTAGTTTCCCAGCTGTCTGTGAGGCATGTAGGATTGATGACTCAACAGAAATCACCTCTACATGCCCAAATGAACCAAAGCCACCTCCCTGTAGGTTTCAGAAGTACTGATAAGTATGCACCGGGAGAGTCATGCTTGCCAGTAGATATCAACATTGACCTTGTGCTTCTCTTCTTTCTGTCCTGCAGGCGATTGCCCTGCATGCACCTCTTCCACCAGGGCTGCGTGGACCAATGGCTGGCCACCAGCAGGAAGTGTCCAATCTGTCGAGTTGACATCGAGACACAGCTGAACCCTGACAGCTGATGCGATTCAACCCCCCCTTCTCTGTCAGTCACCCCCTTGTGGTTCCTGCTTTCTTCCACCCCGGCTTGCCGGACCTCCCTCCCCTTGTTGGGTGCTTTGCCAAATGTCTCCAGACTTCATGTGACATTTCCACTCTTCTTAGTCACGCTTTACTGAGCCAAGCCAGGATAACTAACTGCACAAGAGGCCGCAAAGGACTCTCTCTATACAGAAGCACATCTCTCTGGAAGCAAAAGACACACACATACTCATGTACACAGGGTTTACTTGTAGCTTGCTGGTCGTAAGTGGGGTGTTGTTGCTGTTGTGGTGTTGTACTGTAAGTAGCCCTGGGCTGTGTAGCATGTCTTTAAAGCCATGACTTAATGTCCTGAGAGTGGAAAACACGTAACCCAACACTGAGCTGTCTACATTCTCTTTTTTCTCACAGTATTTATATATATATATATATATATATATATATATATATATATATAGTTTAGTAGAGTAGCAGTAACCAATAAGTCATATCTGACACGCTGTCACCTTCCTGGGGGGCAGGCGCCGGCTAGCTGAGTGTTTTAATTCTATCATGCAGCTTTGACATTTTGCAATACAGTAGTACATTTACCTTGGGTTGGTGTCGTGAGTAGGTCTCTTTCACTGCCGTGGACACCGAGCTCAGTGATTGAATCATTGTGTGTTTCAATTTTTAAAATAGGTAGAAAGTGTTTTAACCAAAATGCATTTTGTCATGGTGTAGCTTGAACCTGAAGCACTGGTTCACTTATGTGTGCTCTGCCCTGCTGTGTGTGACTTAAAGAATGTGTCTCTACAATTGTGTGGATGTTCAAAAAGTTCAGATGTGTGTGATTCGAGGGTTCAAAGCGACAGCTTAGACTCACTGGCGGTTAATAGCATGGTCACTGGAGTGCTTGTACAACACAAAGCCAAAAAAAAGGGATGAAACTATCATGCATTGCAGAGTAAGGTGGGAGGAAGATTGAACTGCTCTTGTGCCTGCATCTTCATCTGGCTCACAGCCAGTGGCAGAACAGTGTGCGCAAAAATGCATGTTTCCTCGTTATCTTGAGCTGTTTGCTTCGGTAGCGTTACTTTAGCTTAAAAAGGTACAGAGGTGGCCGTGCGTGACAAGCTGTGACGATCTTCTCCACACTATCAAAAAATAACAAAGTGAGCACTGTGTCAGTGGCTGCTCCCCTGACTTGTAGCATGTGTTCATCCTGTCCCCGATGGGATCCTCTGTTTGATGTTTACCTTATTGCCTAAAGAACAAGCACATGTGACAGTAGATATAGCAACAAAAGTTTTTCCTCGGTATTGCATTCGCGTTGGTTTATATTTAGGTATAGATTCATGCAGTGTTTCGGCAGAGAGAGGAGCTTGCGTATTGATCTTGTGTATTTGTGTGACAGACCTCCCCTTGTGGTTGCTATGCTGGTTGCTATGCTGTATTGCTAGAACATGTAGAACGTGGTGCGACGGAGGCAGCCTCCCTCTCACAGTGCACACAGACACGAGACAACATGACAGCAGGAAAACATTCGGGCTGTTAGAAGAAGTCTTGGTCTCCATCACCAGTTTTCACTCGTTTCTTTTTTTTTAAGCCTTTGTATCAGCATCATGGGCCGTGGATCAATGAACAAGGCTTAATTTTCTCTGTCTTGTGCACTGCCAGTGTTGACACTTCCTCCTCCTGTAGTGGAGTCATCTGTGATGAAGTTTGCATAGTTTACACAGGGTGTTGTCAGTTGAGATGCCTTAAGTATTTAACAATCATAATTTATTACTAATTGTAGATATTGTGGGTATGTATTTAATTTTGTAATTTGTTTGGTGGGGTGGGGGGAAGGAGTGGGGGCGGGTGACTGAATCACAATTTATTTATTTAGAAATAACAGAAAAATGCTATGAAAAAAAACAATTACCTCATTTTGCATTGTTTTACATAGGAATGCTTTGCATGCAGATGTACTTTTTGGAAACACTAAAATTAAAGAAAAAAAAGTCCTGCTGTTTGATCTCCACAAGCTGGCTGTGCGATATTTACTGTCCAAGGCTGAGCTACTGAGCCTGCTCTCTGTCTTTCTCTCTCTCTCTCTCTCTCTCTCTCTCTCTCTCTCTCTCTCTCTCTCTCTCTCTCTCTCTCTCTCTCTCT
>JAUMTR010000004.1:4602392-4629517 GCA_032270685.1 Microctenopoma stevenorrisi | reverse complement strand
TCTCTCTCTCTCTCTCTCTCTCTCTCTCTCTCTCTCTCTCTCTCTCTCTCTCTCTCTCTCTCTCTCTCTCTCTCTGCGCCTCTCTCTATCTCATGTGGTGCTGTGGATCTTGGTTACATTCCGTTCAATGCAAATTCTCGGATCCCCCATGCTGTGATGTAGTGGACTAACTGCAATGAAGTGAATTTGGTTTAGTTTGTGATTTCTTTTTCATTTTGTTTTGCACTCACTTGTAAAAAAAATGGGAACCCTCTCACTGGCAAAAAAGGTACTTTAGATAGTTTACTATGATCACTAAGAACTCTGGCTTTTGTTTTTTTATGCTCTGCTTCTTACAATGCACTATGGGTCTTAATAATAATCATCCGTGAAGCATGTTTCTTCGCTTTAACTCTTTGTGTCTTTCTTTAAGTTTGATCTCTGGCATTTCTCTTCAGTTCTTTTTTCAGAATAGTTTGTAGACTTAACCATAACAAGTGCCTCGCTTTAAGTGTTACAAGACATTTCCATTACTGAAACCATGACTACGTAACAATCAATCCATGAAGCCACCATGCCTTATTGGTTGCATAATTAATAGAAAGAATGGGTCGTGAAAGCTCTACGATAACATTTGCTGTGTTTTACAAAAGCCATTTTCCTCCATATTCAATGTCAGACTGTCCAAAATAGATGATGGTTTGTAGAACTAGAAGAATTAGAAGCGACTATAAGAAGGCATGTTTCACTGTGGGCTTTATGATTTTTTTTGCACTCCTTTCTCTCCATTTTATTTTTATTTCACCATCCATTTCACCTCTCAGAACCTAGCCTCTGTTTCCTTTCTACAGCTTAAAAGGAAGGCAAGGACTTTAAAGCACAACCTTTTTCTAAAAATGCATGTTTTCTCAGGTTTCAATATAGTCTGAATGGTTTAATAGTATATGGTGAAAATATATACAAAGAATATAACAGAAAAAATATTATTTTGTTGCTGCTTGAACCTGAAAAACAAACTGAAGAGAAAAATCCCAAAAAGTGCCAGTGAAAGGGCTGCCGCCATCCTTGTATGAAAATCTGCTGTTTAGCTGTGACTGCGCGATGTTTTTCAATATAGGATATTTTATCTGAAAATAGAACTATTTATCATTAATATTAAAGCAATAGCGCATTAATGGTTATGAGTGTGTTGATGAAGAAATGGATGAGCATATTACTGTATGGGTAAATGTTAGATTCACATTTAGTGGAATTTTGTACTTTATTTATTATTACTACTACTAATAATGATAATGATTTCAAGAGTTGCATTGCTAAACCCAAACTGTTCTGTTTTGTTTTTTATTTTAATTTTATTTCACGGCTTGTATATTATCCTTTTGTATGTGCTCTTTTTATAATAAAGACAATAAAATGGACAAGGTCTTGTTTTTGACCCTGATATTTTGGTTTTAATAGTCTCAACACTTCCTATACCCTCTGATAATCCAGCCTTTAGCAAGAATACATAACAGAAAGAATCCCGAGAAACGTCTACATAAGGATAGCATTACCATAGGACCAACAGAATCATAACCAGTGAGGTATTACTTCAATTTGCATGTTGTAGATGTCAAATAGGTCCTATATATTGTGCTTATTTCTTTGCTACCAAGTGGTGAAACATAAATTAAAGTAAATTATTTCCATTGACTGCTTGATCTTTATCAAAGCTTTTTAGGTGAACCCAATGTCTGCTGTAAGTGGAAATAAAACGATAAAAGCAGTGAGACTGTACTGAAACAGCAAATGTAGGGGTTGGTAAACCAAAACAACGAACAGTTGCTAAAACACACTAAAATGCTCAGTAGCACTCAGCTACTGTAAAAGCAGCGCAGCTTTAAAAGGCTGTGCAGGTTTTTATATTTGTATGGACCAGGGAGTCAAGGTTGCAAAAGCGGTATAACAAGGTAAACCGTATGACATTTTAAAAGAATGGCACATTCTCAAGACATTGTCACAGTTTTTCATTGCAGTCTCTATTTTTAGGTATTATTAGACATAAAACTATACTATTATTTTAAAAAAAACATGGATGTAAAAATATATCTCAGTTCCTGAGATGTAAAACTTTTCAGATTCCATTTGGTCATTACAGTGGTTTATCTCTGCGTTAGTATTTTGGGTGGAGAACCCTGGCGATCTCCCTGTCAGCCCTCTTGGTGTCTAGCCACTTCCCACAGAGGAAGATGGTGGTGACACCATTGGCTGTGTTAGTGACTTCCACGCGATCCAGCAGCCAGCCAGGGCTGAGACCCGAGTTGTCGTGTTCCACTCGAACTTTCTGCAGCTCTCCCATGTCCAGCATTTCCAGGAGAAAGCGGTCTGTTCGCCCACGTTCAAAAAGGTTGCGAAATCTTTGCTGCAGCTGCCGACGGCCTGAATCTCCATTGGAGCCATAGATAGTGATAAAAACATTGGCATCTGTTCCGGCTCCCTTTTCATCACCTGTGATGGTGATGATCTCGTACTTGACGGGCACCAGGCTTCGTGCTTTACTGGCAAAACTCTCAATGGTCTTTGTGCACTCAAAGGTCATAAATTCATCCCGCTTCGGAGAGAGAGGGAGGATGGCATTGCAATTGAAGATGTACCTGGAGGAGAGGAAATAGAAGGGCGCAATCAAGTCTGTTGCCAAAAAATGGAATAAGCTTGGTAAGATGTGGGTCACTGAGCAGTAGCTGATGTCCTACCTGTTTCCCAGTTCCCTTTCAGTGACAACAACTTCCTCCACATGCCAAGAAACCTCTCCCTTTACTTTCTTTCCATCTTTGGGTGTGTGGCCCAGACAGATACCAGCGATATCACCCACATTCTTAGAAGAGAACTCAAACCTGTCAACATTTCCCCTAAAAAGAGAAAAACAAATGCATGAAGGGGTGAGTGGCCGTTGTCTTTAAATTGGCGCCGGTCACATGGTTCTGTGTCAGAAAGAATTTGCAGCAGGATGTGATGTGACCATGATAGTGGATTGCAATGTTGGTTTGGACTCAAGCACTTGGGCTGGTGGGATTATCATAGTAAGTATGAGGTAGCAATAAGAGGGAGAAGAAGGACAATTGTTTGAGCTTTTTCATGCAAAGGAGTTGCAGCTCGTTAAGTTAATCTTGCAGCAAGTACTCACCGCGAGAACCTCCTCTTCTTTGAAGAGTTCTCCATGACAAATTCTTTTGATCGGCCCTTCCTCCCCTCAAGTACAATCCAGGCATTTTCTTTGGTTTCAGCTTCAGCCGTGTCTCCAGTTGTGATGCAAATTTCATATTCTTTCACAGAGAAAACAAGGAAGCAGTTACGGGCAATTGTCTCAGTTGTCCTCCAGACATGGCAACATCAAATAAACAGCATGTTATTGACAGAAATATGTAATCATTTGCATTAAGTTATTGTAATTTAAGGCCACCATCCTCAACATATTCATGAACTAAACACAATTTTTGCTACTGCTTTTTTGTTTTGCAACAACCTCTAGTTGTTGCTTTTACATTGATTCATTCACTGTCATTCGTGCAGCCGGTCATTTCCAACACTGGAAAAAACAATTGTATAATGTTGTCTCACTAGTGTCGGACTCTATTTGTCGATGTTTCTTTATGGCCAGTTACGCTGCTGAACTCCTAAGGATCGAAACTTTAAAATGTGTTGTGTGTGCTGCTCTTACTGGTCTTCTCATTGAGGTCTAAGTAGTCATTGTTAGCACAGGGAAGTTCTCTCATTATCTGTCTATCGTCTTCATTCTTTGCAAGCCAGCGGTCACAGGGAAAACGAAATGTTTTGTCCATGATCTCATCCTTCACATCAATGTACTCCAAGTGCCAACCCGGAGCAGGACCTGGGTGTAATGGAATCAAGAAAGAACAAACACACAGAGTGAAATTGTTGTCCGGAGTGATAAACTAAGTCAATTGGTACGCTGTGGCACCCTTCAGGTTTCCTTAACGCCGAAGCAGTGATGCAGCAGCTGTTGGAGTTGACAGCGGCTCTGTTATCTACCTAGGTTTTGCCAAAATCAAGCCCGGTGGTGCCTTAGTCATTGTGTGATTGTGACTTGAGATGTATCATGTCACTTCATCTAATAGGCAGGACAACACATAGAGCACCTCTCTAAATGGCAGTTTAAAATAGCAGACTTAATTTGCTCATCCTGCGGGGTGACTGTTTATGCGAGGCGCTGACCCTTGTTGTCGTGCCAGATTCGGACTTTGGAGAGTTCTCCCACGCTGAGGATGTCAGTGAAGCGGAATGTGTCCACCTGCTTGCGCTCAAACTTGTTGGACTTGTTGCACTCTTTCAGTGCCAGTGTCCCCGTGTCTCCATTTTCTCCAAAGATGATGATCCAAACATTGGCGTCAGTACCGGCCCCTGAGGAGACGACAGAGAGTGGACCATTTAGATAAAAATAAAAGTCTGAAATTCTCCTCTTCTCTAACAAAAACAGTCAGGGCAACGTGACTGGAAATGTAAGTCTAATAGTGCTTAGATTCAGGTTTTCGACAATGCATTTCGCCATCTTATGATTGTTATTACAAAGTAGTGTCCGTTTAAGTGATTCCTGTTCATATATTTTATATTACTGTGACCTTCAGACATTAAAACTGACACTAAATCTCTAAGGAAACTGATGAGCTTGTTGGTAGTTGATTAAGTAAGTAAGTGCACAATGCAAAGGGTTTTTCCCCCGTCCCTTTGAGGGGCACAAACACATTCTCTGACTCAGACTTCATATCTATAATCCCCCTGTGCTTTATAATTTCATTACCGTGGATTGGATGTGTACTAGGCAGTGGTTGGCACACACGTCACACTGCAGCATGTTTTCATTTTGCTCGGTAGCTTTAATAAGCATTGATAGTACTAACAATTCGCTTTAAAGAAGTAGCATTTTTACTCTAGCAACTTTCTTGTCATTTATTGTACCTTTACATATGTACATACCTGAAAACTCCACATTATTTATGCAGATCATTCCATAAAATTCCCAAATGAATCCCATAACCTTTGAATAACATTGCCTGTGTGTGTGCCTATCAGCCTGCCTCGTTATTCCTTCCAGAGCCTCAGCAGCAGTGAAAGGCTACGTCTTAGCTTTCAGTAACTGCCACAGTCCTTTGAAGCCTGCTCAGACTCCTCGCCCCACTATCGTATTGATTAGCAGTACTACTGAGCTGCCTAACGACACGAGAGAGCAAAGCCATGCGAAGGCTAATTTGTTAACAGGAACCGACAAAATATATTCGTCAACAGTCGTGTTTCCCACGAAGAGACAGAGAAACATTTTCATTAGGCAGTAACTGACTAAACCTTCGTAGAACAAAGCAGCAAAAGATCTAACTGAAACCAGGTTTCCCCTTTAGGAGAATAACAACCTTAACATAATCTTTCTTCAAACAATAACATGAAAGTGCTGTGAATTTCTGCTCATTAGCAATCTCATTGCATCTCATGTTCCTGGTGATTTTGCACAGTAGCACTTATGAACACGCCACAAACAGTGCCCGAGTGGCCCAAGTTACTTTCATGCAACAGTCACAGTAGCTTGGACAACACAAGCTTCAATATAATAAATGCTTGGTCCTTGTATTTGTCTGATAAATTACTAAATTCAGTGTGAATAAAGCCCTTTACAGTAGATCTGTGGTTTCCAACCTTAAAAACTAAAACCCACCAAAGTGTTGATAGATGCTGGTGGTCATAAGATAAGTAACTGAATAGGAAAGATAGATTGTTTTATACCACTCACCATTTTACTGTTCAATTACCAAATATATGAATACATAAAACACATTTCAAGTCATACATATCCACCAGTAGCACATCCTTACAGTACGATTAGGAAAGACTGTGACAGTTTGGGTTAGGGTTAGGGGAAGTCAGCCAGGAAGTCGGTGGGACTTGATGAATTACCTCCAACATCACTGGTCTTGACTTGAATGATGTAGGTGGTAAGCTCCACCATCATCTCCTCATCCACCACCGCTGCCATCTCGCAGATCGTGGTCCTCTTGGGTCCGCGGGTTCTGGACAGCCATTCCTCATAGGTGAACACAGACACTTCCTCTGTGGTCAGGTTACGCATGATCACCTGAAGGCAGAGTCATCACGTTAAATACAATATTACACTGTAAATCCTGTCACAAACCAGCCAATCACCTGTCACAGCACAGAAGTGTACGACTTGTTAGATCAGGGGTAAAATAGCATGAGGTGCGTGCACCTAACGAGGGTGGAAAATATTCTTCAAACATAAATAAAGACTAGGAGAGCGAATGTAGGACAATAAAACAGCCTCATGATACAGTTTGTATACAAGCCCTCGCTGCTCCTAAGATGTCTGATCACTTTTCTTGGGAAACATATCATTATTAGCCAAACACTGGGCCGAGGCAGCCGCACTTGCGTTGGCTTTCCACTCTGCATATTTACTTTGGGCAGATTACTATGCTGGCAGTTCGCCTGGTGCACTGCTGTGTCCATTTCAATTCACAGACCCAGCAATCCATAAAGCCAGCACATCTGATTGTGATGCTGAACACACAAGGCTCTGTGCAGGGTCAACTCAAGGAGATGTTTGCAGTCACTGAGTCCCAGGCACCGACAGACAGGGCTTGATATTGTTCCTGACTGGTGTATTGCTCTGCAGGCGTGGTGCATTTACCAGAGAAGACATTTGCGTAGAAAAATGTGTACTGTTTCCTTAAGCCAGTGGGTCTGAGACATCAGAATAAATATGCAGGTGAGCTTTGATGTTGTCCTCATAGTGTCGGATGAATAGTGACAGAACTGAACCGAACTGAATTTTGGGAAAGTATGTATATTAATACAGCTGATTACATTGCAGGACGAATGCACCAATACGCAGCACTTAACAATAAAAACAAATCTAAAATGAAAAATGGTGCCTCTCTCCACTGCAAACTGAAACGCACCGCTCATTACTGAACCTTTTATGTGCATACATGTGCCGATTGTACGTGTGTGTGGGTTTGTGATACCAGCAAAAACAACACGGTGAATAAAATGGGTCAATATGCTCACTCCAGGAACACTGAGCCCTGCTGCGTATGTGTGTTTTTGTGGGTGGTTGAATCATTGACCGTTCTCCTGCAGGCGTGTGTGTGTGAGTTTATTGGTCTGTGTGATATAATAGACTGAATGGTCCTGTGACCTGAAGCATACAATGTCAGGATAAAAACACAAACCTGTGACTAGTTTGTACTATTGATTTTAGAAGAAGCTAGCAATTACTGTTCTACTTTCCAGGCTCCTGGGTTTATGTTTTATGGATGAGACCAGTGGTTTCTTCAAAACTAATAAGCACTAAAAAATAAAAGAAACCTTAAAACAGTGCATACTCAGGTGACCCTTGTGGATTAAAGCCGCTTAAAACTTTTCCTTTGCTGTACTTCCTGAGCACTTTGGGCATATAAACATCTCCTCAAAACACATGATTGTTTCTGTGATAGGTTAGTTAAGGGTAGCTGACCTTATCCAGAAACCAGTCAGGTCGACTGCCGGAGCCATCAATGCGAAGCCTCATCTTCCTCAGTGGTGCAATGTCATTGATCTCCATGTTGAAAGTGTCCTCTTGTCCACGTTCAAATCTGTTATCCACCACACACAGTTTATTATCTGCAGCATCATGAACCTATGTTTTTATTTAACATCATGGTGATGTCCACGTTGGGTCACCTGTCCTCATTCTTCTGCAGCAGCATCTCCTCCGTGCTGCCGTTGGCCCCAAACACAGTCATGAAGATCTGGGTGTCCGTTCCTGCATTCTGCACATCTCCTGTTACCACTATCACCTCGTAAATAATCTGTCATGAAAACATTAGACAGTCACAATCTCCCACAATCCATATTAATTTAAGCATCAGGTGGAAGTTGTGAGATTTTATCTTGCAGCTGATGAACAGGTACATATACTGTAAGTCCGTATACAAACCTTTCCAGGAAGGCAAATACTACATTTTGTTGCTGGATACAAGACAGCTGCTCAACAGTCCATAGTCACTGTTGTGTGATACTTCTCCTCGTGATGATTTTAATTAGATTCAGATCTGGATTGTAGACAGACCAGTCAAGCACATACACTCTGTGTCTACAAAGCCGCACTGTTGTAGGGTGTGAAGAATGAGTAATGCACCCCCCACCATCACAGACGCTGCTTTCTGCACCTTTTACTGATAACAGTCTGGATGGTCTATATTGTCTTTGGCAAGAAGACTCAGACGTTCATTTTTTTCCAAAAACATGCTGAGTCCTGGACTGGTCTAACGACAGAACACACTTTCAGCCCATCTGACATGAGCATGGGACCAGAAAACTCACATAACTGCCACAGTGAAATACCTTTTTCAGATTCATGATGGTTCAGATGAACTGAAAAAAGGGCAGGATGTGGAAAATACTCAACAAATTATAAAAGCATGATGTAAAAGGTCCTACAAACCTCCTACATATGAGCTAGACAGTGAAAGAAAATATCACAACATTTTTAACCTTACTCTTTGTGACTATTTTGCACCTCTTTGTTTTCTTTTTAGTGCCAGTTTGCTGCAAATGTCTGCTTGTTAATACCTTTACCAAATAAACTACCAACTCTAAATTAAAATATATCAATAGTATAATTTAGATACTTTTTTAGCATCATAGCACAATTATGATAGAGACCTCCAATTTTCAGACAGCCTATCCATCTGAAATCTATTTTTATATCTGTCATGTGCCGGAACGAAATCTTAATGTTCTCAGACGTACAAATTCCTTATAAAATGAAAATGAATCACACCTCCCACATTTAATGAGATTAATAGGAAATAAACTGTTTAATTGTGATTGATTCATCAGTGATAGTTAAAAGACTATTTCTGATATCATTAGAAGGTCTGATCCAAAATAAGTCATAATCACCGTCGGCTGCTGTAATTTACCTGTGATGTATGTTCTCTGCCATATGGCTGTGCTTGCGTTCATTTGTTCACATTAACATACCTTCTGGGAGATGGAAATGGCTTCTGCATCAAGCACGTTGAATAATCTAGCAGTCAACCCATCTCCTCGATCTTTGGCCAGCCAGCACTTGCAAGCAAAGATATATTTGACCCCTTTGGTTGGCACAGCAACAGACAGCTCATCAACCAGCCAGCAGCTCTCAGGAGTGGCCCCATCATGGCCGAGCTGCGGAGAAGGAGAGAAACACTCACTTCAAGCAACGGGGGTGTATTTTCCTGCATGTCTGTGTGTGTGTGTGTGTGTGCAGATGTATCCATCATCATCGCTGAAACTCCAAAAAAGCCCCCCCGACTCCCTCACCTCAACCTTTTTGATCTCCCCCACATCTGAACCATGGCACTCAAAGTTCTCCAGAGAGCCGGCCTCAAAGCCCTTTCTCCCGTCCAGCAGGTCCAGCCACAGCCTCTCTGTCAGGGTGTGATTGGTCCCAATAATGATCACATAAGCCCTGCTGGTGGTGCACGCATCCCGCTCCAGTCCAGTAGAGATGGTGATGTGGTATGGTATGACTGCACAGACAGAGTACAGTAACACGTATTCATTCATGAAAGCACGATGCCAAACGTGTGTGTTCTAATATTAATAATAATCATCAGGGATGAATCATGCATGCGGCGCTGAAGAGTCTTGATTTTCATACTTGGGAGCTCAATTTCTTCCTCCTCCTTCTTCTTCTTGCTCTTTTTGTTCATGTTACTGTCAACACTCTTCACTGTCAGAACCGAGTTCTTCTTTTTACTGTTCAGGCTCTCTCTCTGTCCTTCATAGCCCTTAAAGACAAAACAACAACCACACCACTTTAGCCTCACGGAGCCACTAGCACAAGTGTTTGGACACAACAGGCAGAAAGAAAAACCATGTGACCTTAAGACAATACTTTATTACGGGCAGATGTCTTTCACATTACCTTCACATAGAAAACTCTCTCGATGCGTCTGTCCTCCCTCTTCCTGGACAGCCAGCGTTCACATAAGAAGAGGAAGACCTCCTCTGTGTCCACGTCAACCACCTCTACCTGGTCCAGATACCAGTCAGCACTAACCATCGTGTTATCATGACGGATTTTTATCCTGTAAACCTGTCCGAGGTCGACAGCCTCTATAGTAAATTTATCCACCTGGGTAGATAAAACATGACAACTTGTGGAATGAATATATTATGTGTTTTGAAAGATATTGGACTTTACAAGTAGTATCGTATAATAGAGTAAAATACAGATGGTGAAAATCTGAAAAACAAAATCTGAGCTTTCTTACAGATCCTCGCTCGAACTTGTTGCTGTTTGTTTCCGACTTGCTGAGTTTCCTCTCCCCGGTGTCCCCCAGGTTCCCGTAAATTGCGAGAAAGACGTTGGCATCTGTGCCGGCGCCGTACACATCACCTGTCATCACTGACACTTTGTATGTGTGAGCTGTGGTGGGGATGGTGATCGCAGACAAGCACACAGGGGACTGGTTTAGGGCAACAGAAACTAAAGCAATTTTCTATCTAAAATTGACGCAGCTGTCACAACAAAGAATTATTTAGGGACAGAAAGACCTGAAGGAAACATTATCTATTCTTTCAAAGGTAATACACAAACACAAACATGGCAAACAGACAGGACCCGACGGGAAGGTAAATGCTGTGAATGCATCAGCATCTTTGTGCGTATAATAAGTGCAACTCTGTGTGTTGTTATCATACTCTCCAGGGCATCTTCCACCTCGACCTCCGTGACTTTCAGGCTTCCGTCTCGTAATAGTTTCTCAGTGATTATGTCAGAGGGCACCAGCTCTCTCACTGTTTCTCCGTCATCCTCCGACTTGGCGAGCCAACACTCGCATGGAAAGATGGCGGTCTCCGAACCCTACAGAGAGAGAGAGAGAAGTTCAATTGTATTTATACACGCATGGCTTTGAGAAACATCAGTGAACAGTTTTATGCCTGCAAAACCTTCATCAACAGCAACTTTGAGGAGAATATCACCACTTACTGGCCAAAAATGGTACTGAGCTACTGACAAAGACACAATAAAGTCCTCTATGTAAAATCTTCAAGACATTATCAGGAGCTCTTAAAATGACCCAACATTTATATTTTATTTCTCAATTTTTTTATTTTTAGTAAAAATATTTTTTGTTACATTTGTTTACTAAAAAATTTTCTCTGTTACTTTTTAAAGAAGGGTTTAGATACTTTAAAGATTAAAAGTCAGAAAAACAACTATTAAACTGACAGTATACAAAGTAATTCTGACCTTGTACAACAACAGAGGGCTGCCTAGAACATTAAGCCAAGTTTTTCTCTCGATATTTTATCTGAATCTAGAGTATTCTGATTTAGTCTACTTTTAGTTCTGTTAAAGAGCTGAATGTGTAGAAAATACCTTTCCCTTCCTGAGCAGACGTCTGATCTCCACTCTGTCCAGATGCCAGCCTGGATTAACCCCGTGATTATTATGGCCAATACGGATCTTCTCAATTACATCTCCAACATCTTCTAACTGTGCAGAAAGCAGAAAACATTCATGTATTAAAGTATCCAGTGTATTCACTGCAGGAAATTCACTAAAAATAAATAAAGGTTGGTGTTCTTCAATATCCTGCCCTCCCAATAAATCCACCGTTTCTAGTCATTTATAAAAATATCTCACCTCAACAATAAACATGTCCTCAGCGCCCCTCTCAAAGTACATTCTCCGCTCCCTCTTGTTGACACAGAGAGATTTCTGCTGCGTGCACACAGCATCTCGTCCATACAGGACAATGAAAACATCAGCGTCTGTGCCGGCCCCAAAAACGTCACTTGTGAAAATTTTAATCTCATAAGGAACAACTGCAAAATAAAAAAACATATATCTTTACCAGTTATGTGTATTACACCCACCGCAAAACATGCAATTTTAAGACAGAACACATTGTTATTTACATGGTGTGTAAAGCTCTGTCTGAAGAGGATTTGTGAAAAGGTCCCTGACGATGTACCCGTCATCCTCTCCTTTATCCAACCATCGACCGCAGGGGAAGTGCAGCTTCTGTCCCTGAGACGGGGCATCAATCTCCACCCAGTCAAGAAACCAACCTGCTGAGCCTCCTCCTTAAACAGGGACACAAGTCAGTACATTCCTGTCTGTTGACGTATTCTGAATCCTTTCGCACTATTCAATGCAGAGACGGGGAGTCTGTCCTACTGTACCACGGTTGTCGTGTCCTATACGCAGTTTCTTCAGCTGTCCGATGTCCACGGCTTCCACAGTGAACTCATCGATTAAACCTCTTTCAAACTTATTCTTATAAGTCTTTGACGCCTTCAGGTTGATTATCCCTGCAGATGAGCATAGTTCAGATTCATTTATTATTTAAATACACATGTATAGAGATATAATGTTTTTGAATTGAAGTACCAGTGTCATCCTTTGTGCCGTATAGAATCATAAAGACATTAGCATCTGTCCCTGCATACTTCTTGTCGCCAGTTTTTATCCTAATTGTGTATGTTGTTGACATGGCTGAAATCAGAATGGATTATTCGTTAAGCCATCTTGTTATTTTCATACTTTAACCTATTCGTTCACTTTAAATAAAGGTTTGTGGCATGGTGCTTCCATGGCACAGTGTCATCGTGCAGTCATAACGCCGCTCCAACCTTTCTGTTCCAGACCAAGTGTGGCTTCAGAGTCTTCCTCATCATCCTCGTCCCCCTTCTTCATAAAGGCCTCGTCCACAGGAACCAGCTCCCTGGCAAGCTGTCCATCATCCTCGTCAGTAGCCAGCCAGCGTTTACAAGGAAAAAAGTATCTAAACACAATATACACTATAATATATTTGTGTCATGCAGCATAAATATGCATTGTGACATTATTAGATCCACATTTCTAGCTTAGGACTAATAAATGTTCCTCCAAATATGTCCAAAAATACTTACTGATACTAATCCCAAGTCTCCTTGGATAGTCTGTGTGTTAACCAGAATATATAAATGTACCATTTTACACCACACAGTGGAGCTCTACAAGTATTTATTGTGCAAAGGTTCTATTAGCTATGACAGAGATGATAATGTTTCATTTTATGAACCCACAGTGCACTGACTTAATGGCTAGCGTGTCTCAGCATGGTGTAATTATCTACATATCATTCAATAAATAATAAACTATTTTTACATAAATAATTGGTCAGTTTATATTTATGATTTGTGTAAAGGTGCCGTATCGAATCTGATTTAAAGTCCCGCTGAATTACTTTGTTTTCTAAAATTCTCACTTCATGACTTACGTGGTGTCATCTTTGTTATCCACAATTTCCACTCTGTCCAAAAACCAGCCAGGACTGGCCTGACTATTGTCGTGTCTGATCCTCAGTTTCTTCAAGACCCCAAGGTCCACTGCTGTGATGTTGAAAATGTCCTCCTGTGTGAATAAACAAGTGACATGTCATAGATTTTAGATAGATAGATTTTTTTTACTGTTTTTATTACAGCTGTAACTGATCTGAAACCAAGACTGAACCCATGACACAAATGCCAAAGGTCTAATGTCAATATAATATTGCAGGGGAGCCTCAAAGTTATTTTATTACACAACTGTACATTTGGACTCACAGATGAACTGATTAGAATAAGACCCTGAACAGAACGACAGCAACTACTTTGAATTTTTCTGAACTCAGAACTCTTACCTGGCCTTTCTCAAATTTGTTCAGGTGGTTGGATTTTTTGAGCCGTCGCTCCCCTGTGTCACCAACCTCTCCATAGATGTTGATGTAAACATTGGCATCAGTCCCGGCCCCCCACATAGTCCCAGTGAACACATGAACTTCATATGAATTCACTGAGGAAAAAGCAGAGTAAGTGACATTTTAGTGCTGCATAGATGATGATTTTCCTTTATTTGGCATTTCAAATGTCACAATTAGAACAATAATATGTTATTTTTGGAAGCTGCTAAAGATGCATCTACACATTACATTCATGTTTTACTTACTCTCCAGGTCTTCATTGTCCTCAGACAGAAGCTCAACCACAATCTCCCCGTCCTCCTCATCTCTGGCAAGCCAGCGGTCACATGGGAAAGTATGTGTCGCCACCACTTCCTGCAACTGCTCCACTATCTCCACCTCCGGTTCCTCCTCTTTTTTCTTCTTTTTCTTGTCCTTTTTCTTGTCCTTCTTGTTGTCCTCCTTCCTAACTTCAACCTGCACCATAGCCATCGTCAGCCGCTTGATGTTTACTGTGTCCAGGAACCAGCCGTCTCCAATGCCCTTCCCGTCGTGGAAGATTCGTACCTTATAGATCTTGCCAACATCCTGAGCCTCAATCTGGGCAGTAGGTATGAAACAATGGTCACACCAGCACCTTTAAATCACTCACAGATGTTCACATAGAAGTACAGACCTTAAAGATTTCAGTAGTACCACGTTCAAAGTTATTGGAACGACTCTTGAGAGTGAGAACTTCGGTTTTTCCTTCATCTCCATAGATCTGACAGAAAACATTGGCGTTGGTGCCACCTGCGCGCACGTCACCAGTCACCACTGTTACTTCATAGTTAATCACTGTAAATGTGAGAGGATCACAATCACAGTCACACTATACTTCAACTCCTAATCGCTGTTAAACAATGTTTATTGTTTGTAAATGATCAAGTTATTGTTATTTACATTGTTCCATGTCCAGGGTCTCACTGGGGTAGATCTCAATCTCCACTTTGCCATCAGCATTGTCTTTGCAGAGCCAGCGGTGACTTGGAAACATGTATTGCATTCCATGAACTGGCACAGAGATCTGCACACTGTCCAAAAACCACCCAGCCCTCAGACCTTCATTGGTGTGACCAATCAGGAGACGGTTGATCTGTAGGTACGGTGGACATGGACAAATAGAGTAGAATAAAATTTGATATTACAATAAATATTCAAAATATAAATGTTGTTCTCTGTAAATTGTTCATGAGCCGAAGAAACTTGCCTGTCCAATGTCAAAGGTTTCAATAGTAAAGATGTCAGTGCGTCCGGTTTCAAAATAGTTCCCGAGGTCATTGTCAGAAACGGCCAGCATCACTTTGTTCGTATCGCCCTTTTCCCCATACAGCTTCACAAACACCCTGGAGTCAGAGCTAGCTCCATTCACACTGCCCGTCTTAATTGCTATGTGGTAGCTGACATCTGGGGACGAGCGAGATTAGTGAGATACAAGCGTGTTTTTTGTGTGAGCACTGAACATTTTTTAGTTGCTTAACCTATGTATTCTTGTTTTAAAATGATGTTTGTACTCACTAAAGAGACGCAAACCATCTCCAGCTGGAACCAGCTCACGGACAATCTGTCCGTCATCCTCATTATGGTCCAGCCACCTGAAGGAAAGTACAAGAGAAATACATTTGCTAGTTAGATTGATTCAACCTGCTGAGATTATTGTAGATAATAAGGTTGAGATTTTAATTGGATCTTTACTGACATAATTTCAAAGCTAAGAAACCATTCTGCTAAAATAAAAGGCAAAGAAAGATTTGAAACTTCCAATGCCTAAATTTAATGTGTCTTGTGAAAAAGTTTGATCATCATTAGCCTGAAAAACAATAACATAACATAAAAAGGACGTACTGTGCCGGTATGTCCTACGTTGTTTCTGCAGCTAGGCTTTCTCATTTACAGGGCAGACAGAAAGACACCAATGAAAAACCTCTTTCCAGAAGTAACACTGCACCTCAGCCTTGTGGTTTGGTTCCAGTTACTGAAGGAGAGAGCTGGCTGACCACATGCATTTAGTGCCTATTTGTAATGTCAGACTCATATATCCGCTTGAACACCTTCCACCGGAGATCTTGGCAATGTAAGAGTGGCCGGTTTACAGCACGTACAGTGGGTTTAAAGCTGTTTGGCCAATTTTTTAATTGTCTAATCAATATAATAAATTGAGTTTTGTCAAAATTTTTACTTTACTTTTCTTTACTTTACCATCTCCTGACTCTAGCTGCATATTACCTGTGTCCAGAGTGGTAATAATCTTCTCATACAACTCCCAGCAAGAAAGCAACTGCTTTATATTTAGTCCAGTAATACAAATACAAATCATGAAACGTCAAACTAATTCTAAACTGTAAAGTGTCACTTTCTTGCCTGAAACAGGGAAACTCAACAGCCATGGTCTCGGGCTGGCCCTCCTCCCTGACCATCACCTTATCAAGGAACCATCCACAGCCTCCGCCACGACCGTCGTGACCAACACGAACCCTACGCACCTGGCCTAAGGACACGGCCTCAATGAGAAACTCGTCATGCTGTAGGAGGACAAAAAAAAAGATTACTAATGACTGCAGTGTTTTTCAAACAGTGCAGTCATTTTTGCATTCATCCTTAATAATGCACTTACATTGCCCTTTTCAAATTTGTTCACATTGTTTTTGCTCATGATCATGAACCGCTCCCCTGTGTCACCAAGGTCACCAATTACATTGAGGAAGACGCTGGCGTCAGTGCCACTGCCACTGATGTTGCCAGTGCAGATGGTAACACGATACTTAATCACTGAAAAAAAGCATTAGGACTCATGTGCCGTGTACTCCACACTACAGACTGTTAACACGAAGCATATATTTATGTCAATCAGTCAATCAAAGTGAAGCTCTTTGCACACAAACCAATACAACAGTCAAAATTATCATAACTGAAATCATAAACAAGGTTGAAGAAAGAGCTAGTAGTAGTAAATAAATTTGAGTTTGAAGATATCAAATGTAGTAAATAACAACTTTCCTGGAAGACACTTCATAAAAGCTAGATACGGAGAGTAATGACTAAATGTAGCATCATGTTAAACTAGTATCACCACTCAGGGCGCCTCTTACAGGCCAGAGGCTCATCGATCGGTGCGCCTGTAGCTGGAAGCTCTCTGACAATCTCATTGTCGTCTTCGTTGATGTCCAGCCAACGTCCACATTCAAAAGAATATTTTTCCACGGTCAAAGTCTTGAGCAAAGTGACCTGCAGAAAGTCACAGGCGTAAGCGCCATCATACACATCATCTTCATGATGATACATGACACCTTTCAGGTTGAAGAATAGACAGGGTCTAACTTACAGCTCAGAAGTGATATTGTACAAGAGATTTACCAGCTTGCACTGGCAGGTCAGACAAACACAGCAATGGCTCTCACCTTGGCTAAATGCCAGCCAGCAAATGGATGTCTCTTTTCATGCCAGATGCGTACTTTCAAAAGTCGTCCTATGTCTGGCATTTCAATCTAGACATTTTAAAAAATGGAAAACAACAACAGAAACTTAACAGAAAATATGTCTTGGTGGTTAAAGCTTTAATGGGTTCAGTTGGGCTTACCATGAATTTATCAACCTGACCCTGCTCAAAACTGTCTGAGTTGTTTTCCAGTTTGATCTCATCAGATTTGCCCTTCTCTCCATAGATCTGCAAAAACACCTGGGCATCTGTCCCTGCGCCCTTCACATCTGATGTCCAAATCCAGAGGGACCATGGATACTCTGAAGTGGGAGAAAAATAGTAGAATCAGATTTACACATGTGTTTTTAGAGTTGGATACAATTAAATACACGTGTATTTGTTTATTTCTGTACATACATTAGGAGTGACTTGTCTTTCATTGAGTAGAAATCTGTGAGTTAAACAAAGATACCTACTCTTTTGTTTTTTCTGCCTGAGAGAGACCATTTCATACAACTCTCTCTCAATCAGTCCATCCCCCTCATCCTCATCCAGCCACATCCCACATGGAAAAGTCTGCTCAATGCCCGTGAATGGACAGTATATTACCACCTGCAACAGAAATGAGAAGGGTGAAGGACACCTTGAGAATAATTCTGCAGACACTAGGACGTGTCAGGTACCTTTTCGCAGTACCATCCAGCACCAACAGCAGCATTGTCGTGCCCAATGGTGACCCTGCTGAGTGGGCTGATCAGTTCACAGATTTCCACGTTGAAAATGTCGATGAGACCGCGCTCAAAAGCGCCGCCCTCCAGGAAGACTTTGCCACTGTTTTTTACACCCTTGTAGCCGTGCATGACCATGTGCATCTTAGAGTTGGTGCCTGCACCTCTCACATTTCCCGTCATCACTTGTACATTGTAAATAATTCCTAGGTAGATGCAAAAAAAAAAAGAAATTATACAAAAACTAAATTTATATTTCCAGCACACGAATGTTCAGATCTGTTCTAGTCCATACCCATTGGTTGCAGTGATCCAACCAATATATCTCTCTGTATTTTTCCATCATCTTCATCCATGGCGAACCAGCGATTAACTGGAAACTCATACACTTCTTTATTCCCCATGTCATCAATGGCCACCTTGAGAGACACATTAGACACCTTCATGAGTGTTTTATGCATGTGCCTCAGTAGAGGTTATGTATGCATGTGCTGATTGTTCGTGCCTTATCTAGAAACCATCCAGCTGATGAACCTCTGTTGTTGTGCCCAATGGTAATTTTCCTCAGCCTTCCCAGGTTTGGAGACTCTATCGTAAACTTGTCCTCTGAGCCCCGTTCGAAGTTGTCTTTGTCACTGTCCAGTCGTCTTTCTCCTTTCATAGTGAAAAAAAGCAGACTTTTCATTATCTGTTAATTTAGTTCCAGTGTCACAAATGTGGAAATGTATCTCATAAGTAAGACTAAAAAGGACAACGGCTGGTGCTTCCTGTTCAACACAATGTAAAACAAAAAAAAAGAAATAAAGTGGGAAACGCCTACCTGTGTCACCGCTCTCTCCAAAGATATTTAGGAAGACATCAGCATCAGTTCCACTTCCCTTCATATCAGCAGTGAACACACTCACAATGTATTTATTCACTGCAACACATATTGTGCAATGCAAAAAAAATAGGAAATTAGAGGTATTGTGATTTATGTAACCTACACTTACGCGCTTACACTTTTTTGACTAGACAAGTTTCACAATTGGCAGAACCATGGAAATGAATTTAGTTGGATCGTTCAAGCGCTTTAATTTCTAATCCACACTGAGATAGTTTCCAGATTAAATATTCATACCAGCGTGTGTTCCTGTTCATGCATATGCGTGTGTATGTGTGTCATATTGTTCGGAGCTTGTCTTGATCTGATCCTCAGCTTCACATCGCTCTGCTTGACTGACTGCAGGTACTAAGATGTGCTGAGATCACGTTGCGACAGGAGACACATGCGCAGGTGTACCTATTGATTACATAGATGGAACTCAATAACAACCTGGCACCTTTGTCTACTCTGTCTTAAGACATGGATCATAATTTTTCTGTCCATTTAAGGCTCAACTCCAAACTATCAGACAATTACCAGAGAGTCTAGGTTTCAATTGTACAACATGATGTCAAGTGCTTAGACACTTTTGTGTTTAATTGATTAGTGTACATATACATTCATATGTTCGCTCTTGTTCGGTTAGTTGTGAGCTATTAAGACTTGTACATGTACTCTACATCATCATAACACTAATGTTTCAGTGAATATTTATTTTCAAGTCACTGATTTCTCTGAAATGTGCTGAATGTATCTGGAATTTGAATCAATTGTTGTTTTCTTTTGACCTTCATGAACCTTTGCGTCGGTTTTGTCCCAAAGTGACCTACATTTTGGGACATCCATGGGGTTCAGGCTTCCCAGCAGGTCTCTGACAAATAGGTTGTCTGCCTCCTCCCGACTCAGCCAGTTGTTGCAGGCGAAATAGTAGCGCAGATGGGGCCGGTTCATGTCGGTCACCACCACCCTGTCCAGGAACCAGCTGGCGTTCATCCCTGTGTTGTCGTGCTCAATCCTGCAAAAATCAAAAATTATAATGCCTGCAGATAATCATAAAAAAGCTTTCCACAACAGATCCACTAGAGCCTTTGTTTTGTTTTTTCATACTGAATAACAACTTTCTGGGTTAGACGTTTTAGTTGCATTTAGGGAAAGAAAAGTCTTAAAAATTAAGATAATACTTACAAAGCCCTTTGGCACTATCTATAAAAATATGTAATAAGCATAACATTTTAATCTTGATGGCAGTGATTTTTAAATGTCCTGCTGCTTCAGTTGAGAGTCTGTGTCCAGCAACTGTGATGTAACTCCACCACCTCTGGAGTAAGGCTCTAATGCCATCAACAGATGGGGATTAACTCTATCAACTCTAAGTTCCCTGATGGCCAGTGGCACAGCTTTACAATAGGTGATAAATGTGGTCGTCCCTGTAAGCTGCTGTTATCCTGTGTGAATTATGTAGATGTGGATTCTAGATTCACTGCAGATTCACAAACACTAAACTGGTATTTGTTGGTTTTTTTATAGTCTATTTCACATCACAACGAACACACCGGACTGTACCTCAGCTTCTTCAGAGGCCCCACATTGTGTGTTTTGACCCGGAAAACATCTGTCTTATTCTTCTCAAATGCAGTTCTGCTTCTGTAAAGTGATAAAACGAAAATGTCAGAAATGGGAAACAGAGTGTGTGTGTGTGTGTGTGAGAGAGACAAAGAGTGTAAAATATAGAATTGATTCAGATGTTTAAGGTTTTAGGGTGGGAAATCCTGACAGACAGACTGAACTGAACTGAACTGTATATTACAGCTCCTGACTCATCCAGCTGTCTGTATTCTGGCGGACTCATTGCCGTGGCATAATCTGAAACCTCTCCTGACTCAGCAACTCCAATGCTCCCTCCTATTTATCATGTACCTTTACCCCTCAGGGAGATAAACTAGGCCTGTGCACACACTGGACCCCCTCTGCTAACCACAGCGAATTAGACACCCTCTTTTCCATCAACAAAGGATAACTGTCTCTGATCCATCCAGTCTACTCTCCCTGTAACATCTTACCCAACTAAGTAAGGGCTAGTATAATTAAGGTACAATGTTATAAAACTGCCAAGAATGAGGTAATGTCATCTGTTTCCGTGTGAAGTCATCTGCGGGACAATGATGGGAAGACACAACAATGCCAACTTTGGAATTCATGCAATTTGACTAACTTAAAATCACACTGAATTTCCAAAGAGTTGCATTTTTCTTCTGTCTCAGTTGTTTAACAGACCAAATGTGCTTGGAGACATAGCAACCCTCCCTTACCTGTATCATGTTGTTTAGTTTTCATTGGTCGTTACACAATACAGGCAGGACCTAAAATATATCGGAGTAAGGTGAAACTCAACTCTAAGTAATGTGTTTATTAGGAGAATCCACGTAGGGTTTTTCATCAGCTGAGCAAAAGCCTGGAGACACTAAATAAAATGTTTCTGCTCTCTGATGTGCATGGATAAGACCACCACAGGGTGTGTGTGACATGGTTCAGAGAGGCTTTCAGTGAGAAGGTATATCCTATACACTTCATAGGTAACCTTATCTGTCAATCAATGTGTGCAAAGATAAAAGGAGTCTGTCGCTGATAACATCCCCTGAGAGTCACTTGATCATCCCCAGAAATGGCATCGTGGTCTTCTTTCATTTGGCTCTGAATGAAAAAGAAGACCGGCCATGCCACATAGTTCCTCCTTACTCCAGATATTCTGTGTCCGACGTGTTATACGACTGTATAGAGGAGAGATTCCTGTACTACATGAAAGATGCTCTGCTTCACTGATTTCAAATGGATTTTAGGTTTCATGCTGATATGCTTTTGGTCAAATAGATTTCTTGTGTGAAAATAGAAAATATGTCTTCAGGCATGTTAATGCTGAACAGGAATGTTCTCTCATACAGTGTAATATGCACAATGAAACCCATCACAAGGACAGAACCATGACCATCCTTTGGCAGATTGATACCTCTTTTCTGTGCTGAAGAATCAGAGAGACATAGAGAAGATTAGAAGTTAACAGCTGGCAAGGGGAAGGCATTTAAGTAGTTAACCTTAGTGTCACTGAATCAAATTACATTACACATAAATTATGCTGTACTATGAGAATAAAATAATTAGTTTATTAGACAATATATGAATCAAATTATAGTGTAAGCTACTGACATCAACAGAGACTGCTGTAACTCACTTGCTTGCCAGATGAACCTTGGGAGTGACTCCAAAGTCTCCAAAAAGAGTCACAAACACATTAGCATCAGTCCCAGCTCCCTTTACATCACCAGTCACAGCAACCACCTCATACACTGAGAAAAGAGGAAATACAGAGAAGATATGTGCAGATTTGACTAATTTGAAAAAGACAACACAAAGTCACAGCTTCAGACAGTGTCCAAAAATCTATAAACATTAGGGAGCATTATGTTTCCTTCCATGCATGGCTGCCAGGGAATTCAATGCGGCGAAACCGCAGCGAATCCATGTCTGGTGTGATACGCCAGCCAAGTCTCTCTCACATTTCACAAATGTGTCTCTTTGTCTCGTCAAGCCATCAGGAGGAAAGTAAACAAGGTGAAAACTCAGCAAACTGTAAATCTTCCCGGTCAATAAGTCCACCACTATCGTTCAGCCTAATATGTATTAAATCAGGTCATCCATCAATTTTCTTAACAGTGTTTCACAGAAAGGCACCACAACACTGTGCTGCCCCTCAGTTCAATTCAGTTACACTGAAAGAAAGTCACATACACTAATACTTACCCCTTTTGCTATGGAACACAATTTCACAATTGCAATTCATCTGCATTTAATAACAAGCTTTTGTAATGTCACCTAATTATTCCACCCAGAGATATTGTGTTGATGATCCCAGAGATTCTACAATGGGGTTAAGGTCTGGACTCTGTGATGACCAGTCATGAAAATTATGTCTCATACTCCCTAAACCGCTCTACTGCAATTTGATTCTGATGAAATCTGGGAATGTCATTTTGGAATATTCCCACATGCCGTCAGGAAAGAAAAAAGGCATAGATGGAAAAACCCTGGAAAACTGTAGACAGCATATGCCTATTTTTGCTTATTTAATTTCCACATCAAATCTTGGCTGTTGCCTGTGACCCAACACCTCTGACTTACTATAATGGTAATTCTATGGTTCTTTACTGCGCAGAAATCTCAACTCATCTCCCCTGCAGTTATGTAATAGTGGCTGCAGTATTACACAACCCTCAAGGTATGGGACCCTACACAGACAGAGAGGACTAACAAATAACCTACTGTAAAACATACCAGTAGTTTGACTGAAACCGTATTAACAGTAAACAGAGCTATTTAAACCAGCTAAAACAGAAAGAGAGAGACCTGATAACAGATAGGCAGTGGCCTGGTAAAACTGAGCCATAAAACACCTTGGAGTGTCAGAGATCAGAGTGAGCCAGTGAGATAACAAAGGCAGGTGACCAAAGGCATATAATACTTTATGATCAAGAGCAAAACCTACATTACACACGCTCTGTCACACTGTCTCCATCAACAAAATGGATTTCCTGCCTGAGTCCAGTTTTATGGTAATATTCACTTTAGTAACAAAAGTTTACACAGACACTGTGGTTTGCTTCTGTTTAATGGCAAATTAAACTCGTCCTTTCTTGTGCTTCCAGTCAAACCCCATGTTTTGAGAGCTCAACCCTAAAAAACATTGTGCTTTAGTTGCTACTGCTAAGATTTTACAGTTTTGTTTATTTGTCTTCTTTTATGTTGTATTTAATTAGACATATATTTTGTTTGTATAGCTATTTATTGTTTTCTTTTGACAGTAATAAATTAGCATTTTAAATAACGGGAGCTGTGACACTAATTTTTAACCTGCAAAAGAGAAGCGGGAATTTAAAAGTTCATAATTTTTGCTGCAGATTTTGTTTTACAACTCTGTATCACATGACCCCATAGTTTTTAAATAAAAAACTTTACTCATAGAACATGACAAATGTTAACGTAAATTATTCCTCGCTAGCACAAAAGTTCTGTTTACTCCCTGCTCCCTATTTTTGAGAATCTCTGATCTGCTTTATGAAAGCTCCTCTGGCTCGTGGCCCCTACTGGTTCTCTCACCCACTGCG
The DNA here is from genome assembly GCA_032270685.1 of Microctenopoma stevenorrisi. Lineage (NCBI taxonomy): Eukaryota > Metazoa > Chordata > Actinopteri > Anabantiformes > Anabantidae > Microctenopoma > Microctenopoma stevenorrisi. The sequence continues at coordinate 4,605,584 of JAUMTR010000004.1, read as the reverse complement.
ACTGGGACGGCACCCAGCACCTGTCTGCCCCCAAGCCTGTGTTTGGGTCCATTCATGTGGAACATAACTGAGCTTTCGCCCAAGTACAATCACAGAAGGATTCCCCAGGATGCCAGTGCTGAGTATAACTGAAGAAACATTCACTTTGACCAGTTGGTACACCCCTACAGGTGAATACACATACACATACACATACACATATACATATACATATACATATACATATACATATACATATACATATACATACACATATACATACACATATACATACCCAGTACAATAACTTCATCATGACAGAGAGCTCTATACTTATTCATTAGTTTATGTATATATATAGGAAATGTTCGATACATATCTGAGACTTGCACAGGTAGAGGTATGTTTGGTTTCTCTCTCTAAACATCTATCTCAGATTCGTACCTTTCTTTTTGTAGTACTCATCCTCATATCCATCAGACGAATCCGTGTGGTAGTCCAGCAGCTCGTTCTGGTAGAGTGCAGCGTAGTCCACCTGTTTACTTTTGGATTTCTTCCCCTTTTTCTTTTTATCATCATCACTATCTGATCCCTTCTTTGCCTTCTTCTTTTTCTTTTTCTTCGAGTCTTCCTCCTCTTCCTGCTCCTCAATCAGTGGCTCCTCGTCATCATCATTGTGAGATTTCTTTTTCTTCTTACCATCTTTCGGCTTTTTATCCTTGGAGCCCATCTTCACCTCTTCCTCTGGATTGTCAGAAGAGGATTTCTTCTTTTTTTTCTTCTTTTCTTCTGTTGCTCCTTCAGTCACTTGCTCCCTGTGTTTCTCCTTTCTGGAATTGGTTGCGGGGTCATTATTATTATTCTGCTCACCCTCTTCACCTGACTCATTATCAATCACAGCCCCAGCTTCAGATTCATCTTCTGCTTTCTTTTTCTTCTTTTTCTCTTTTGATTTTTCCCCCTCGTTCTTCTTCTCTTTCTCTGGGGCCACCTGATTTCTAGAACTCTCTGCACTCTTGTGTTTCTTTCGACTCTTCTCTCCTTTTGACGTGTCCCTACTGGTCACACCATTGCTCTTCTCCTGTAGCTCTGGAAGTGTTTCCTCCACTTCGTCATCAACCTCTTTAGTTTCTTCTGAAGCTGTGGACTTTTTCTGTTTCGATGGCATCTTTTATTCATCCACTTCCCTGGCCTTTAGTTTCGTAAGTGCTGCCTTGAGTTTCTAATGGTGTAAGACAACTCATTTGACCCTTGGCTGTAGAAAGATTCTGAGATTGTGGGGTTCAGAGCAGCCTAGATGTTTGCAGCTGCAGATATGTTAGCATGCAACAGGTAGAAATGGCTGCATGCACACCTCCTCCGTGGATAGTATATGGCCATACAACCAACACACACCACTCATGAAAAATTACTGTCACCTCAACACTCACGTGACCCATGAGAGAAAGCCCTGTGAAAAAGGAGCCTTGCACAGAGAACTTATCCTCTGTGTTGAGGCAATCTCCATTATTCATGGTGTTAGGATCACTTTACGTGCCGGGGTGTCTCGCTTTTACCTGCAGTCACACACATAGAGACAGGGAGACAGACACACAAACACGCCTCTTTTTTATTCTGATGTGAGCGAAGCAACACATATAAATCACAATTGTAGTCTTGAGTAAGGGAAACTCATAACTGGAAACAAACTGGTGAAGACAGATAGTGACAGCCTGGATTTATTTTCTTCGTTTTCAGCCAACTATCACATTTTAGGAAACACATACTTCAGCTTTTGTGTAAAAAGAAAGAGAGAAAAAAGCTATGGCTAGCATAGCCTAGCAACACTGGAAACAGGGAAACCACCATGCTGTCTCTAAGAGTTTAAATAGCCTATCTAACTTTGAATTATTAAACAGTTTAAATTTAGTAAAAGCTTAAAAGCCACAACTTGTGATTTTAAATAAATATACACACTATAACACATTTGTGAGGTTTAGCAGAAACATTAGAAAGTGATTGAAACTGTCCACTGAAATAAATAATTACTCTAATCACATTTTAAATGTTTGGGGGATTATAATTAATCTTCAAGATAAACAGATGGTCTCAAATTATACGGAAGAATTGTCCTTACATCATTTCTTAAAAAACAGATTTATGTCATTGTTAGGGCATTTTCTGCACAAAATGATTAAACACGAAACCAACCTTTGTTGTTGGACTTATTTCCAGGTCTGGTTTTATCCCTTTATGCACATTCATTGTATAAACATAAACATCTGAGCAGACGCCATAAAAATCCCATTAGCCTTATTGCTGCTACCTGATCTAGGCACAGTTCGGTCATATTGATCTTTCAACATCAGATTACCCATCCTAGAGATGGCAGCAAACCTCATTAGACCCAGTAAATTGATAAATAATTGGCTTTATACATAATCTTTTTAGGGATGAAGCCATTGTGGGGTTGTTGTTTTTATATTTTCTGCAAACAGTGTTATGAAACAAAACGTATCCAAACTTGCTTGTGGTCACATATTTTTGTCTTGGGACTGAAAATGAAAATGAACAATTTGATGACCATCTTGGTATGATTTTCCACAGACCCAGCCATCCTTAGCTGACTCAGTCACTTAGAGGACACTGGCATCCATGCTGCAGGCATTGCTTAATAATTGAGTAGTTAACATAAGTTTTGCTTAGAGCAGACAAACCAGCCCTTACTATTCTGAAACAAGACCGTTGCATTGTGTCCCCTGTGGCCCTTTCAGAATGATTATTAACACACTGTAGCCCAGACACACACATTTAAGCAGTAAACCAGGCAGTATATTAATGCCTGTTGTGTTGTAAATAAGCTTCATCAATTTTAGCTCAGGTGCTGCAAGTACTACCTGCACACACACACACACACACACACACAATGATAAAAATAAATAAACAAGTGAGAAAATCCAAACAAGTTTATTTACAAACAAACACCAGTATAAAGAATGATCCCGAGTCAGTTAATTCAAGATTCAAGATTCAAAACACTTTATTAATCCCAGAGGGAAATTGTTTGCCATGAATACAGCCGCTCTGGTTATAGAAAAATTAGAAGACCCACAACCATAAATAGCACCAACAATAAATAATATGGAAATAACAACTAAAAAAAGCACAATAAACATAAACAACAACATGATAACGTCCATCATTATGGTTGTTGAAACCCTCTCCCCTTACTGA